>OX422218.1:80363099-80963099 GCA_949130495.1 Sambucus nigra
AAAAATGAACAACAACAATAACAATGGACAACAACGAAAAACAATTATAATCGTTATACCATTTTTCCCTTAAACCAAGGTAATCATTTATTTGTTAGATGTAATCATTTTGTTGGATTTTTTTTAAACCTAGACCTGTTTGGCTGTAATCGTTTTTTCTATAAAAATTGAAGTCCCTTGATCTGTACTCATTTGGATCTTTTTGGTTGTAAAAATTTGGGTATTCATGTTTGAGATCTGTAATCATTTGGGTATTTTGTATTCACTTTTGGGTATTCATGTTTCAGATATCCGTGTATTCATGTGTTGGAGATATCACGTTTTAGATATTCGTGTATTAGATTTTGGAGGCCAAATCTCTATCAAATTTGATTATGGAGGCCGACTCTCGGTCAAATCAGGTATACAATCTCTCTTAAGTTTGATGTGCGATCTTCTTCTGCCCTTACTTTGGATTTATATATGTCAAATCTGAGTTCTTCTCTTACTTTTGAGGTATGTCATCTCTCTTAATTTTTTCCCTTTTCTGCTCTTAAACCGATTTTTGTAGAATTTTTTCTATATCTCATATGTTAGAACTAATTTTTCTAGAATAGTTTTGAATTATGTATGTCAGAACTGATTTTTTCTATGTCCCATATATGAGTTTTTACAGATCATAACTAAAATATAACTGTGTCCACAAAGACTAACAGTTTAGGAGGGACCCATTAGGTCCATATGGATGAGCTCCAAGGGATTTGAGGTAAGAACATCATTAACTTTCTTATGAGGTGCCTTAACAATTTTACCTTCCTGACAGGAACCACAGACAATGTTAGGAATGGGTTTGATTTTAGGAACTCCTCTAACTATTTCTTGAGAGGTCAGTCTACTAAGGTTATCGTAATTTATATGACCCATTCTGTTATGCCATATCTCGTTGCCATCCATTCTGGCAACATTACAGATTTTAGAATAGTTCATGACAGTATAACAATTGTCAGGAGTCCTGAATCCTGTAATTATGCATTCACCTTTTTCATTTAAAATTTTGCAATTGTTATTTAAAAAGGTAACAGTATGATCTGAGTCACAAAATTGTGATATACTAAGTAGATTGACCTTGAGACCTTTAACTAGAAGGACATTTTCAAGAACAGAGAGTCCTTCTTCGTGGAGAGTTCCTTTGCCTATGATTTGAGATGATACACCATCACCAAAAATAACTTTTCCACCAGCAAAGCTGGTTTTGTTCAAAAGTTTAGTATTATCCCCAGTCATGTGCTTAGAACATCCAGAGTCTAAATACCAACCAGATGATGTGTGTTCAACTTTTAAAGCAGTAATAACTATGTTACACTTCATCTGAGGTAATATATCATCTTTTCTTACCCAAATAGCTCTAGTTTTCATTTTGCGCTTATTAGCTCTCAGCTGATAAAATCTGCGAGCATTCGATTTTTGTTGAAAAATGTTTTGCGAATGATTTTGAGTTTTATGAAAAACATGAGCATTTGGTTTAGGAAAGTTCTTAGGAATCCTTCTAGGAAATGTTCTCTTAGGTTTGGTATTTCTCTTCCTATAATTAGAGTTTTTGTCAGGTTGTCTAGGAAGTAAATAATTGTTCCGGCTCCTCATAGAATAGTTAAAGTTCTGATAAATAGCAGAACTATAGATAGGTGTAACTAGTCTCCTAGCATAGAAACTATCAAAAGAGTGACCGTATATATCACAGTAAGATCAATAAAGATTGCTCAAGATTGGGGTCTCCTTGGGAAAGTCTCTAAACAAAGGTTTTGATAAGTTTTGAGGTTGAACTCTATTCCTAGGTGTGACGGTCTTGAATGCAGACTCACACTTCCTAATAGAGGGGCAAACGTATTTAGCCTTAGGTGAACTTTCATGTTTAGAGAAGCTTGATTCCCCAATGTTAAAATTTTGATGTTTTGAATCAAACTCAGATTTTAGAGAATGAAAGTCTGGGCATGTTTCAATAGGCCTTTTGCCTCGTGACACAAACTTGATAGGTTCAAAAGATTTTGTCTGTGTCTTCAAATTGGGGAAAAACCGTATTCTAGTTCGATCATCAGAATTGGTTTTTGATTCAGCAACAAATTCATCAAAACAGATTGAATTTTTTTTTAATTTTGTAAATTTTTTGAAAAAAGTTGCTGTCTTTTCTTTAGTTTGTTTCAATTCTAACAATGTCCCTTTGTATTTTTTCTCCAGAGTTTCATTTATTTCATTTAAATTTCTAAGTTTTTTATCAAACATTTTGATTTCTCTTTCATGAGTCAAACATTGGGTAGTATACTCTTCAGCATTCAGTTTAACCATTTGGCTTAGATATTCTAACATCTTAGTGAGATCTTTCACAATCTTTTCTAGTCTAGTACTTTTCTTGAGAGTTTTAGCATAGAGAGTGTGAATATCTGGGAGGTCTTCATTGTCCGAGTCACTAAGTGTAGTGTGTGAAGTGACCCCTAGGGCTTCATTCTTTGTACTCACACACCCATTGACATCGTCATTATCGCTTTCCCTTTGACTCACACACCCCGAGGAACAGATAGAAATATTCTTAGTAATCAAAGCATCTAAACCAGTAACAGCAGTATTCGAAACATCATAAGTAGAATTACTATATTCATCCTCATTAACAAACACAGGCATATCATCATTATAGATAATCTTGGCAAAGAAAGACATGCAAGGGTCAAAAACATCAGATGACTCAGGTTCCTCATTTTCAGATTCACTTGAATCATCCCATGTCTTGCAAATGTTGGCTCTAGCGTGTTTGTTTTGAGTGTTCAAGTTAACTCTATAGTCTTGTGCAATGTGTCCTATTTTACCACATCTATAGCATTCAATCTTCTTAAGGTCTCTGTTAGGTCTAGTATGAGAGTCCTTGTGATTTTTATCATGGCTTTTCTCATGAGGCCTGTGATTGAAAGGAGTTGGATAATTGGACTTGCCTTGTTTATTTGCCATGTTGTTTCTAAAATTAATGATTTTCTTAAACTGTTTTGACATTAAGGCAATCTGATTGTCCAAACTCTCTATATCGCATTCCTCATCAGAATCATCATTGGAAGTATTAAACTCAGGCTTAATCAATTTAGAAGAGAAGCTTAGATTGGAACTAGTCTGTTTCCTATGGGACTGGGTTAATTATTTCTTAAATTCCAGTTCCATTTCCACAATTCTTAATTTACTACTGAGTAGTTCAGGAGTGAGATTGATATCACACATTTCCTCAATAACATATCTTTTGTTATCAAATTTCTGTGGCAATGATCTTAGAAGTTTAGACACAATTTATTGTCTATCATATGTTATCCAATTAGCATGTAGCTTTGTCACAATATCAGTCAGGTTCATATAGAAGTCATCAAATGACTCAGTCTCAGACATAATTAAAGAATTATACTGTTGTATGAGCATTTGAGTTTTAGCAGCCTTAACTCTAGTGTCACCTTCATGAGCAGTAACTAAAGTGTCCCAAGCTTCCTTAGAAGTGGTAAAGGATGAGATTCTTTTGAAATCATGTTCATTTATAGACATAAATATAACATTCTTTCCTTTGTTATTGTTGCGAGAAACTTGTTTCTCTTCTTGTGTGAACTCACTTAAAACTTTCTTAACCTTCTCATTACTTCCTTCAGTGGCTGGTTTTGTAGGAAAAATGTAACCATTTTCAATTATATCCGAGACATCATCTCCCAGAGTTCCATGAATGAAAGTAATCATCCTTACTTTCCAGTAAGCAAAATTGGTTCCATCAAAGATAGGAGGTCTAGTCAAGTTACCAAATCTTTCATTTTTCTCGTCCATATTTGATTTTTAGAAAACAATTTTAGAAACACAGGATCTCTCTAAAAGAAGTTTACAAAGCTCTGATACCAATTGAAATTCTGTCACTAAATCCATTGAATAAAATTAAACTATTTAACTAACTCCGAACTATTGTTTTAAGAAACTCTTTTCTTAAAAACCAAAACAATTTGAACACAAGAAGTGTTTGATAAGAGTATTTACGAGATCTATTCAAGATTTGAATAACACATTTATTAAACAGTTTTAAACAAGCTTTTAAACCCAGCACAACCAAGAATGAGATGAGAAGATGTAGGAAGATTAAGTACAAGATTTTTACGTGGTAAAACCTCACCCAACTGAGGAAACATCCACGACTCCCTCTACGGAATAAAACAAAAATCCACTATAAACAAATTTAATAATTACAAACTATATAACAAACATGCATACAACTCAGACCTATATAAGTTTAGGAATGAACCCTCTGGTGTCCTTATAACTTCTCTGCAGTTCTGATTGTTGATGTTGTCCTCTCAGTTTTCTTAACTCCAATTTGTTCAAGCTCTTTACGTCGACTCTTTTTCTCAAGATCTTATTACCAACACTTTTCGTGTAGTAGAGTGAAAGTGTTTGTGGAGGTTCTCTCTAACACATGCATGAAAACACTCACACTTATTAAGTACAAACCGTCCTAGAAAATTACGTATAAGTCTATATGCTGTGATTTTTCTTTTTCTCTCTTCTCACAAAACTTTGAACCTGTTTGACCTTTAAATCAATCCCAGAATCCACGGATATCTTGCTTAGAAGACAGTCAAGATCTTAATCAATCTCAGAGTTTTGAAAAGATTTTTGAGATTGAAAACCTTCAAGTGTGATTCCAAACTAGGTCATAGGTTTAGTTTTAAGAGAACTAGAAACAAAAAACATTTTTGTTGATTTCAAAGTTAAAAACATTTACAGAAAACGAATCAACAAAATATTTCTCAAGCTGAGAAACAAACATGCAAACTAAGGGTAATATATCATGAAAAACTCAGATCTAAAAATTTCTATATACAAGAACAACAGATCTAAGAAAATGATTAAGTTGGAAACAAGATCCAAAGAAGAAGAGGTTACAGCAACAAACCAACTCTCAAATCATCTTTCAAAACACTCAAACACTAAGGTTGTGTTTGGTAAAGTATAGAGGTTTGAAGATTTACATTTGGTTTGAACTGTTTAGACGATTTAGAGTTAGGGTTAGGGTTTCTAACTCTTTCTCTCTCTTCTGGTTTCTCTCTAATCTCTCTCTTCTCTCTCTACTCCCTCTTTCTTTTCTCTCAAAGGACGAAATGGCAAAAGTCTTCTAATGCTGAGAGTAGGAGCCTTTTTATAAGAGGCTGGGAAGGTTTGAGAATAAGGATTGAAATCAAGGGACCAGATTTAGTCAAGTTCAATTGACATAGATCCAAGGGAATACGATATGCGGTGGTTAAAGCTCTCCTGATTGGTTCAAAAGGGATCACAGGGATTATGATGGAAGACATGCAGATCGTTAATAAGAACGATCCAAGGGATGAAAAAGATCACTCGATTTGTCTCAGCAAGGAAACACACTTCTCACCAATCAGAAGCTAACACATGTTTGCATAGGAGGCGAGATAAAATGCGCGTCTAAAGTAATTACAATGTAAACCCTGAAGTTTCTGCCGCTTTTGAATTCTACCCAAGGAAACTTTAGACAGTTAAACTAACATTCTAAAATAGCAAATTTACCCCATAACCTTTTAAAACCAAGTTTTATTAATAAAACCTTATTTTTAAAATGTTTTAAAAAATCCCAAAAAAATATTTAAAAAATAATATTGGGGATTTAAACACACTCAACATATGTACACACACTAATATGCAATATGACATGTAAATAATTCATTCTACTGTGTGAGTGTTGGTAATTAGGTCTAGATCCCTTCAATCAAAGATGAAATAGAAATGCAAGCTCTGAGGTTCTTTGGATTCTAGGTTAGACATAATTTTGTCACAATTTCCAAACTAGATGAACACTTATACAATATAGACTCAAGTGAGTCAAGAGTATAAGGTGCTTCACACCTGAACTATACAAAAACTTAAACTTATGACCACACTCAATGGGTGAGTATAGCGGCCAAGTCCAGGTATCGAAAGATCCACCGAGACGAGTTGCTAGAATTTACAAGGTTTAATATTCCTAAAAAAAGTGTAAAAGATAAATAACAACAAAAAGGAAAAGATGCAAAAAAGAGAAATATTAATCTAGGCGAGTGTACTGAAACTAGATTAACAAAGCGGATACAACTATACGTTGCGTCGAATATCCCTCACCCGAGTTAATTAGTATAAAATGGTTACATGGGTCGACGAGTTATTAAGATTGCGTCTCGTTTTGACAGTTAATTAAATCAAAAGTTGTCACACCCTTAAATTCGCATAAAAGTCTAATATGATTTTGGCGTCAACAAATACCTCGAAAATTATGCACGCAAGGTTGTAAGCACAGAACATAAATGATATGCCTCGTGAAATCTCCTAGGCAACGCACCCGAAATAGACCCGTAAACTACATCACCAAATCAAAGCAACACATCAACACGAGTGAGTTCCAATCAAACACAACCTAGACTAAATTAGCTAGAAAGTATGATAGAAATGCGGTAAATGAAAGCAGTAAATAAACGCGATAAATCTACACTACAAAGCACATGAATGAAAACGGAGAAATAAAACAAGTAAACTAAATTAGAAAGAAAGAAATTAAGGAAATACCAACTATATTAAATGGTAGGGAAGATGAATAGTGCACACTTACAAACCCAAATTGGTATCAAACCAAGAGAGGAAGAAGAATGAGCTCTCAATCTCCAAACCCTAACCTAAACTAGTTTCTAAAACTAAGTATATGAATGTATATCTGATATTTATAACGAAAATCCTTTATATAGTAAGTTACAAAAGAAATAAAGGAAAAGGGAAACAAATATCTGGTAACCACGGTCGACCGGTCGCAGGGGAGGGAGCGATCGATCGTGACTTCTTGTAAAAGCCCACTGTCTCCTTTCCACAGTAAAAATTCAAACCACGGTCGACCAGACCTCAAACTGCGGTCGACCGGTACTCTGTTTTTGGCAGCTACTTGTTCTATGAAGGGGGGAAAAGTCCATTAACGAAAATGGCCATATCTTCTTCGTCTGAACTCCAAACGACACACCGTTTGCGGCCACGCGATGCTAACTGAATGAAATACAAATCTGTGGAATGTATAAGAGCTAGAGAATAAATTTGAATTGACTAAAATGCCCTTAAAGTAGCGTCAGGCGAAGGAACTTCTTCGAAATGCAATGGATCCTCACTTTTTGCGTTCCAATACCTACAAAAGCACAATTAACCCCTACAAAGCATGTATATATCCAAATCCAAGGTTGCCTGGTTAATGAGAATAATTATAGGCATTAAGGACCGTAAAAGCACTATAATGCATAGAGATAAGGGGCGGAAATATGCAATATTCGATACGAATAAACATTCAATGTTTAAACATTTGTATTGTAAGAAAAACCGACTTGAATTGTTTACACATTCAATACTTTGAACAAACTATTGATGTTGTTAATTTGAAGTCATGGATGGACGATTGATATTATTGATGTAGTAATTTTATTACTACAAAGCATGTATATATCCAAATCCAAGGTTGTCTGGTTAATGAGCATAATTATAGGCATTAAGGACCGTAAAAGCTCTAGAATGCAAAGAGATAAGGGGAGGAAATATGCAATATTCGATACGAATCAACATTCAATGTTTAAACATTTGTATTATAAGAAAAACCGACTTGAATTGTTTACACATATAATACTTTGAAACGAACTATTGATGTTGTTAATTTGAAGTCATGGATGGACTATTGATATTATTGATGTAGTGTTTTTATTACTTGAATAGTTTGGAAGTTCTATAATTAAATGAAGTTATTATAAAATTTTTTGAGTTTATGCTTATTTATATGGCCTAATCAACGACGTACACTTTCGAAAATTTGTGTCGTGCCTTCAGGCACAAGCATACCTTAGTGTGTATATATATATATATATATATATGATTTATGAATATCGATGTGCGTGATATTTATGTGAAAGCATACCCCTCTAGTACTATCATAGGAGGTTACGCGATGTGGGTGAATCCCTTGGCTAGTGAATGTAAATAGAGTATAGTCCCTAGGTCATATCATCCGTTATTTTATGGTGTGATTTATTTTCGGGGTGAGACATTTTGGGTATGATTTGGTATCATTCTCGGGAAAATATGAACGCCTCCACTACTTTTTCATTATTTTTACCAAACTTCGACATGAGCTAGTCTGACTTGTGCTAACCGAGTTATGATAGCATTGTAGAGACAAGTATCTATTGAGTTATTACTCGAGAGGATGGTTATTATATGCGAAATATGTGTAAATGCTGTATTAGACTAGTACATATATAATGCGAGTAAATAACTATATACGGGATAAATACATGAAGTGTGAATGTATTTTAGATATAACCAGCATGAACATTATATGATAGAGATGTATTTAAGATATAACTAGTGTGAGCGTTGTATGATTACTTAAAGTAGAAATGATTAAATTAGTTAATGAGTAGAACAACTTATAAATCAAAGTAATGAATACTCGGGTTAGAGTATGGTGATAGAAATGTTGTAACAAGGCTAGTTAAGTGGGGTAGTATAACTAGTTGGGTTAGAAGGTCAACGTTAGGTGTGCACAATAGATGAGGGGTGAGTAATACCTCAATAAATTGATACACCCTCTTAAATATGAAAAATGATAATGCATATTTAATTGTTACATTATAATTACTTGCTAAATCTTTTTCAAATGGTTTTGGTATATGGCATGTGCTAAAATATCTTTTTCCAAAAACAGTTTATGTATCAAAGCATCAGGTTCTAGTGTCCATAGGATCTCTGTGGCTTACTACGATTTCAGTGTAGCATTCTTTGACGTAGAGCCCTATTATAGGATTGTTGTATTCCTCTTTGTACGCAAGTTTACATTCTCCTCCTATTAAGTATAGTTGATATGAATCATATGCGAGTTCGAATGGGTTTCATATACCAAATAATATAGGACAATTAGTGAGGGCCATTAGAAGGACTGCAGGAAGAGAGGCTCGGCAAAATCCATAGAGTATTCTGGAAACGGTGACATGATAGAAGTCACTATGATTATTGTTCACGTCGATGACAATAGTATAATCACTATGGCACAATAGTTTCTCCAACCACTGTCGTAGAGAATGGTGGTGCAAATTCAGACTCACCTAACGTAGTCAGTAAAGGGGGAAGTCGGAGGAACCCTTTCAAAGAGCCGTCTGTAAGGGTTCAGGGAAGAAAGGAAGTATGATGGGCCAATGGAAGAAGATAATCTAAAGGCAATTGTGTATAGTGGAGTGAAGTTTCACTCGGGATTTAAATTTTAGTATAAATTTTTTACTCGTAGGAGCAATGTTGCCATGGTGGGACACAGTCACCACACATAAGGAAGTAGGTAAGGAATTAATCATGAAATTTTGGGTGCAATTTGACTGTAAGTTCTTTAATTTGTTGTTCCAACAAAGATGCGAAGGAAGCTTCTGCACTTTTCATTGAAAGGGCGAACAGAGGACGATTGTGATGAAGAAATTATATTTTTAAGTAAACTTCGTACCCGGGGAGGTAGGTAGGGAGGAAGGAAAAGGTTCTTAAGGGTGATAATGGACTCACGAGTAGAAGTTGCCAATAATTATGATAAATTAGTCTTGGACAACTTATGCACTCGGCGTCAATGAAGTACTTTTACAATGTTTATATCAACGCTTCCATGACAAGGGCGCCAAGAGAGTTAGAGAGCCTGGTCAAAAGGGAAAGACTAAAGGTAACTGGTGAGGCACCACAGGAGGATGCCCAGTAGGGGACCCATTTAAATGTTCTAGATCAATGAAATTCCTACCAAGTGACGATGGCTTCAGTTAGGGATGCCAGGGTCAACGGTGTGTTCCACGGGGCCAGTAGAGGCAAAAGAACAACAAGGGTAGCAATTGGGGTCCAGGCTACCAGGTTCGAGAGAAGGATAACCCCGATATGTCCAGTGGGGCTAGAGATGAGGGGATAACACATAATGGTGTCCTAGGTGTGGAGAGTAGGAGTACATGTATCGACCCTGTCCGCAATGAGTTAGGACACATGAGCGGGATGCCCAGCACAGGAAATTGTTATTAAAAATTTTGGATCAGTTTGGTAGGGAGTGTTATGTCCATGAAGCAATTGGACTGCCCGTGCTAGTGACAATTGAAAGTGTGAGTCTTATCCTAGGGTGAATGGGGTATATTTTGTGCAACATGAGCAAACTATAGTATTTCATTAGCACTGGGTTCGCATGTGAGATAGGTTTAGTCCATGTATCATTAATGTTACTATTGTGTGTATATATTTACCATTGAGTGGCGAGGATATTTTTGGTTCCGTCTAAAGGGGAGCCAATGGGGAAACTGAGAGGATGTATTTTAGTGGGTTAACTCAATTAGAGAGATGGTATTCGAGAATGATGTTATCATGGGATGATATTGGATAGATGATATTCGAGTATGATGTTAGCGATGGTGGGTTGTTACAACAAGGCTATCGTGTTCTCTATTCCAGGGCAGGATGTGTTGTTTAGCGATGTGTCACCTGGAAGAAGGTTGATCTTATGTTTATATTGTATCGTGGAGTAAACTTCAGAGGTTATAGTCATCTCGTTATATTTGATCCTAGTATGTAGGGACTGCATTGATATGATTCACGATATATTAAGTTTACTGTCGAAAGGAGAAATTTTTCTCGGTATGAACTTAGCACGGTAAAACTAGTGATAGTGAGAGTGTCATATTGTAAAACTCCTTTAGTGATGTGGGAGTGTATGGTTAGACTTGTACGTATGGGGATATGATTTTGGATATTTTGGTTAGGTGCGTAGGGCCTACGAATCTCGATGACCGATAATGATAGGTAGTAATGTATTGGGGGGGTTCCTTGCTTGGATTTACCTTGTGAGACATCCCATGTATGAACCCTAGTGGATGTCGAGAGTTGGGAGATATGTTGGGCTCAAGGGCATAAGTTTAGAACATGGGCTCCCTAGTTAATTTGACCTTTAGTATCATCCGTGATAAGGGGCGTGGTTATAAAGGTGTTGAAAATATGTTTGTGGGACAGTCAGAAACACAAGTGGAATAGTATGATGGAATGAACTTCATTCGAGAAAAGGAGGTAGTCTGACTGTGTGTACATCATCAGAAAACTCTTACAGCCTAGGTGAGTTGAAAGACATTGGAAGCAAATGTAAAAGGTATCCTATGACAAGGGACTAAAATTTTGAGAAGTGGAGCGGAGTCTCACCTAGTCAAATGTGTAGAGTGGTTTGCGTAAGATAAGTTATTGATTATAACATGAGATGCTGAACGTGTGGATTTCGGATTGAATGAGACATGGTGAAGTTGTCTCCAATTGCGCTACTCGTAAAGGGAAAAGGTTGGTCCGATATTTCTCACCCGAATGTTGTGATAGATTGATGATTCCAGGGATGGAATGGATAAAGTTCATTATTGGACTATCAAAATCGCGCAAGGGTCAGGATTTTCCTTGGGTTGCAAAGTGAATTGAACATGAATGGAATAATCATTATTCATTTGGGGTGTGTTATACTACCGGGTAGAATGCCCAAAATGTTATTAAAGAGGAGACATGAACAGACACAAGGTGTTGTGGAATATTATTGTAAAATAGGATGAGACCCTTCCCACCTTGGACAGGGAGTGTCAGGAGGCGATGGGGACGGAGTTGCGTCTTGAGATAGACGTGTCAATTGTACTCCAATGGAAAGTCATAAGGGGTGACATAGAATGTGTCAAAATGCGAAAATGCATGTTTTTATTTCTGTAGTAATTACGAATATTAACTGAAACTGGTAGAGCTGCATGTGATGACTCGTAATAGGATATTGATTGTGAAGTGACTTATGAGGCTTCATAGGAAGAATTTTTTTCCCACCTTTTGGATAGTTGAGAATGGGGAAATAACAAGTTTCTCAAATCTGGAGTGATTCATGGTCCGTCGATAAGGATTGAATTAATCCTCATTATTTTCTTATAGTTTCGAAACATAGTGAAAGTATGTTGATGGGAACCAAAATTTTGAGTCCTGACATGAGTGGTCAGGGGTTACTGAGGGTGTCTCCCATGAAGAAAGATGACGTGGCATGGCAATAAAGGAAATTGGCACCTATAGAATTGGGTCCTTTTCAAACATAGAGATGATAGAGCCAGGGGAGTATAGGCTTATCTTTTGAGACATTGTTATCGAATTCACGATAGTTTTGCATGTCACTATATAAGTGAGACCTTAAGCATAAGGGAATGTATCGAAATGTAAGGGTTCGAATGGACTTGTCACTAATCGTGGGTTGTAGTAAGTAAACCTACAATTAAAAGGGTACCGTTGGTGCGTGTATAGTGGAAATACCAAAATATTAGTGCGAGTAAATTTTGGATACGTTCAGATGAAGTTGTGTATAAAGATCCGATGTGGTAATAACAGGTATATCCAAATTTCGAGGACGAAATTTCTTTGTAAGGGGGAAGTATGTAACACCTCGTATTTTTGAGTATTTATAATTTAATTAATTCTAGTATTTTTAAATTACATGTGTTCCATAAATTAATTGAATTAATTAATGTGTGAAAAAATTATTATGTGTTTATTTAAAATATTAATCGGTAGAGATTATGAAAAATATTTATGCAATATAATTACGAAGTGAATAGTAAATGAATATTTCATGTCATAGCGAGTGATAGTGACATGGCAGCATTTTATCTCAATCGATAGTCACGTGTGGACTATATGAAGTTTAGATACGAAATTATTATAGGGTGACTCGAATGGCGATTTCGAGGCCACGGTTTCTTTCGGAAGGGTTGATATAGTCAAAATAGTATACCCGGTGGTAGTAGTTGGTTCTTGGGGCCTTTTTATTCATAACCAAGCCCACACGGGAGTGTTCGGGTCATTTGAGCTTAGCCTATTTGCCTAATTTCGAGATTGGGAGTTTTAAACCTAGGTTTTGGAATTAGAGTCAGCCATAAATCAAATTGAAAACCCAAGAAATTTAGAGAAAAGAGAAGGAAGAAAATGAGGGGACTTGAGAGACCAAATTCAAGGAGGAATTGGAGGTGCTTTGTCAGATTTGTCGTCTTCTACGCGAAATCAGAACCTACGAATCCATTAAGGCAAGTAATTAACTTTCTTCTAATTTTTATTTGAAAAAACCCGTGCTCATATCATGGTAGGTGTAGACAAACTCGTTTTGGGGAGGGTTATCACATGCTAAAAAGGATTTGGGGGGATTTAGGCATTTGATGTGAAAATATATGCTAAATTAATTATGGGACGATATCATATGTTATTGAAATTTGAATTTGATTCAAAATCCAATATCTAATCTCATTTAATTTGGAGTATAGAATTAGATTGAATGAGGAATTTGAATAAAAGTGAGAAAACCTAATTCATGGATTGATTGAATTAAGTAGGAATCGTTAATGTTTCATGATGTATTTGACGATTAGAAATTGTGGGAAACATGTATTAATCATTGGGTATGTTTGGGATAAATTTTAGCTAAATCCATGGAGGTTTGGGTAGACAAAAATGGAAGAAAGCGATTGGGGTATATGAAGTTGCGTGGATCAAAACTATGTCATTTTGATTGGCAGGAGAATCGGTTCACCCCCTGGAAGAATCGGTTCGGTGTACCTGCTTGTTCAAAACTTGTAATTGTAGGTCTTTTCGTTATGATCGGGTGGACCCGGGCCTTGTATTTTTTTTTATAATTAGTTATGAATTTATTACGGAAGGGTGTCTGAAATCGAAATCTTAGTGCAAAATCAAATTTGAATTATTTAAGGATGTTCGTAATAAATTCATAACTAATTATAAAAAAAATACAAGGCCCGCGCCCACGCGATCATAACGAAAAGACCTACAATTCCATGTTAGTGCAAAATCAAATTTGGATTATTTAAGGATGTTCGTAGATGAGTGTAGGACTCTAGAAAATATTAAGGAGCATTATTCTTACCTTAAAAATAGATGGAAATGAATTAGGGGTATGGTTTAGGAGTGTTTAGGATGAACAACACTCAAAAATATATGAACGAATTCAAATGGGAATTTTGGATGAAATTAGGATACATGATGGATTGAGATGTTTTTAGTATATTGAATTAAAACATGTTGTGATATATATAAATGTATGTTAATACTTATGGAATTAAGAGTCGGGAAATAAACTCGTAGATTGGGCTAGTGTTATGGGAGTTAGGGACGGGTTAGTCAGATCTGATTTAATTATATATATACAAAAAAATTGATAGTATATATATATACTAGTATATGCCCGTGCCTGAAGGCACGGCGAAAATTTTCCAAGTACGTAATCGCAAAACAACAAAAATTTCCCAAGTACGTAATCACAATACGACAAAAATTTCATAAGTACAAAATCGCAATACGATAAAAATATTGTTCCCCAACAAAACATCTATATATGGTGTTGCTTTTTTGGGTATTGCATCATATCGTGTTCAAGATTTAAATTGTGTTCAAAATTTAAATTCGCTAAACATGAAAAAGCAACAATTTTTCACAGTATATAATAGCGAATCGCAAAAAATTTGAAGTGTAATTTTAAAACAATGTCAAATAGTCCAATAACATTCAAATAGTGTAGATTCATCAAATAAATTCACATATAATACAAAATATACAATATTCATCCATAAAATTCACATCGTGTCTCAAAAAAACAAAGTGTCAATTTTTAAAAAAAATTGGGCATAGCCTCCTTTGTTTATTGGAGTATCCACCCTATTTAAGGGGTAACAACAAATCCAACAAATTAAAAAAAAAATCCCAAATTCGACAGATTTAGGCAGCGGGCTACATCGGCGGAAGTTTGAGGCAGATTTAAGCAGCGGGCTACAGCGACGATCGAAAATTAAGTCCATGTTTGATTGGTATTGAACTAAAACCTGAAATGAAAAGAAAAAAAAATTAGTTTGTTCCCAAAAGCATTGTACGTTAACCTAACAACCATAGCTGGTACACAATGATCATATGTGGCATGGAGTCTATAAATCTCATCCTCACATGGGGAATGGGGAGGAGACGTGTGTGAGTGGGGAAGGGGGTGCATGTGTGCATATATGCAGTGCATACATGCATACTACCTCGTGTGTGCGTGTGTTAGTGGGAAAGGGGGGAAGGGGCGGGCAGGGGGCGTGTGTGTGTGTGTGTGTGTGCGTGTGTGCGCATGAGTGGGAAAGGGGGGAGGGGGCGGGCAGGGGGCGAGTGTGTGTGCGTCTGCATGTATGCAATTTGTATATATGCAGTGCATATATTGCATATTGCAGCGTGTGTGTGTGCGTGTGTTTGTGTGTGTGTTTATGTGCGCATGTGTGCGTGTGAGTGGGGAAAGGGGAGCGGGTGGGGTAGTGTGCGTGTGCGCGCGCGTGTGTGTGAGTGGGGAAGGGGGAGGGGACGGGGTAGGGGGCGCGTGTGCGTGTGCATGTATGCATATATGCAAGTTGCATATATGCATATGCATATATGCATATAGCAGCGTGTGTGCGTGCGTGTGTGTGCGTGTGGGCGTGTGAGTGGGGACGTGAGAATTACTTCACATAATTTTGTTTTCATCAAAAGAAAATTACTTTCGAACTATTCCTGGATGAATGAAAAGTACGACTTTAAGTCGATTTGGCTTTATAATGTATAACTTCGAACACATTAATAAATCGTAAATAAAATGAGTATTAAAACGAAAGGGAAAAGATGTATACCGTGTGGTCGGGGTTGTCCGAGGTTCCGAGGTGGTTAAGTCATGGAGATCTTCCACAACGATGGTGATTCAAAGCATGAAATTTGAAAATCTGGCAAAAACCCATAAGAAAAAAAATGTGTTAGATCTGAAAAACTAAAACGAAAAATTAAAACACGTTAGATTTAGAAAAATTGTGTTGGATATTAAACTCCCACACCCACCCCTAAAAACATTAAAACCATAGGATTATAGTAGATTGCATATATATGCAATCTGCATATATATGCAGCAAATTGCATATCCATATATATGCAGTTTCATATATATGCAATATTCATCCATAAAATTCACATTGTGTCTCAAAAAAATAGTGTCAATTTTTTAAAAAAATTGGGCATATCCTCCTTTGTTTATTGGACTATCCACCCTATTTAAGGGGCAACAACAAATCCAACAAATTAAAAAAAAATCCCAAATTCGACAGATTTAGTCAGCGAGCTAGATCGGCGGAAGTTTGAGGCAGATTTAGGCAGCGAGCTACAGCGACGATGGAAGATTAAGTCCATGTTTGATTGGTCTTGAATTAAAACCTGAAACAAAAAGAAAAAAAATAGTTTGTCCCCAAAAACATTGTACGTTAACCTAACTACCATAGCTGGTACATAATGATCATATGTGGCATGGAGTTTATAAATCTCATCCTCACATGGGGAAGGGGGAGGAGACATGTGTGAGTGGGGAAGGGGGGGAGGGGACGGGGAAGGGGGTGCGTGTGTGCATATATGCAGTGCATACATGCATACTGCCTCGTGTGTGCGCGTGTGTGAGTGGGAAAGGGGGGAGGGGGCGGGCAGGGGGCACGTGTGCGTGTGCGCGTGTGTGAGTGGGAAAAGGGGGAGGGGCGGGCAGGGGGCGCGTGTGTGTGTGCGTCTGCGTGTATGCAATGCATATAAGCAATTTTCATATATGCAATGCATATATTGCATATTGCAGCGTGTGCGTGCGTTTGTTTGTGTGTGTGTGTGTTTATGTGCACATGTGTGCGTGTGAGTGGGGGAGGGGGGACATATTTGAATATTCCATTAAATAGGCAAAGACATATTTGAATATTCCATTAAATAGGCAAAGAAATATTTGAATATTCCATTAAATAGGCATTCTTGGTGTTTAAGTACTACATTATTTATAAACACCTACAATTATCCTTATTTCCAAATCCATGTAAGTACATTAATGCATTCTCACAGTAACGTAAAACACCAAGAACTCATTACAGTAATTCTTGCATTATTTTTAAACATCCCACTGAATTCTCATAGTAATGTTTTACAGTATTGCATTATGTTTTAATGTAGTACTTAAACACCAAGTAAAACATAATGGAATGGAATGGGATGTAGTGCTAAAACATAATGTAGTACTTAAACACCTTATTTCCAAATATAGATTCATACAACAAATATAGATTCATACAATAAAAAAAATAATATTACCTAAAGATCTATTTGAAGTCAGAACCACATTTTCTTAAATGAGTAAAAATATGTTGTGTTATCAAAAGATTTAATTGGGAGAGTTATATGCACTATTACCCATTAAAGCAACTTTATGATATTCAAATCCATGTTGAAAATTAGTCATCTACCAAAGAAGTATACCTGATTTGAAGCTCATTGTGAAGAATCAAATATTGAAAGCTACTAATGATGAAACATTATTGATGGATGTCATTTTCTTCACATCTAAAAATCAAAGAAGTGAGTAAACAATACAAAGGCTAATTGGCATCAATACAACTTTTGCAAGTGAAATCCTAGGAACGCCAAATAGAAGGATCAAGATCAACCTTATGGTCTGCTGGAGATCAAATAAATACCTATAAATCACGGGTGCGGAGTATGAGTGCATATATCCCATAAATTATGAGTGCGGAGTATGAGTGCGGAGCATGTAATTTCAATCATAACATATTCAGATATTCATTTATTTTCGGGTACTTACTGTTGGCACAATACAAATAGCATAATGGCATAATACAAATAGCATAGTGGCACATGTGTTTAAGTGAGTTATTTTACCTTGATATTAATATGTTTATATAGGCATGTTTATATTTTACCTTACTAAACTGTTCTTGGGACATGAAGGAAAAATAGCAAAGTCTCAAAGCATATGTCTATCTTCTTTTTTTGACATCCAAAATAGTCCCAAAGATTCAAGAATTAATCCTCTAATTAACTCAACTATCGACATGAACTACATACATTCAAAATATAAAACAGAATAGTAGTGAAACATAGTCTATATAATCTCAAAATAGTGGGAAAGAATCTCAAAATTGGGGAAATGAACTACATACAACAATGAAAAAAGGTACTGCTGACTTTAAAGTCAATTTCGACCCTTCAAACAGGGCTGAAAACATCCCGAAATGTTCTTAGTTAGGTACGGACGATACGAATCCAATGGCACCGAAATCGCCTCATTCCGAGTTACGGTTAAAAAGTTATGTCCTCTCTTTCAATTGTTTAAAACACACAAATTTAAAAGTTCACATTAGCGTATCTAATTAACCCCTTAATTTTACATATTTATAGTGTATTATTATCAATAAGTATGTGCAAATGATATATAGCAGCTAAATTCAGAATACTTTAAAATGATTTTCACCATCAGTTACTTTATAGACTCAATCTGAATATAGCAGCACTATCAAGTCAATATGTGTGTGTTGTGTGTGTATCAATATGTATATGTATTGATGTATGTGTATATAAGCCTATTTAAGAAAGTTATCAAAATAAATAAAATAAAAAACTCAGATCCATACCAGTCCGGAGCATGTGTATATGCTTCAGTGGAGATATCAATCTGTATGTGTGTGTCAATGTGTATATGTATTGGTGTTGTGTGTGTAAATTACCAAAAAACAGTAAATATCAGATCCATACCAGTCTGGAGGCATCTGATCCATACCAGTCCGACATAAGCATTTCAGTTCAGCTGAGCAAAGATCAAAAGGGAAGTATTTTCGACGCGTTTCCGTTCAGTAAGGAAGGGAGATGAGGAGATTGTACCACTGCTGCATTTGAATGCGAATATGAAAAATGGGGAAAATGAGTGTACACAAACCTGTGAATACTTGATCCCAATAGTGTATATGTGTACACTCAATCCCAACAGTGTACTGAATCAGATACAAATATATCGCTGCTATGAAAATTTATCTACTGGAAGAGGTTCCATGGCTATGAAAAGTATTCAAAAATGTCTAGACCAAGTGGAGAAGTATATAATAGAGGTTGATGGGGGAATGTTCCAAATCGACAACTAAAGATGGGAGAAACATGTGTAGCAGACTTAACATGGTCTTACATTCCCCAAACCTCATACATTGAGTCGACTCCTGAAAATCAACAACGTTACTATATTTTTATTGGGGCTTCATTGGGGCCCATATATACCTAAAAGTCAGCCTTATTGGGGCCTTATTACATGCCACCAACAGGGAATACAGGAACTGTGGAAACACCAGAAGTATGCACAATCTAAGTAACGCTACAATGCAACAACATAATGCACCATCGGGGTTATTCACGCAATATGTGTAATATCGGTGAATGAATAATAAAAAAATAGAAAGAAACAATACCCTAGGCTGAGCTTCAAAGCATCTGATGTGCATGTGATGACTGTTGAATCCAGGAGAATGACTAATTTGCATCTGATGTGCATTAATAATGCTTTGAAGCTGCTACCATCCATTTGTGACAATAAGGTTGGCGCAATAATGCACCAATATGATGACTGACATCCCATTGGATGTGCATGTGATGACTGTTGAACCAGAGTAGAGATAAATGCATCTGAGACCTTATAAATGCATCAACTTGATCATCAATGCTAAGATCTTTCACCTTATCACGTTCCTACAAAAGATATACGACACGAATGGGAATAGTGAATACAAAAGATATAAATCGATAACATAATATACAACACATGAGAATAATGAAAATAAAAGATAATAATTTTTTTTAAGGTATAGTCTTCACAATTCACTATTGTGGGTGGTTCTGTACCATTTTAAAACAAAAAGGTGTCGTAGATATAAAGCTGATATGTTAATTCCTAAAATATGGACATGACATCTACTACAGAAATATGTGGACATGACATGGAGGTACCAGAAATTATGTTATAATCAACTGATCATTCGACAGTTCCTGAAGGCGCGATTATAATTTTTAAAAACAAACTTCATCCTTGCCCTGTTTATCATGTAAAAACACACATATCAAAATATAACTCACTATACAAATATTAATCCAATCCAACGCACGTAACAAAATATAATGCCATGTTTATCGCATCAACAACACACATATTCACTAAAAATTCACCAAGGCAAGGAAAATTAGCCTAATCACATCATACAAAGGGTCACTTGCCAATTTCAAAACACAAAATCAACAAAATTCAAACTAAATATAGTGACATCAACGTTTATCTACTAAAAAAATGAACTAATATATAAACTAAAAACAGTCATCCAAGTAATTGTTTATAAACAGTCATCCAATAAATTACTTCTACAACAACACTAAACTCATATCATCAATAATGTTGTGTAAAATGGGATAAGAATAGTAACTATCAGACCTCCAAGTAGTGATGGGGCAAAAGAACCTGCCATTTCCCACCAGAAAACTCAGAACAAAACTCAGAACATTGTTCATTACTAATGTCACCAAAAAATGAACACACTTCGAAATTGATCTGATCATATAATGGGCATAAACTAAGCACCGAAATAAAGGAAGTAAATTTTCAATTAAAATCTAAAACTCAACCTCAAATATGGTAGATTGGGATATTAAAATGCAAGAGACCAAATATATGTTCTCGTTACATCTATGACATGATTATTACGACAAAAGTTTTGCATGTCCATAAGCATTTGAAGTTTGATGTCAAAATTATCACTTGAGTTGATGATAAAAGAATAATCACCCAAAATTTTGCATACATTTACTACAAAATTTACTACCTAGTTGAGAAAGAAAAAATATAATGGAAACTTGGTAAAGATGTACAAAATTATAGAACCACCTCGATTAATAAAGGTATAAGCACACCCCGTGTCAAAGTAGCTTTTCACCGACTACAAATCCAAAAAACTACTAAATATAGACCTGATGTAATACACATGGCAATGAAAAACCTTTAGGATGTTGTAGAAATCTAAGTTTTTTTTCCTCCTAAATGTCATGTCTCAAAAATGAAGATTTTTCCTCCTAAAATAATGTGTATTGTAGAAATATAAGTTTTTTTTACCCAATTAATGTCCCTAAATTTAAAAAAAAAATTAGAGATTATTATGGAATTGTTATATGAGTGATCAATGAACCTAATTCTTGAATATAGTCCCAGGTATCCACACTTTTTGGCATTAGAATAATGTTCGAACAGTCATCCCTATAATGTACATTCATGGGGCTTTAATTTCAAGTACATTCAAGGGCTTCAAGGACATAAGAGTAGTTTGCTACAAATATACATCCTCAAAATGTATGCAATGCATGTAAAAGAGGTGGACAAAACCACTTTCAAGGAATCAAAAATCCACCATATCGAGTTAAAATCTCAAACTAATTCAAGACCAAATGAACAGGAAGATCAAGCCCTGTAAGAGGATTTAATAAACAGAACTTATCAACTCTCAACCCATAAACTTGTATGACTAAGTTGCAGATAAATTTTACCTTTAGATTTTGAACCCGGGAATGACTGATTTGTGGAATTTTGTTGCTTTATAACCCAGAAACCATAACAGTGCTAGAAAACATTAAAGAGTTATTAGAACATATTATTGTAATTTTCATCAACGTATGAGGTATAAAAACACTATCATTCCAATCATCTCATTAACATCAAATTACACATATGTAAAACCATGAAGGGGAAAATTGCAATAACGAACTAACCTGAGTAGTGAACATTAAAGATAACCCAGGAGCCCTAGTGCAAGGAGGAGGAGATGGAAAAATTCAACATATAGATTTCAAAGTTGCAATCTTTTCTCAGATCCATAAATTCACAAATTACCCACATCAAGAATTTGTCTAAAAACACGAAATTTCATTCGAATCATCTTATCAACACACCAAAAATCCAATTCATATTCCCTAAACCCAAAAATCTCATGAAAACCCCCCAAAAAATAACAATACAATCCGTAAAATCCATAATAAAATCCAAACCCTTAAATCTATAAACCCAAATCTTTCAAATTTGAAAACTCATAAACAAAAAAATCAAGACCGTGGGTGGGGGTGGGGGGATATGGGACTCACCTGGTTGGGCAACAAAGATAAGAGAGGGAGATCAAGAAAGAGGAGTGAGATGGAGAGAGAAATCTGGAGTGAGAGAGAGAGAGAGAGTCGTGCGTGAGAGGCTAAGGGAAAAATGGGTGGGGTGGGAAGGGAAACTAATTTGTGTTTAAAGTAAGAAAGGGGGGAAATGAAATGTGGGGGGGAAATCAGAATTTTCAAATTTTAAATGAAATTTGAAGATTTAATCTAAGCCCTTCATTTTTAGTGGGAGATGTGGCAAGATCTAGACCGTTATTGTGCTTAGACAATTCAAAATCCATGCCATCTTATTATATGGATATATATATATATATATATATATATATATATATATATATATATATATATATATTTATACTTGTGTGTTTTATGAATATCAATGTGCGTGATATTTATCTGAAAGAATGCCCCTGTAGTGCTATCATCGTAGGTTGCGCGATGTGGGTGAATTTCCTGGTTAGTGAATGAGGGAGAGTATGGTGTGATTTATTTTTGGGGTGAAACATTTTTGGTATGATCGATCTGATTCTCGGGAAAATATGATCACATCCACTACATTTTGGATATTTTTACCAAAGTTCGGTTTGAGCTAGTTCGACTTGTGGTAACTAGGTTAGAGTGAGCATACCTGGGATATGATAGCATTGTAGAGACAAGCATCCGGTGAGTTATTACTCAGGACGATGGTTATTATACACGACATGGGTGTGAATGTTATAGTTTACTTGTATGTATATAATATGAGTAAATAATTATATACGAGATAAATACATGAAATGTGAATGTATTTTAGATATAACTAGTGCGAGCGTCATATGATTGAGATGTATGTCAAATATAACTAGTGTGAACGTTATATAATTAATTAAAGTATAAATGATTAAATTAGTTAATGAGTAGAACAACTTATACATGAAAGTAATGAGTACTCGGGTTAGAGTAGGGTGATAGAAAGGTTGTAACAAGACTAGTTAGGTGGGGGAGTATAACTAGTTGGGTTATAAGGTTAACGTTAGGTGTGAACAATATATGAGAGGTGAGTAATACCTCAAGAAAGTGCAACACCCACTTATATATGAAAATTATTAATGCATATTTAATTGTTACATTATAATTACTTACTAAATATTTTTCAAGTGGTTTTGGGCTATGACCTATGCTAAAATATCTTTTTCTAAAAACATTTTAGGTGTCCAGTCACAGGGACACCTAGCTTGATGATTCATTTCAGGGATGCATAGCTAAAAAACTATGGTGGCTTGTAGGACTTTGTGTAGACACATCGGTTATTCATTCCTAGATTAGGTTGATGATTCGGTATTTTATTTGTGCGCGTCACCCCTTCAGATATTCAGTACTTTAGTTTATTAATTAGACGTTATGGATCCAGTTTATTATTTCAGATTGTTGTTGGATTTTAGTATTGGGAACCGATGCTTTATTTGTTATTATTATTTATATATCCGTCGTGTAGTGGTCTAGACTTGTGTGGATGGCTTGGTTAATTAATTTTTATTCCGCTTGTTGTTAAGTTCAATCAAAGATAAAATTTGACACCATCTTAATTTAACGTAGGTGGTTAGTTATTTTAAAACGTTTTCGATAGCGTTGGTAAGAGTGAAAAAAATGAGATTCCTGGTTATTTTAAAAAAAGGACTGATCACCCGTGGTTAAAATAGGCAGCTACTAGTGCCTTGTGAATATCGCCAATGAATAGAAATATTTCTTCATCACTAAACTCCATGGTCACCTAAAACCTATGCAAAGAACTAAAAACATGATTACTGGTTCCTGAATCTACACACTAGGTAGTGATAGATTGCACCACAAAATATATCTCAATAATATATGAGAAATTACCATTTACATTCATTCGTGCTAAAAAGAACGGTCATCGCTTATTCTAAAACCTAATATATGTGTAACAAAGCTATATTCAAATTAGGTATGAAACATAATTGAACAAATAATAATAAATGAATCAGAGAACACTAGTAAAAATAGAAAATAATGAGACTCTCTCTCTCTCTCTCTCTCTCTCTCTCTCTCTTTATATATATATATACACACACACAATCATAAATACAATGAAATTTTTAAAAAAATGTAAACACACCATGAAAAAAAATACTATTCTAAATTTAAGAATACTTTGATTTCAAAATCCCCAAAGGCATGCCATATTATATTTTGTATCAAAAATACTCTTCATAATTAATTTCTTTTCAAAATGTAAACCAAAGAATAAAATTTTAATACGATAAAGCCTCATTTGATGCAAACATTAAAAAGGTCGGTAAGGATAATATTATCTCATCTCATTTTTTATTAGGATATGATATAATTTCAAGTGGGATAACTTATCACATCCCATGTCTAGTGTTAAATGGGATATGATTTCAAGTGAGATAAATTACTTAAATAGTCTCTTATGCCACCAAGTGTGGTATAAAACCATCCCACAAATGTGGTGGGATTATTTTATCCTATTGGGATGAGACAAATCTCATTATATTCTAATTTCTTATCCTTTGAATTAAATGAGGCCTAAGAGTTGAAAACTTATACTCTCTAAAAATGTGTTATAAAGTGGATCGATTATATGGTAAAATGTAGAAATCATAATTTAGGTCACAAATAAGCCAAATTCAATTTAAGTTAAATTAAATCTTGAATAATTAGGTGAACCTTAACATACAACATATAGAATCTGAATTGAACACCATAAATAACAACAAAGGATATGAGTAAGAAACTCTTCCAAATAAAACCCTTTTTCAACACTATTATATCTAAGGTATTACAGAATGACACAGACATACTTACAAACTTAGAATTCCCTAAGTATTGCAACTATGTATCATTGTTGATAAAAAAAGAGGTGTAGATCTAGTATGCCCCACAACAAGATGAACTTATCTTGATGTCCACCAATCAACCTTTGAAAAATCCTTTCCAATATTCAGCAGTGAAGAATTAACTCCACAAAGATATAAAGATGTGAGGTGTTCTTCAAGGTTTGATTATGTGATAATAAAGCATGCAAAGAAGTTCAAGTTCGTACCTCTTAAATAAGGAGAAAAATATCTAAGAGGTAAACTTGATAAGATTTCGTTTGAAATCAAATAAAAAATAATTTTTCACAGGCTCATTCGAACAAACGGGACCTCGTTTGAACGAACTATGCCAGTCATTTGAATGAACATTGAATGAGATATAAAAAAATATTCCAGACCGACGAGAAAATTAGGTCATTAGAAGATTCATTTGAACCACTGATATCGAACGCGATAAGGAACCATGTTTAAATGACCTTACATTCCTTGTTCGAACGATTTTACGTACCTCCTTCTAGATAGATGCCTTAGAAAATAATTTGCTAATTAAAAACTTTTTGAAAAATATTTATGTTTTCAAACACTTTTAAAATACCCCTCATTATAATTATCACATAAAATCAAACTCACACACCTTGTTCGACGATTATAGTGACGATCTTAACTCTTCGATCTGGAATGGTCGCATTCAGCCACTAACTTGTCTTCGATTGAAGCTCTTGAGAATTAACATGATGACGTAGAGCTGTAAAAGAATAAGTCAAACTTAAAAAAATAATGAGAAATTCTAAATCTATCCCTTACAAATCTCCCCTCTGGCTATTATGGTACAAAACAAAATACCAAAAAAATAACCCCAAAGGCAAATCTAACTAATGTCCCTCCCAAAATTGAAAAGGAAAAGATATTTTTAAATTTATATCAACTGAAAATATTCATCATGTAGTCCATGGTATAATCAATGAAAAAAGGACCTACATGCATGGAACAAAGTAAATACCATGATGCGTGGAGTCTAAAACATATAAATTTCCCCTCAATGTGTTCTCCTTCTTTTTGTCCAAAATAGACAAAGGGTTAGAAGCTAAACCTAAAAAGTTACAATCACAAGGATGTAAATTTGGAATATCATCAGAAAGAAGACAAAAAAACATAAGCGAAGAAACTTAAAAAAAAAAAACTATTTTTGAAAATTTTGAGTATAAGATTGTTCATATAAATACAAACTATCACACCATTGAGTAGAACGGAAATATTTGAATCACGAATATGGAATGAATGTATGTGAACTTAATGAGTAGAAAAGCCAACATAGGCATACATAGTGATAACACGTGAAGTCAAAGGGACACCCATAACAAAAAAAAGAGTCAATTCAACCGTGGATAAAAAATAATGAACAAAATGAAATTGACCCGACTCAAACAAAATGTCATAAATTTCAATGCGTCCCAAATCAATAATGCTAAACTATTTAATGTTTTTGGAGAATTTTATTATGCAAACCGATTGATCTTCAATTTATAAAACTCTCAAAATCTCACATTTTAAGAATGAACTCTTAAATTTTTTGAAGGAATCATATTGTTAATTTTAATGAAGCATCATGAATCAAATTTTTCCTTGGAACAAGTGTTTGTATGTGTCTAATTCAACTTTTAGGATTTTATCAATGGTGGCCTTTAATGCAAAGAAGACCGCTTCTTTCGTACACCCTTTTCATATCTTAAACAAACATTAATTTTTCCCTAAAATTTTTTGGCAATGGTTTTTACATGCATAATTAGTTCCTAGTACTGTTGGTTTGTTATCAATAATGATCGAGATGAGAAGATCCTGTTAAACATATGACAAGCAAGTATAATGTTCAAAATTTCATGCATCTGTGCAATCAAGGCGATATAATGAGTCTAGTATGAAGGAAGTAAACTACAATAAACAACGCAAGGCTAAATATTAATTATTAGAATGAAATTATGATTCAAAATTTAAAATGCGCATTTATATACTGTGTAAAATAAAATACAAAAATCTTTATGAATTTTCAATTATTTTTATCAAAGTAAAATATTTTTAAAATTTTTTAGTTTTTTAAAAGAAGAGAATTTCTTTTTCAAAATATAATCATAAGAATACAATCTAATTGTAAGGAAAAATGATAGAAAAGTGAAAATCATCCTAAACTATAATGAATACCCGAACTCAATTAATGTTACAAACACATAAATACTTCGTATGATCCTCAAATCTAAGCGCTTATAATGGTTTAGTGAAAATGTCAAACAATTGATGTTCGGTACTCATGAAGCTCGAGGAAACAATCTTCTCCTTAACAAGATCAAGATTAAAATGCTTGTAAGGACATAATTTTATAAATGTCCGGGGTAGATTCCAGGAATTTTCTGCTTTCTCCTAGATCACAGTTAATATGTCTGATACCGCTACATTCGGCACGTCAACACGATCATCCTCGACGGCATGTATCCGAATTTAATGCATCCACTTTCTTCATGTGCATTATTCTACATGCAACGTGCTGCTCAGCTCATTCCCCCTACTCCACTACGCTCTATCAGTAAAATGTTTTATTGGAGCTTTAAATATTTTGCATAAATATTTGGGAAATGTTTTGGAAAATTATTTTTGAAGTTTGGATTAATTTTTTATCAAAAGCAAAAAAATTTCTAAGTTTAAAGGCGAATGGTCTCCATCGACGAGCTCGTTCGAGCGACTTTGAGAGTCGTTCGCGCGAGATAGGCATGTCGCGCGATCTCGTTCGAATGACTTATGTCCTTCGTTCGAGCGACATGGCTATCTCGTTCGAACGAGCCGTCGCCTCGATTTATGTATAAATATCTGATCTCCTTCTACACATTTTTTAAGTCTTTCTACAATCGCAATATTCTGCGAAAACTGCCCAGAATAAGACTTCACCTTTTAAGGTTTTCTAAACATTTTTTATTCACAAAACCATTCCCATATATGTGTGTGAATCTTTAAACCTGCAAGAAGATCATTTACTCATCTGGAGTAATTTGTGAGGAAGCCGCTCTCTTCATCACTGCTGCCCTACTGGAAAGGGATAGTTCCAGTCGTCAATAACAAAACCGACACCCGAGGGTATTTCTGTATCACTGTATTTTCATTGTAATCCGTATAAGCCGTACTCTTACAAAATTATTGTGAAAATAAAGGTTTTCCCCCTTGGGGATTTTTCCTCATATTTGTGTTCTTGCATGTTTCGTCATCGTATTTATTCACATATAGATGCATGTTTATGACTTATGTGGTAAAGACTGTGTTTAATTAAATAACTTCCTTATTTTAACGCAAGCGCACTCTCCTCAAATTGGTATCAGAGCCAGTTACACAAATTTACCGTGTAATTTTCAGCAAAATTTTTCTAAGATATCAATTTTCTGAAAAATTGATTTTTGAAAACGGGTGTGTTCATTATGGAGAAGTTATATAATAAAATACCAATTTTTTACGGGACAAACTATGCATATTGAAAAGCCCGTATGAGATCTGCATTAAAAGCCATTGATGAACGTGTCTGGATTTGGTTGAAAGAACGTGGACACCTCCCTACATCACTGTTGATAATGTGATCAATGTAAAACCTGTCACTTCTTAGACTGAAGAAGAATTTAAATGGTCATCATTCAATTCTAAGGGTCTAAGTGCTATTTCTGGGTCTGTCACACCTGATGAGTTCAAACGCATAATGAAGTGCACCACGTCAAAAGAGCCATGCGATGTTTTACAACTCACCCATGAAGGAACTAATGCTGTGAAAGAATCTAAATTGCAAAATTTGACAACCCAATTTGAAACCATCACCATGCATGAGACTGAATGTTTTGATGATTTTTATGCTAGACTTTCTGACATTGTTAATACTAGCTTTAATCGTGGTGAACATATTCCTAATGCAAGAGTTGTTAAAAAGATTCTTCGTTATCTGCCTAAGCGTTTTATCCCTAAAGTCACTGTGCTAAATTCTATGGATAATTTAAATACGCTAAAATTGGAAGAACTTGTAGGAGACTTGCAAACATATGAAATTGACATGTTTCCTAAAACTGCTAGGTCTAAAGATAAGGGAATTTCACTTAATGCTCAAGAGAGAAAGAGTGAGGGGTCGGCTAGAAAGTGGGTAGAGTCATCTAGAAAGAGAGAGACTGACACGTCAGATTCTGATTGAGATTTTGACTTAGATGATTTGGCTCTTTTTGCAAAAAAATTTAAGAGGATTCTCAAATTTAAGAAAAATAGCAATTTTAAAAGATAAAAAGAAATTTGAGAAAAATAAGTTTGAAAAGAAAAATGAAAAATATTTTAAAGATCCTCCTAAGAAAGAAAATGAAAGGTGCCTTGAGTGTGACGGTAGGGGTCATAGAGCCTTTGAGTGTGCCACACGTCTGAACAGAGAGAAATGGAAAGCTTTCCTTAATGCTACCCTTAACGACGACAGTGAGGTCGAGTCGGTGGATTCTGTAGTCGAGTCACCACATGAGTGTAACTTCACCGCATTCATGGCTAGTCATGTGAGAACTTCTAGTTCTCCTCTCGACGTTGAGGATGATGCTTCACAGTGACACCTCGATAGTGAGAGTGATGTGAGTGAGGGGGAGGATGACACAAGTGAGAGCGAGAGTGATATTCAACGCACCTACGTTGAGTTATATTCTGAGTCATTTAAAACTAAAAATATTAACAAAGAGTTAGTTCTTAGGATCACCGGCTTAGAGGAAGATTTAAGAAAAGCGAGAGAGAGAGAGTCCTCCACCTGCACTGCCCTGAGAAAGAGAGTTGGTTTAGAGAGGGAGAAAGTATTCTTGAGAAAGAGAGAGGGGACTTGACTAAACAAGTGGCTAGTTTTACAAGTGAGCTCCATTCCTCCATGGAGACTCGGAAGAAACTTGAAGCCCTTATTGCCCAGCTGACTCATGATCTTGAGAAAGCACGGGAAGTCAAGGTACAAATCGATGACAGATCTGGTAAGATGGGAAAGATGCTCCTCGGCCATGCCTTAGGTTTTAGTGATCGGCAGGGAATAGGTTATGATGGTGCCTCCACATCCCAAATTTCACAGGGACCAGTTCCTGAGTTTACTACGACTCCTTATGGCCATCGTCAAAAACCTAGAATAAGAGTGCGAACAAGAAAATCAAACCAAGGTTCGCCTTTGACTGTGTTATTTTGTACTTATTGCAAAAGAAAAGGACACCTCAGGGACTTTTGCTATAGTATTGGTCGGACACAACGTACTACTGCACCACGTCAGCATACTGATGATTTTACTAGTCTGAGAGAGCGAGTTGAGTTTTTAGCTGCCACATCTTAGAGTTTAATGGAGGAATTCCAACGGATGTCAATGCTTCTCACACTCCAGCTAAAACCAACAACAACAAAGGCAAACAAAAGGTCACCACTTATTGGGTACCGAAGAAAGATAAAAAGGCCTTTGTTGTTCATGTCGCTCTCAAAGCATATAATACCTCACAGTGGTATTTTGACAGTCGGTGCTCCAGACATATGACAGGTGATGCCTCATTTTTTACATCTCTTAAGGATTATCAGGATTGCAGAGTCACCTTTGGATATGGGAGCAAGTCTAGCATTATAGGACGTGGTACTGTCGAGTTAGCTGGATTTCCTAAGCTAGAAAATGTTTTGTACGTTAAAGGTTTGAAAGCAAACCTTCTCAGCATTAACCAGTTGTGCGACGCTGACTTTGCCGTAAAGTTTGATCGGGACGCTTGTAAGGTCTAAAATCAAGCCAGTAAACTTTTAGTGCAAGGGGTGAGGACAAAGGATAATTGCTATGGGACTGAGCCCACATCCTCACTTGTCTGCAACAACGCCACGATCACTCCTATGGATCTGTGGCACCAACGTCTAGGTCACGTAAATATTAGATATCACACTCGCTTAGCTAAAAAGGACCTAGTATGTGGCTTACCATCTCTATGAAGGACAATTTCGACAGTTTGTGGACCCTGTCAGTTGGAAAAACAAATTCTTAGTCCCCATAGGAAGTTGCATTCCATTAGCACCTCTCGTGTTCTTGAGCTTATACACATGGATCTTATGGGTTCCACTCGTACTGAGAGTTTGGGTGGTAAGAGGTATATCCTCGTGATGGTGGATGATTTCTCCAGATACTCCATTGTAGGTTTTCTGAGAGAAAAATCCGATGCTGTAGAGTTCTTAACGACCAAGTGTCGTGTCCTGCAAAATCAACACAGAGTCACTATTAACAGGATACGTAGTGACAACGACACTGAATTTAAGGAAACAAAGGTAGAATCTTATTGTGATAGCCTTGGGATCAAACATGAGTTTCTGCTGTGAAGATTCCTCAGCAAAATGGGATTGTTGAGAGAAAGAATAGAACGATCCAAGAGATGGCTAGATCTATGCTTTTAGGTCGTAAAGTTTCTAGGAGATTTTGGGCAGAGGCAGTGTCTACTGCATGCCACACAGTGAATAGGGTTTATCTGCGTCAACACACACTTCAGACTCCTTATGATTTGTGGACTGGCAAGAAGTCCAACCTTGCATATTTATGTGTTTTGGGGAGTAAATGCTACATCCTTCGAGATAGATAGCAATTAGGAAAGTTTGACTCCCGGAGTAACAAGAGAATATTTCAAGGATATTCATCGAATAGTAGAGCGTATCGGGTCCTTAACCTGATGATCTCTAAGGTTATGGAATCAATAAACGTTACCATGCAAGATGACGAATCTCCGACGATTATTGATCCTAACCTTCAGTGTGAGGATGAGGACTCTTCTGACAGTGATCTTATTGTCCCTCACCCACATTCTATGGACCATACTCCTGTGTTAGGGGAGACACCCGCTTGGGTTCACAAGAGTCATGACCCGTCTGCTATTGTTGGTGATATCACTCTAGGGGTCAAGACTCGTGATCAACTTGAGAACGTTGTTAGCCACTTTTGCTACACGTCCAAAGTCGAGCCCAAGAATCATAAAGAAGCACTCAAGGATGAACACTGTATATCTACTATGTAGGATGAGTTTCTTCAGTTTAAAAAGAATAATGTTTGGGAACTAGTCCCCCAACCTAGTGAGACTAATGTGATAGGTACTCGGTGGATTTTTAAGAATAAAATGGATGAAAATTGTACCATAGTCCGAAATAAGGCCAGGTTGGTCGCTCAAGGCTACACACAGATAGAGGGTGTAGACTTTGGGGAGACATTTGCTCCTGTTGTGAGGTTTGAGTCCGTCCATCTACTACTCGCCATCGCATGTCATCTGTGCTTCAAGTTATATCAGATGGATGTCAAGAGTTCCTTAGGAGGAGGTTTACGTGGAACAACCAAAAGGGTTTGAAGACCCTCAGCACCCAGAGCACGTCTAATATCTGAGGAAAGCCTTGTATGGTTTGAAACAAGCACCCCGTGCTTGGTACGAGAGGCTTGCTTCCTATCTCTTAGACCGTGGCTTCAAGAGAGGGGGAGTTGATATGACGTTGTTCATCAGGAGAGATAACGGCGCAATTTTGGTTGCCCAGGTCTATGTGGAAGACATAGTCTTTGGATCCACGTGCTCTCAACATGCTCATCACTTTGAAGAGGAGATGAAAAGTGAGTTTGAGATGAGCATGGTTAGTGAGATTACGTTTTTCCTTGATCTCCAGGTTCGTCAGCTAGAGGATGGGATGTTCATCTCCCAATCCAAGTATGCTAGAGACCTAGTGAAGAAATTTGGTTTAGACTCCGCTAAGCATGCACGTACACCTATCGGTACCACTACCAAGCTTAGTAAGGACAGTTCAGGAAAGGACGTAGATCAAACCTTATATCGGAGTATGATAGGTAGTCTTCTCTACTTGACTGCCAGCCGTTCCGACATAGCCTTTAGTGTTGGAGTTTGTGCGCGATATCAGGAGTCCCCGAAAGAGTCACACTTACTTTCTCTAAAATGTATTATTAAATACGTAAGTGGACTCTCACATACGGTATTTGGTATTCTTTTGTCTCCTGGCTGAGCAAGAAGCAAAATTCCATCTCTTTCTCCACTGCGGAGGCTGAGTACATAGCAGCCGGGAGTTGTTGCAGGTAACTCTTGTGGATAAATCAAATGCTGGAGGATTATGGGATTTCATAGGACACCATGACCATTTTTGTGATAACACGAGCGCGATACACATATCCCGCAATCCATTCCAGCATTCGCACACAAAGTACATCAGGATACGTGAGCACTTAATATGACATTTAGTTGAGGAGAAAGTCGTATCCCTGAGTTTTGTTCCCACCGACCCTCAGTTACCCGATATTTTCACGAAACCTTTAGATGCCCTTAGATTTGAGAGTCTTAGGCAGTATTTGGGGATTTGTACAGTTGACTGAGGGGTTAGTCTATGTCTAGAATAGGATGATTTTTCATGTTCATATCATATGCTTCTTATTTCTAGTTTGTTTTATATGTATTATTGCTTTGTTGTACAACTATTTATTTATTCTTTCGAAAAATCCAAAAAGATTTTTTTTGATAAAATTTTTTAGAAAAGCCCAAAAAGATTTTTGTATTTTATTTTATTTTTCACCTTTTATGGATGAGCATTTAAGATAGCTGAGTCACAACTTCATTCCATTTATCCATGTGACTGTTGATAGAGATTTGAGATGCTATATCATTTCATCCACGTGCTTTACATTGTTTGGAGTCTTTGAGATGTGATTAGTGATATCTTTCTACATGTTTGACTCCTATCTCCTTTATTGCACACATGCACGGCTTTATTTGATTATTGTACTTGTCTATCACATGTTGGCTTGAGTGTTTCCATCTCAATTATGTCTATACAACTAACAATATGCGATAAAACTTGACAAGATTGGGATGCATGTAAAAACCGTTGTTTTGTGAGACTGGGTGTTTGCTTAAGAATGGGGAGGGGCTGCGAAAGGTATTCTTCTATTCTTTGCGCAAAAGCCATCGTTCAAAAGGACCTAAAAATGGAGGAATTTTATTATCCGGGGTCCAAAGAGGTTAAAAGAGCTCGAAAAAATTTAAAGGCAATAAAAAGCAATTCATGCCAAATATGGGCCATTAGGTTTCACCATCAATTCTCTAAAGTTTGAGAATTTAGAAAGCCTCTATTCAAAATTAATATCTAAGGGAGTTTGGTTGGAGAATATAAACGGGTTTGCACTTCCTTGAAAGTCCTGAAAAAGCATGAAATAGTTTTGGACGTTATTGGTGTGGAAATCACTTTGAGCTTTGATTTGTTGATTTGATTGAGTCAATGTCTTATATTTCCACCTTTATTACACCAAAGGAAGACTTTGAGTTCATTCGTTAGGAGTATCCGATATTCATCGTGCACATATGTCATGTTTGTATGCATTGATTTTCCAATCGAATTTGATCACACCCCTTCATTTACGCTATCATTGACTTGGTTGTTTTTGTGATCTTTCATGGAGTGATTACTTATTGTATACTATGTCTGAAAAATTTTGAAAAATACAAAAATAGCATTTTATTCCCGTGTGTCATTCTCCATGTGCATACATTTCTGCTTCTCATATCTGTCTATTTGGGGACATCATAAAAAGGGGGAGAAGAATTATGAGGGAGAATTGTTTTGGTGTTTGGTTGATTTATGAATGATTTGCTTAAGCCTATCATTATATTTTCAATCTGTTTCTTGTCACGGGTATTTGATTTATCTCATGTGTGTAGGTACAAATCATTGCTCATTATTTGATTACACTCCTGATGAGAAAAGCTTTGGAAGGTTCAGGAGAGCTGAAGATTTGGAAGACATGTCATTTAGTATTCTCAGTTTGAGGATTTAATGGGGATATTATCTTGTATGTCATTTGATTGCATAATTCGGATTTTTTATGTACCGGCATAGACATAGGGGGATATTTGTAAGGACATAATTTTATAAATGTCCGGGGTAGATTCTAGGAATTTTTTGTTTTCTCCTAGATCACAGTTAATATGTCTAATACCGCTACATTCATCACGTCAACATGATCATCCTCGACAGCCTGTATCTGAATTCAATGCATCCACTTTCTTCACGTTCATCATGCTATATGCAACGTGCTACTCACCTCATTCCCACTACTCCACTATGCTCTATCAGTAAAATGTTTTATTGGAGCTTTAAATATTTTTCATAAATATTTGGGAAATGTTTTTGAAAATTATTTTTGAAGTCTGGATTAATTTTTTATCAAAAGAAAATTTTTTCTAAGTGTATAAGAGAATGGTCTCGATCGAAGAGCTCGTTCAAGCGACTTTGAAAGTCGTTCGCGCGAGATAGGCATGTCGCGCGATCTCGTTCGAACGATTCTGTCCTTCGTTCGAGCGACATGGCTATCTCGTTCGAACGAGCCGCCGCGTCGATTTTTGTATAAATATCTGATCTCCTTATACACATTTTTTAAGTCTTTCTGCAATCTCAATATGCTACGAACACTGCCCAGAATAAGACTTCACCTTTTAAGGTTTTCTAAACCTTTCTGATTCACAAAACCATTCCCATATATATGTGTGAATCTTTAAACCTGCAAGAAGATCATTTACTCATCTGGAGTAATTTGTGAGGAAGCCGCTCTCTTCGTCACTACTTCCCTACTAGAAAGGGATAGTTCCAGTGGCCGACAACATAACCGACACCCGAGGGTATTTCTGTGTCACTGTATTTTCATTGTAAGCCGTAATCTTACAAAATTATTGTGAAAATAAAAGGTTTTTCCCCATTGGGGAATTTTCCTCATATTTGTGTTCTTGCATGTTTCGTCAACGTATTTAATCACATATAGATGCATGTTTAGGACTTATGTGGTAAAAATGTGTTTAATTAAATAACTTCCTTATTTGAACGCAAGCGCACTCTCCTCAGTGCTCATGAATCATAATGTGCCTTGTACGAGAATATTTCATGAGATTACGAAAAGCATAGATTGTGCTCGTATTATCACAAGAAATAATCATTGTGGATTGAGTAATCCCATATTCCTTCAACATTTTCCTCATCCATAAGAGTTGTGTGCAGTAACTCCTAACGAATATGTACTCGACCTCCACCATGGATAACTAAATGGAATTTTTCTTCTTTATCAACCATGAGAGAAGATCACTCCAAAAGCAAAAGCATCCACCTGATGTGCTTTTACAACCATCAACATCCCCGACCCAATGAGTATTCGAATAAGCCGACAAATTTTCATCAGTATCAAAGTAATACCAAATGTCATAAGAAAGAGTGTCACTCATGTAATTGATGATACATTAAAGTTCCATCAAATGTAACTCTTTTTAGGATGATCGGTACCATGGAAAAACTCCAACACTAAAGTAGATATTGCGAAGGCTAATGGTTAAGTCGATGATACTATCTATAACTCTCCTATAGACTATTTTCCTTATGTCCTTACCTAAAGTTTCTTTTCTAAGCATTGTTGAGGAAGTCATGGGTGTGCAAGGATTAATTTTTTAGTACGCCCATAAAATGGGACGTAGTGCTTAGCAGAGCTCGAACCAAAATTTTTCACTAGATCCCTAACACATTTAGATTAAGAGATAAATATTCCATTTTCAATATAAATAATATACCAAATTCACTCTTCATCTATTATTCAAATGTGTAAGCATGTTGGGAACACATGGATCCAAAGACTATGTCGTCCACATAAACTTGGGTAACCAAAATAACACCAGCCTTTCTCCTAACAAACAACGTCATATAAACTCCCCCTCACTTGAAGCCACGAGTTAGGAGATAAGAAGTTAGCCTTTCGTACCAAGAACAAGCTGCTTTCTTCAAACCATACAAGGCCTTCTTTAGATAAAAGACGTTTTTTGGGTGCTTTGGGTCTTCAAACCCTTTAGTTGTTCCATATAAACTTCCTCCTGAACAATTCCATTGAGAGAGGCACTCTTGCCATCCATTTGTCATAGCTTAAACCGTAGATGAATTTCTTTTATGAGTAGTAATCGAACAAACTCAAGCCTATAAACATGAGTGAATGTCTCGTCAAAGACTACGCCCTTAACATTTGTATAACCTCGAGAGACCAACATATCCTTATTGCAAATGATGGTACCATTTCATTCACCTTATTGTTGTACATATACTAAGTAGCAATCACATTAGTCTCTCTAGGTCGGGCGATTAATTCCTAAACATCATTCTTTCGAAATTAAAGAAACTCATCTTGGATAAAACTTATCTAATGCTCATCCTTCAGTGATTCATTCACATTCTTGGGCTCTACTGTGGAAGTGTAATAAATGTAGATAGCCTCATTATCTAGTTGAGAACGAGTCTTGACACCTAGTGTGTGATCACCAAGTATATCATTAGGGTCATGACTTTTTGATACCCAAGAGGGTAAATCCTCATTTTCAAGAGTGAGGTCTACCGTGGTGGACTGCAGAACAATGGGATCGTTATGGGGTGTGTAGTTATGATACGTAAGATCACGATCAATAAACATATCTTTTGCATCATCTATAATCGTGACATTTTTCCATTCCATAACCTTAGAGATTTTAAAGTTATACACCTTATGTGCTCTATTAGTCGATGAATATCCTAAATATATTCTCTCATCGCTTCTAGAGCTAAATTTTCCCAAATGTTCTCTATTTATAAGGATATAGCAGGGACCCAAAACCCCCAAAATACGATATGTTGGCTTTCTTACCGGTCCATAACTCATACGGAGTGTGAATTTTTTATGGAGAAAGTTAAACCCTATTCACCGTGTGGCATGTGGTATTAGACGCCTCCACCAAGAATTATCTATGCATGTTTCTACCATGAAGCATGGATATCCCCATCTCTTGAATAATATAATTTTTCCTCTTAGCAATTCCAAATTATCTATGCATGTGGTGTTAGCCACCACCACTCAAACTCAGAATTGATTCATATACCATCACAATATGCACCAACGCTAGTGTTGATAAACTTCGTGACATTATCACTTCTCAATCTATTGATGGAAATATTTTTTTAATTTTGAAGTAAAAAACACTTGGTTGTAAAAAACACACAAGCATCAGACCTTTCCCGAAGAAACCCCAAAAATGGAGTATCTCTTAAAGTCATCAACCATCACCAAAATGTACTTCTCACCACTAATTCTCTTGTTTGACATTGGACCCATAAGATCCATCAGTATCAACTCTAAAATTTAGGAGGTGGTAATATATGAAACTTCCAATGAGGATACTTGATTTGTTTTCCTTATTGTTACGGACCAAAAACTGAGGAAGCTGGTTTTTGAATTAGTGGTAAGACATGAACTAGGTCCTTCCTAACTAACCTCAGAAGATCTTTAAAGTTGACGTGACCTAGTCGTGTAAGCCAAAGGTCCATAGTGGCGGCCTTAGCAATATTTGATACTAAAGAGGACTTGGGAATGATATTGCAGCAATTGTTGATAGACCTCACACCTTGTAAAACAAAGTTTACCAATTTGATAAAAAAACATTACATTTCGACCAGTTGAACTTTACAATAAATCTAGGATCGCAAAGTTGGATTATGCTTATTAAGTTAGCCTTCAACCCTTCAATATACAACACAAGGTATAGATTTAGAATTTCGAAATCTCCATGCATCCTCTTCCTAATATGGTACATCTACTCCCATTACCAAAGGTGACTTTTCATTCCTTGTGATCCACAAGATTGGTAAAATGTGACTTGTCATGGGTTATGCGCCTAGAGAAAACACTGTCAAAGTACCATTGAGAAGTATCTTGAACCTTAAGAGAAAAATGAATAACAAGGGTTTCATAACTTTTAGGTACCCAAGAGGTGGTACCCTTTAGCTTTCCTTTATCTTTGTTGGCACTAATAATTGTGTGGAAATTCTACTCACTAGGTATAGACATCGTGTGAAATTTTTCCATTAAAAAATCTATAAGGACAAAAATTCCAATTAAGTCTGTTGTATGTTCATTTGACTTATTCTCGAAACAAAACGCATTTCAGTCATAGGTTATATTTTTATTGTCACGATACCACATAGACTATGTTGTATTGAAGTTTATTGAAGATGTTGAGATAAAGCTTCAAAGATTTATCATGCCGATTTTATGGTACATATTTCGTTTCAAGTCAAATTGCATTCTGAGATCACTGAGATATGAATGTGTAATTTTAATGGGACACGGAATTTATTTCAGAATTGTTTAAGGATGTTTTTTTATTAAATAAATGTTTTAAAATGTTTTTAAGAGAGTTTTAAAAGGATTACATTTCGTTTTATTATGAGATAAAGATGGATTAGAGTTGTATAAAACATAAACTCTATTGTTTCGGGTTTAAACGACATTAATTGTAGTTCAAGCGAGATCACTATGTCGTTCGAATGACATAGCCACATCGTTCGAGTGACAGCTAATATCGTTCGAGCGAGCCACCACCTCAAGAAAATTATTTAAGGCGTGTTTTCTCATAATTTCGTCAAGTGTGCAGTCTAGAAAAGTAGCATACGAAGAACACATTTTTTGCACAAAGTTTTCAAAGGTTTTTTTTATGTCTAAAACACCTTTAGAGTTTCAAAGATCCGAGTATTCATTATCATAATCAATAGTGATCTTTCTTTACACTATTTGGAGTTTGTTCTTCATAGAACTTTACTGGATTTTAGGGTGAAAAAGTGGTAGAGCTTTGTTCAACATCGTAGACGTTTCAAGCCATATCGATGGACACTGGGGCATTCGTAGAGGCGACTATTGTGGATAGGTATTGTGGAAGGATTCGCATGGGCATTGTGTAAGAGTGGTTGAAGATCATAAGAGCGTCAAGTCTCGTGGGGATCGAGTCATTGAGTAAGACTTGTGTCTATTCTTTGTAATTCCAAATCATAGTGATTGTCTGGCTTGGGTCGTCCGAGGTTTTTCCCTTTAGTGGTTTCCTCGTACATCCGGCATTGTGAGAATTATTTTCCTTACTTAACTTGTTTTAATCACTAGATGAATGTTTAGGACTAATCAATATAAAATTTGGGTAAGTTAAAATTGGTTCAAAACTTGGCATCAGCATCAGTGATCTTAACAACATTCTCTCGAAATCAGCAAAGTTCCTCCACGTGAAGTTACATTCAAGCTTATATTCCCATCCTTTTTATACCCAATTTAGCAAAATCTCATTCTCTCTCATCCAACATTCATCTCATATTCAAGGGAGTTCATCCAAAATCAAATATTAAGCTTCAAATAAGGTCCAATTCCTGCACTCTCTCTTTAAATTTCTTGTTTTTGCGTAAGTTACATTAGATTCATAATCTAGTTCTTAATTTAGTTCATAGACATTAATATCTACATTTTTATTAGTATATTTTAGAGTATATATTTTCTATAAAAAATCCAAAACAAAAAGCAGGTTACACATAAATTCCGAACGGGATTATCCTTCACACTTTTTCAAAACTAAAACATATTTTTCTGCAGGCACACTCATATAATAAAATACCGTTTGGATCTATGGGATAAACCCCACCCCTTGCTGCATTTGATCTACGTGGACTTTGATTCCTTTATGGGCTATGTAGGCGTTTCTGATTAAAACCCAAGACTCGAGTCCAATTTTCCAATTTTCTCAATTTTCTAATTTATCAATTTCTCTAAATCCTCCAGTATTTCTAAATTCCTCATTTTCATCATATGCATGCATTAATATACATATTATCCTTATTATTGTTTCATCCAACACATATTGTCGTTTCATAATAACGATTAATATCACGATAAACGCACAAATCGTATTTTCAATATATATTATTTTGGGAACATTCCTATGGATGACCTCACTCTAGCTTTCCCATGGTATGAGTTGAACGATTATGATCTCCATTATATATACACACAAACACTTCCCGGAGAAATAAAGAAAAACAATAACATAAGCCCATGAGACATCGAAAGGGAGGGATGGGAGCCTAACACCTTCCCATTCCATAACTTAGCCCCTGAAGCTTCAAACTATTGGTTTTGTATGCATCAGTTTGTCTCTGATGCCGCTCTCTCGGGGCGGCAACATGTTCTTTTTCTTGTTTTGTGCAAAATAAGTTGGCGAATCCATCCATTTATATTTACCCCACATTGATGACGGCGGAAGAGTTCCAAAGTAAGGGCGTGATACCTTTAGATCCCCCTTCCTTCTCCACCATCTATTCCCCTTCCGAGCAGGCAGCAGAGAGATAGTGAGAGGAGGCCGGGGGCGCATTCTCGATCGGTATGGCCACAATATGTATGCACGAGGAAACACATATATTCCACTTTTCTTGCAAAAAAATTTAAATGAAAAATATTTTTTCTTTTAAGATATATAATTGGGAAACAAGGTTATAAATCTCTAAACTCTTTAGAAATTAACGATAATGAAAAGATAAAAATGGTTTTTCAATTACTCACCTTGTGTTAGAGTTATTAATGTATATGTATGATTATAGATATAATTACATTCATTAATGTAAATTCACTTACACATATTAAGGTAGATAGAGTTACAACTGTAATTGTATCTACATTAATAAGTGTAATTGTATCGTTTAGAGTTATCGTTAATTAATTAAAATGTTTATGGGTAAAGATACTAACAAGATTATCGCATGGAGTGCTCATATTTAAATATACTTTTAAGAGATTCATTAGATAATCTATAATTTGGAACATGAAAAATAAAACAATTCAAAATTAACTAATTATTATTCTTGCAACAATATTTGAAGGAAAGGTAATATCTCGAAAACAAAAAAATGAAAATAAAAACTATGGGAAAAAAAGGAAAGGAAGAATTGCATTAATATAACTATAATGGTCACAACACATACCCTCAACGATCCAATATAGCAAATAGCATAATAAATACAATGTCATCTTCACGCTCAATAAAATAATAAAACAAATTCCTTGACTCCTCATATTATAGACATTTTCCAAGTGGAGTTCTCTTATGATAATAATAGTCGAATAAATGATTACGCAAATTATAAATTTGAGATTAGGGATAACCATACTCTTAACTCACCTCTCACTCTTGGAGAAGTGAGATATGCCACTTTTAGCATAAAAGCGCTAAAAGCCTGGACTCGCGATGGTCTTTAACCCATGTTTTATCCACATTTTTGGAGTGATATAAAGATAATATATTAAATCTTGTTAATAAGTGTTTGACCCAAAAATAACTTTCCAAAAAATTTTAACAATAGTTATGTGACACCTACACCAAAAATAAATGATTCGGAGAACCTAAGTCAGTTCCATACTATAACTCTGTGCAATGTCTCATATAAAATTCTTTCTAAAGTGATAGTAAATAGATTGCGCCCCATATACTTTGTCGGACCATCAACCTGTACCAAGCTAGTTTTCTACTGGGTAGACAAACTTCGGATAACATCATTATTACACAGGAAATTACCCATACCCTTAGGAAGAAAAAAGGCAAGTTGAGTGGAATTATTCTTAAAGTAGACTTTGAAAAAGCCTATAACAAATTTAGTTGGGATTTTCTTGAAGAAGTGTTAAATTGGTTTAATGTGGAGAGTGACTTTAGTAAACTTATAATGAGTTGTGTGAAAAACACCTCCATGGCTATCCTTTGGAATAGCACTCCTCTACCTAGATTCACACCGACAAGAGGACTTAGGAGAGGCTACCCTCTTTCCCCTACCTACTTCTGATGTGCATGGAGTATCTATCAGTTATTATTTCTGATAAAATGGGGGAATTAAAACTTCTCCAATTTCCCATGCATATCATACTTTTTCTTTGTGAATGACTTCATTATCTTTTCTAACATAACGAATAGCTCATGCGAGGACATCTTAGGCACCATTGAGGAATTTTGTCACCTCTCGTTTCAAAAAGTCAATTACACCAAATAAAAAATCTTCGCCTCTCCTAATATCCTTAGGCCCAAAAAAGTTGAGTTAAGCAATTAATTTGGGATGGGTGCTATTGAGAATTTCGGAATCCACCTGGGTACCAACCTTGTTCATGGTAGGTTCAATAATGCTTACCTTAAAAATGTGATTCAAAAAGTCCAAAAAAAAAAATTTAGATGGAAAACCAAGCTTATATCCTTTGAGGGTAGAGCTATGTTTATCCAATATGTTACTTTATCACCCCCATGAATAATATGCACACCCCTCTCTTACCTAAGAAAACATGTAAGGCCCTCGATTGGCTTAATCGAATTTTTTTTTATGTGTGTGTGTGGGGTGGGGGGGATGAAAGCAACAAGAAAATTCATCTTCTTAGTTGGGATAAAGTGTGTCGGCCTAAAGAGATGGGGTGGGCTTGGTATAATAAGTATCTAAGATAATAATGAAGGAACAATTTCCAAGTTAGGATGGAATATTATGAATAACAGTGGTTCTCTATGGGATTGTGTCATATCTAAAAAGTATAAAGTTGAACCAAATCCTAGACTTTAGAAAACAAAAAATAACATGTAGTATATGTAAATGCAAACAAATCCTTATTAAGAACACCAAATGCAATGTGGGTAAAGGTAATAAAATTAACATCATGAAAGATTGGTGATGCTTTGAAGCACTTATTGCATCATGAATATCCCAATGCTCCAAGATAATGTGAGTACCTTCATAAATGATAATAGAGTTTGGGACTTAAATAATATTTGCCAAAGGTTCAATGACCCAATTGTGGGTGAAATTATCAACGAGTCTCTTTCAAATAGGGGGAAAGGGAGGACAAACCATATTGGCAACCAAATAACAAAGGTAAGTTCGCTATTCACTCTTGCTATAATAAAATTTCTATGGGGGAAGGAACTAAAGCTTCTTGGCATGGTTGGAAGAAAAGTTGGAAATTAGGGCTACCGTCCAAGTTAAAGCACTTTGTTTGGACCTTTCTACATGGTAAATTGCTCACAAATGCCCATAAATGGAGAAGTGGCCTTACATTGGATAATACATGTCCTAGATGCTCAAGATAAGAAGACCTTAATCACCTTTTTAAACATTGTTATTTTACTAATCAAGTGTCGCAAAATATTAACTCGTACGTCGATTAAAAACAATGTACGCATCACGACTTTAATTATTGGGTGATTGAAAATGTGTGGAACAATGTGGATATTAAATGGTATGTTACTTTTGTCTCTTGATTATGGTGTATTTGGAAAGCCCGCAATAAACTTGTTTTTGATAATAAAATTGTAATCCCTTTTACGGTTAGTATGCTTACTCACAAGATTAGTTGTGACATTATCAAAGCACAAAGTAGTAATGCCAACCAAAAAGGGGAAAGATCAACTACATCCACCAATGCTCACGCTTGTGCTACATGTGACTACATCAAACGTACAGATGAGAGCTTTGACATCAATAGTGGTATGGGAGCTTTTATAGGAATTGTGTGAAATGAAGAAGGTAGATGGATGATAGGCTTCACAAGATGACTCCAAAGAACCGCAAGCCCTCTCTGTGCCGAACTGGACGGTATTTTTCAAGGTTTAAACATAACCCATAGAGAAAAATGGAGGGGCATATGTCTCAAAATCGATTGTCTTGAAGTCTTCTAACTTATGGAGTAGAAAGATAATGGAAATAATCCCCTTGCAAACATTATCGATGATTACCGTGAGCTCATGAAATGCACCAAAGCCAAGATTATCGACATTGTCCGTGAAAACAACACCCAAGCTGATTGCATGGAAAAAATTGCGAAAGGTTCACATGATCTTTACATGAAGTATAAGCGCACTTCAGAGAAGATTCTTCAAATGATCGAACGTACCGAGCTTGATAACCCCACGATCTAGTCTATTTCCTACTTGTAACAAAAAAAAGCCTTAGGTATCCTTTGGTTATAAAGGCTTACACCTCCTCATGTGTGAAGTAATATTGAAAAAAAAGTACAAGCTTTTAATATTACTTGTCTTGTGCATCTATTCAATATTTCAATCACTCATTCTTACTTTCTCAATCTATTAATCTTTTTAATATGTTCAAATTTTGAAAAGATTCTAGAACTGTCTCTTTTGAAAGTTAGGATAAATATTTTTCCTACATTTTTTAGATTTATCATTTTAAAATGTTAAAAAAATGAAAAACATTAAAAGTAATCCAATAAAAGTTACATTTTTATAACTGTCCAAAATGTAAAAATAAGTAACAAATATAAGTGTATAGTGTCTAATCATACTGAAGTCCTATTTGTACTGATTTAATATTTTTTTTTGTTCTTGCTAATCTATATTTATATCTATATCTATATTATAACTCTAATACGATAGTATTAGAGAAGATAAGGTAGAATCCCTATAATTAATGCCCAAACTTATTTCCTCAAAACGTTTATACATGCTTCTCTCTCACTTAAGCACCACACAAAAATATTATTTTTTGTGTACCCTAAAAAAACTCTTTCTCTTCCGACTGATCCATTCCCTCTACCACCTCTTCATCTTTCTCCTAAAAAAGCCTCTTCTTTTTTTTATCTATAGGATAATGACCACGTCGCTGTCCATTTTCATCCCTAATGCGTAATCCATGCATCAACATTACCCATTGAAAAATTTGAAGGGGCTAACCAGGTAAAAGCCAATAGAGTAAAGATGGAGCTCTCTATAACCCAACCTGATGATTGGCATCTTCATCCCCATGATGGTGACAGGCTTGAAGCTCTTGTTTCTTACAGTGCACATCATTTTGGAAGGGCCATAGTCATGCTAAATTTGAGACATCCAACAGAGTCAAATAAAGTGTCATAAGAGGTGTTCAAGACCCACAATGACATATTCCACCTTCTGCATTTCCGATATTTAGCATTGGTATGTGATCTGATCATTTTTAAGGAAAAATTAGATCTTTCATTTCATTTTTTTATTAAAGTTTTGTTTAATGGGCATTTTGTAAGTTGTTATCTTGATTTTAGAACTAAAAGTCAAATGGGTTTAGTTTTGTAGATAGAAAAGTTTAGTTTTGAATGTTTCTTGCTATCTGAACCACTGACTATATCATAAAATTTCTGTTTGGTTCCTCCGAAAATGTGAAAAGGGGGAAGGAAAATTTTGACAAAAACATATTTTAACAAAAAAAACAGTTTTGACACAAATAAAAAAAATCATGGAAAAAAGGTTTTTAGTGAAAACATTTTTTTTTAAAAATTAATTTCAACACAAAAAACAAATTTGCTTTTCATTCATAACTATTTTTAAATATTTAAAAATAGTTATGAATGGAAAACAAATTTTAATAATAAAACAGTTTTGCCAAATATTAAGCTTTTTTTTTTGTTAAAAACAGTTTTTCGTGAAAAACATTTTTCCCTAGAAAAACAATTTCAACACAAAAAGGAGCTTTTAGTGGAAAACAGTTTTAGCAAAAAACCAACTATAACGGAAATTAAAATACAGTTTTTAATAAAAAAAACAAATTTTAATAATAAAAAACAGTTTTGCCAATAACAGAATAGTTTTTTTTTTTTATGAAAAACAGTTTTTATTGAAAAATATTTTTTTCTAGATAAACAATTTCAACAAGAAAATAGCTTTTAGTGATTTTTTTTAAAAAAAAGAGGTTAAGCAAACAAAATAGTTATGAGGAAAATTAAAAAAACATTTAAAAACAGTTTTTTATGAAAAAAAATTAATAATAAAAAACAACTTTGTAAAAAATAAAACAATTTTTTTTTTAATGAAAACAGTTTTTAGTGAAAAACATTTTTTTCTAGAAAAACAATTTCAACACAAAATAGATTTGAGTGAAAAAACAGTTTTACCCAAAAAAAAAACAATTGGAACAAATAAAAAGGCTCGAACTAAATGTGTATTAAAAAACATCCGAGGGATTACTTGGTATATGCCTCTAAATAAATTTTAACAATGAAAAAATAGTTTTGACAAAAATAAACAAGTCTTTTAACCGAAAATAATTTTTATTGAAAATTAGTTTTTTTAGGAAAACCCTTTTAGCACAAAATTGTTTTTAGTTTTTTTTTTAAAAAATATTTCTTAGCCAAAAAACGGTTATAACAAAAAAAACATTTAAAAAACAATTTTTTAACAAAATAAAAAAGTTTTAACAAAGATTTACATGTTTAAAAAAGTAATGTTCATTGCGATGGGAAATCTGTGAAAAAACTGTCATGCTATATAGGTAAGCAAAAATTGCCTACAAATTTGTCAAAAGGATGGCAAAATATGCATGTGGACAAGGTACCCATGCAAAACTTTTCATGAAAAATAAAGGTTATTAAACACACAAACTGAGGAAGCAAACAAACTTGTCTACTCTACTAAAGAAAATCAAAGAGTGATGTCCTATAGAGGAAGAAAAAGTGGAACTACGAGCTACGCAAATACCAGCTAACGAACTGAAACCAGATTGTAAGGCGTTTCGAGTACATAACTTGAATGAAGACCGATCGACTGAAAGGAAAACATCCATTTACCAATATTTATCACATTTGCCATGGCAAATAACGACTACCAAACGAGCCCTGAATTATTTGGAAATACATAGAGTTCATATTTGGAAATTTATTAAACTTTGAAGACATTATTAAGTATTTTTCTTCGTAGAGTTCGTATTTAGAAATACGTTAAACTTTGGTAGCCTAATCTTCAATACTTTAATCCGGAAAAACATTATGTTGTCTTCATCCATATTTACTTTTGCATTCGATTTTCGTCTATCAAAATCATTTGTTATAACTATTGATTCCTTTCCATCCATAGCGAAATGTAGGCCGTTATCATCGTGATTCAAACACATTCAAAGATGGATCTCCAGATATGCATCTCCAACATGAATTGAGCTGTATTAATTCAGACGTCAAAATTATCGAGGAATGAAACAACATAAGATCGTCAAAGTGAATCGAATCTACTATGTAAAGTTAAATATATTATACTGCATACACTAATCGTCCTTATAACATTACCTTATATTATAAATAATCTATATATTAAAACATTGTATGCCATTACTTTGCAGGAGCAAATGAATAAAGATCAAGGATTGAAGGAGTAAAAAAACATCTTCAATGTCTATGATGTTTTATCTTTAGAATCGTTATGTTATGTGTTTTCTATAATAAAAAAAATTGACGATCTTAAACTTCAATTACTTTCTGTGATGTAATTACTATGCCACTTCATATGTCATTTCAATGTAATTATTTGTTTTCTTTATACGAGAAAAAATAATTTTATTAAATATTTTTGTTAGTTTCGTTCCACACATGTCCGCCCGTGCATCGCGCAGGGTACATGCTAGTTATAATACTAATACGGCAGTATAGTGAAATGAATGAAGTATAAATGTTAAAATTACTACTCACGTGTCCCGATATGGAAGCCAAAGGACAAGTTCTATTGCACCTCTCCTACTCTCCAGATCTCCTCTTTTAGACTTTTCCTTTGCTTCTTATATTTTTAAAGCTATTTAAAACCCATTTACTTATCATCTCTCTCTCTGTATTCGTCTATCCCCTTTCCCCGCCTCATTACATTTTTGGAAGTGAATAGTAATGGCTATTCTCCTCCTCCGTCTGACACTTTATTTTCCTCTCTATCTCCCTCTTCTATATAATAGGTTGTTGACCCCAAACAATTGGGTAAAATGAATTTTAAGCCTTATGTGTAAACCATTTGATTAAATATAGGTTGAATAGTTGGAAGGGTTGATATCTAGGGGACAAATCATTTAAAAAGAAGATTGTAGGGAGTATGGTCGTATGGGGAGGTTTGTACCTTTTATGTCTTGAAAGGATTGTACTTTAATTTGTGCTCACCAATACAAAATTCTTGCTCCCTCACCAAGTTGTGGAAATTAGAAATTGCTGCTCATGTCCATTAATGCTTGAGCATTTCATGTACATTAAATACTACCCTAAAATATGTGCATAAATACTATAATTTTTGTTGTTGCCCTAAATACTACTGTTTCGGTATTTGATTGGGTTATTTGATTGCTAACATGTATCGTATCGTTGCCAGTCAATTTTTGATGCTGCTACTGTTGCCCTAAGTATTTGATTGGTAAAAGGTATCTTATGATTTGTGTATGTGTTGTTGCCTTTGTTGTTGTTGCTGCTGCTGAGATTGTGTATGTGATTTTGTTGTTGAGATTTGTGTCAATTTTCCCTTCTATGATTTGTAGGTTTACTTCTGCATAGGCTTCAAATAATCAATAGTTTCATGTTCGTGTTAAAAATATTACGTGTGTTTTATTTCATCCAAGGGGAAAATAAATGACCTACAAATACTTTTTTAAGTTGAAATTTCATCTTACGCATGTTCGATTGGAATTGTGGAAAATGTTGTGTTTATATAGGTCAAAGCAAGTTCTTATTGCCTGGAATTTATTTTTCTGTGCCGAATGTGGGAAAATAAAATTTAGAAGAAATAAATTAGATATTTACTAAGGTACACCCATGTATGTGTGGAACACATTTTTCACAACAATTTGAGTTATTAAACACAGCCTAAATATGAAAGAAAGTAGATCTTGATAATAATCCATAATAACATGTTTGAAAATAAACACAACATGTAAGATTTTATAACAAAAGCATTGGTGCACCGTGGCACATAGAAAATGGAGCCGATGGTAAATCTTAATGGAATTATTTTCAGATGTGAGCTTTTAAGATTCGTTGGAAAGCCTATGTAGCTCATCTCTAAGTGCGCAATTATCAATTGTTGTTGGTACTTCTAAATTGGAGATTTTATCTAATTGGTGAAATATCTCTATAATATTTCTAAGATATCTACAAGGATTCCCTAATCAAAGCTAAAGATAACTCGTATAAGAAAAGGAGCAAAATAGCATACAAGAGGGTTTGTAGAATTTTTTAAAGTACTTTGCGAAATAGGAAATATAATACTCTGACTTAAAATTTTCCTTCCCCGATATGGGTTAGACCAGGGGATTAATCAAGCTCATGAACAACATAGGTATGTTTCGTGCAGAATAATATGAGAAACTAGATCCCAATTCCATGGTTGTTGGTTCCTTACGCAATAACCCAATGAGTAACTCGGCTGACAAGGGTTTGGATAAAAGTTTAGTTTAAGTTTTTGCTTCATATCAGTTTATGTTAATAACATTTTTTTTGTTCAACCTCTTTTTTATTAAACGGAGCACCTCATTCAATTTTGCTAGCCATCAAAGCAATTCACGAGTCAATTCGGAGAATAGATATTTTACACGACTGTGCTGCTACACATTGATTTTGTATCGTAGAAATATTATAATTACATGCTAGTTATACCTATAATACGATAGTATTAGAGGTATAAATAGAGGTATGAACATTTATGATTTTTATGTGTTCAATACATAATATTTTGTCTCTTATATTCCACCTTTTACATTTCCAAGACTATTAAACTTCTTCATCTCACACTCCCTGTTTCTTTTCCACTTTCCTCCGTTATATCTGATGCCCTTTGATATCTTTCAATCTTTTATATTTTCTCTATACGTCTCTCATATCCAGTCCAACCCATCCCTCGACTTTTGTTTCCCTTTCTAATCTACCTTTAGTTTATAGCATTCCCCTCTCAAAATTACATTTAAGCAAGAATGTGGGCATGCAGTTTTGCACCTACAATGGAAGAAATTCAAAGGACATACTATGCAGTTGCAGTGACATGACCAGTTATGTGCAACATATCAGGAGAGATTACTTAGGTTTCTGATTAATGTTAAGGAGCAAGCTAAATACCTACTTCAAAGTTCAATTCGTTGTTGAAAGTGTGAGAAAAGTCGAAGCTGAAGTGAAAAATATCTCCCCCATAGATAAACCCATTGCTTTTCTTTTCAGTGTATTTATGATATTCAAATATAATTGGAAGTACAGTCTCGTGAAAAAAAAACTACAGTCAAAGAAATTCCAGTAGTTTAATTTCTTAACTTTGATATTTGATTTACTTTTTTTGTTTTGTGAATATAGAGGGGAAAGAACTTATGTTAGTTTCTTTTCTTAATTTTCATTCTTTGATTGGCTTTTTTTCTCTTTGTGGGCCTACAAGGGAATTAACTCCAATGAACTAAACGACAATATCTCTACAAACACATACTTGTAACTAATCCCATTCTCACAGTCATAAAAAAAACTACCTATCTCATGACTCTCCATTTGCACCACCTCCACAACTACCTAATGATTTTATTATTACTAATTTCACCGTCATAGTAGGGTTCGTTTTAAAATTCTTACCTTTTACTTTGGCATATTTTTTTTTTGGGTGGGGGGGGGGGTGGTTTTCCACTAAGGAGTATTCTTCGTCGCTTCAAACCAGGTATTTTAATCAATTTATTTTGGAATATTTAAATCCAAATCATATGGCTTTACTTTAACTGGTTTTTCTAAGTGACTGTAACTTTATTTATTTATTAGGGTTCTGAATATAGAGATTTGGCCATTGTCATTCTGTTTTTTTGTCAATTCTCACACGAAGATTCCATAAATTCGTATATATTGAGCCGATATAGAACTGATGATCTCTTGAGTAGTTTGGTGGTTGTGTTGGTACAGGTGCAATTTATTAAGATCGGTTAGGTCCCGGGTCACATGGTTATGGGTGCAGCTGGGTTTGGTTTTAATTGTTTTTCTTATGATAAATGCAAGATGTATTTGAATTGTTTGCACGAAGGACACAAAGGAAATAAGTTAAAACCCTTTTTCTAGACAATTTGAATTACTTATCATATGATTTTACTCTATTATTACAATATCGTTGTATGTATCAATGATTTATGTTTAGTCGATTGAGTTGTGTAATGTTAAGAAACACTTTTAGGAGATTTTTAATCTATATAAACTGCACGTACATCGCACGGACTACATGTTAGTTATTGCTTAATATTAAGGCCATTGGTTTGTATCAAAACATTTAATCATATGATATGCAATGCAACATTTAATTATATGACCCAAAGCCCAACTTTGTCCGCGTTTGCATTTTTCACACTTTTATGTAATTGAACCAAAGTAAGCAATCCATCATTGGTGAATAATTGTTAAACGTATTTTGTGTAATACATTAAATTAAGAATTAAAAAAAAGTTTGTTACTCACTTGGAATGCCAATAGTTTATGTTTGTACTCATGGACGGAGCCACATGGGGCCTAATGGGGGCTTGAGCCCCCACACAAAAAAATACATATATACCAAAAGAAAATTCTAGGAATAAAATGAAGTTTTTTGAAAATTTAAGATGGGGTTTGATAATTATAAAAAACTCTAGTATTCTTTTTCTTCCCACACAAATCTTTTTTTTTTTTAAATTTTTTTTTGACGACCCTGAAGCTCCACACGAATGAGCCCTTTGGACTCCCTCGTGCTTGCTAAACAGGGAGGACACTGCGCATCACCCATCTCACACACGAGTCCCGCTTTAAATACTGGCATACCCTTGCGAGGAATAGAACCCACGACCATGTGCCTAATCTTTTTTTTTTTTTTTTTTTTTTTTGAAGAGAACTCATTTATTGATACAGAAGAAGAAAAGCCCTTCTTCGGAGGCTTACAAACTTAGGAACAAACAATGGAAAAATCATCTATGAAAGAATTAAGGAATCTAGAGAAAGGACCCTTGTAGGGTTTAGCTTTAAAAATGATCCTAATATCTTCATGAACCTCCCTTATTTTAGCGCTAGAGACCATTTTTATATCCTCAAAAATCCATTTATTCCTAGCACACCATAATTTCCAGCATATTAAGCTAGGAATAATTTTACTAAGGATAGCATTTATAGATATTCCGCGTGTTGAGAGCCACCAGGAAACAAGACGAGATCTGAGGCTAATAGTAGAAGCTTTACACCCAATCAAACCTTCAAAATGTTTCCACACTTGACGAGCCGATTCTCCCTCGTTGAATAAATGATCTTGATTTTCTTCTTGACTTCTTGAACAACACTGACATTTTGAAACTAAGGGAATATTTATACTTTTTAAATTATGATCTAAGGGAAGACCGTTGTGCATAAGTCGCCACATAAAGGTTGAAACTTTTGGAGTTAAGTGGACATCCCATATCATAGACGACGTAAATTGAATACAATCCCTTCTCCTGATTTGATCCCAAGCAATTTTGAAAACAAAAGTCTTCTCCACCCAAGAGCAGATAAGTTGAAACATCTCATTTGAATTCTGAAAAAGCCAAATTCCTTGCATTCTTTTCCAAACTGAGCTGGCTGCTGTAATAGAACCTTTAAAATTTTGATTGGCCAACTTTTTGTATTTTTTGTTCATAAAATTGGCCCAGAGGGACTGATTTTGTAAGAAATTAACCCATAACTTACATGTGAAAGTATTGCAAATATCCATCGTATCTCTAAAGCCTAAACCACCTTCATTCTTTGGCAAGCACATTTTCCTCCATGATACTCAATGGTGTTTATGATTTTCATCTTGTTGACCCCAAAAAAAATTTGCACATTGTTTGTCTAAATCGCGTACAATGGAGACAGTAGGTTTTATAGAAGCAAACAAATGTAATCCCATAGTTTGAATCACAGTTTTTAGGAGTACCGTCCTACCAGCATGCGAAAGCGACCTGCTGCCCCAGTTGGATATCCTCCCAGCGACTTTTCCAAGGATCGGATGAAACAAGGAATTATTTTTCCTTCCAGAAAAAAGAGGCACGCCCAAGTAGATTATAGGCATATGATTTTGAGTGAAGCCTAAAATCTGCTTGATATTAACTGTCCGAGAGCTTTTGCAATTTGGGGGAGTGATGAAGCAACTTTTTCCCTTATTCACCAGTTGACCCGATTGTTTTTCATAATTATCAAGATAGCCCATAAAATTTTGAAGAGAACTCTTGTGACCGTTGATGAAGAACAGGATATCATCAGCAAAAGATAATGATGAAATGAGAGGACATCCACTTGGAATTGAAAAATTATTAATTTTATTTTTTAATACCAGTTGATGGACACCTCTAGAGAGAACTTCACTCGCAATAACAAAAAGAGCTGGAGAGAGCGGATCACCTTGGCGCACACCACGTTGCGATTTAAAAAAACCAGTAGGTTTTCCATTGATCAATATCGAATACCAACAATTAGAAATAAGTCTCCAAATGATGTCTATCCATGTTTCAGAAAATCCAAAGGCCCTCAGAACTTTAAGAATGAATTGCCAAGATAATCGATCGTAGGCTTTGGCCATGTCTAGTTTAACAACTAGGTTACCTCCATGAACTTTGTTATTGAAAGAAGAGAGCAATTCTTGTGCCAATAAAATATTGTCTGATATAGACCTTCCTTTGATGAAACCTGCTTGAGAGGAAGAAATAATTTTGGGAAGGACACTCCCAATTCTATTAGCAAGAATTTTGGAAATAATTTTATTTGAAAAATTGCAAAGGCTAATGGGTCTAAAGTCTTTGCAAAAAGATGGGTTATCTATTTTAGGAATAAGAATAATGTTAGTTGAAGACCAACTAACAGTAATATCATCTCCAAGAAAAAAAGATTTAATAGCTAGAATTAATTCCTCTTTGATGATATCCCAACAATTTTGAAAAAGGACCCCATTAAACCCATCCGGACCCGCAACACTATTTTTCCCAAGAGAAAAAATAGCATTTTTAATTTCTATTTCTGAAGGGACATCCGTAAGGAATAAGTTTGTATCCTCTTTAATAACCTTAGGGATGCAGTCAAAAATTGAACAATCAGAAATATAGGAAGTGGTGCTGCCAAGTAGAGATTGAAAATGAGAGGAAAATTCGTTTTCAATATCTACATCATTGTCCAACCAATCACCAGAATCGTTTTTGATTTTATGAATGGTTAAACAATTAAATTTTTTTTTAACTAAAGAATGGAAGTATGAGGTATTTTGGTCACCGTATTGAGCCCATTTCACATTAGCCTTTTGCTGCCAGTACATTTCCTCAATTTTAAGTTCAAGGTTGAACATAGCAGAAGCTTTATGCCATGCTTCTCTATTTATTTCGGAGGGGTTTGTGTTATAAAGGGCTTCTTTGAGAATGAGAGCTTCTTCAGCCTTATGAACCCGGGAAAAAATGTTTGAAAATACCTCTTTATTCCAGGCTTGTAAAGACTTTTTGACCAGCTTAAGTTTAGCAGAAAATGCTTTCATAGGCCTGCCCTCAACTTTTGTTTTCCATGCATCTGAAACCACCGAATGGAAAGTCTTGTGAGAAATCCACATGGTTTGAAATCTAAACTGTTTTGGAGTGTTGTCACTGGGAAATTTCAAGTTTAAAAGCATAGGAGCATGGTCAGAATTGGCTCTATTAAGATGTTCCACATTGGATAAAAAGTTAGCTTTAAACCATCCTTCATTCCCCAGAATTCTGTCAAGTCTAGCCCAAATTGTAGCATCTCCAACTCGATTGTTGCACCAAGTGTAATCCGCTCCATTGTACGAAACTTCCTTCAATCCTGCTTGAACCATGGCTGCATTAAATTCAAGAATAGCTTGTTGGTCCGCCATATTACCTCCAGATTTTTCATTTTGGGAAGATATAATATTGAAGTCCCCTCCCAAAATCCACTTGTTGAAATTTAGATCAGCCAATAAGATAATTTCTTCCCATAAAGCAGTTCTCTCTCTTTTATTACAGCTTGCATACACCGAGGAGAACAGGATATTTCCACCCACCTTTGGAATAGTCAATGAAATTGAAAGGCATTGAAGGTTGTCACTTACAGTGATAGCATTGCATGTATATTTCCACATGATCCAGATTTTGCTGTTACAATTGGAAATGCCCCCAGCAAAGTTCAATTTAATACAAAGATCCTGAAGGTTACATTTATCGATTTTTGGTTCCTGAATAGTTACCAAAACGATAGAATGGTTCCTTACCATACGCTTGAGTCTTCTGATGGAGGATTTGTTACCAACTCCTCGGATATTCCAGAATAAAGCATTAATCATAAAAGGTTTGAGGCATGGGAAATTTTGAGACAGTTTTACCAGCTCTAGTTTGGATTATTGACAACCCAGAATTTGTTTTCTTCCTTTTATTCTTTTTTGATTTTGATGATTTCCCACTGTTTGTGTTCTCTGAGGTTGGAATAATGGAAGAGGCTTTAGATAAAGGAAGGACAATTTCAATAGAGCCAAAGTTTGAGGGAGAAAGATTATCCGGTGTGGAAGAAATGGGTATCGAGCTTTTATGAAGGGATAAGTTATTTTTTTGAAAGAGAGGAAATTTTTTTGAAAGTTGCTCCGAGAACAATTTAAAATCATCCGAAAGAGAAGGAGCTGTAGGATAGGAGCCATCAACAGGAAGATCTTCGTCTGACTTCCATAACGGTTTCCAGCTATGGTTGGGGATATTGACAACAGGAGGGGAATAAGTTTTGTTGGCTGGACACGTGGATTTATTTTTGAAATAAGTATGAGGCAAAATTTCACCGTCCTCCTGGTCTACAGCATCTAGTAACAGCACCTCAAACTGATTTTGAGTAACAATCGGAACTTCTGATTCTGTAGCATCAGTTTCCTCATTTTAAGGATCAATCACCTTCGCTGAGTCATCTTCCTCCTCTAAAGCCGGAAGGCCACCTGCAGCAATTTTTTCCGGTTGAATACCAGAGTTAAGGATGGTACCAGTTAAAGAGGTAGAAGTCAGCCCATGTTTTGTAACTTCTTGAATAAGTAAAGGACATTTTCCCTTGTCTTTGATACGAACATCCTTATCTGGAGAAACCATTGTATGGGATGGTCGAGTTACCAGTTTCTGAACCGGTTTCTCAATCCAAACCCCTATAGGTTTAGGGTTTTGATTAGGTCTCGTATCCCTGACCAAACCAGCTTGCGAACCTAACACCCCATTATCAGGTATAAGGCATTGCAAGGAGTTGATAGCGCCATGATCTTGACCATGAACACAGTCTGCCTCATTGTGACCTACCTTCACACAATTCACACAGAACAAGGGAACATTCTCATAGATTATTCTTTGCCAAAAGCTTGTAGAACCACAACATATACATAATCGGGAAGGAAGTTTTTTGGCAATGTCAATCTCTACACAGAGTCTAGCTTGGCTGGGTCTAGTGACATTTGCAGTAGCTTCATCTACTTTAAGAGGATTGCCAACTAACTTTGCGATGGCAAATAAAGCTGGTTTAGCAAAAAGGTGAACAGGAAGTTGGGGTAAGGTTAACCAGATAGGAAGGATTGAACTATCATTACCAGGAATAAAATCAAAAGTCCATTTCATGACTTTCATATGAGATTTGTAGATGTACCATTGATCTCTAAGCCATATTCTCATATAATCTTCTTCACAAAAAAGCTTGATGAGAATGTGTTTCTCATCTAGTAGACCAATAGAGAAAGCTGCTTTAAGAGAGAATGTAAGAAAAGCTTTACGGATAGATTCCATGGACGGTCTGACAGTGGAAAATCTACCAATGAGGGAATATTTGTAGGGTTCGGCCAGCTTGAGATTTTCATCTTCAGAGAATGAAATCATGGGTTCACCTTTAAAGCTTTCAAGTGGTTTGGGAACAATGAAGTTATCCGTAGAGGTGTTAGAAAGTATAGAGGCAAAACTCTTAGCTTTGTCTCTGTCAATGTCAGGGGGTTTAGGTGTAGGTTTCAGGTGATTTGGAGTTGCCATAATGGCAGGTGGAAGAGGCGAGAGAAAATTCTAGTGAGAGAAAATATGTTTAATGGCTAGTCATCGTCTTTAATAATAACCCATGTGCCTAATCACACAACCTTCAGTAAGCCGCTAAGGAAAGGAAATGAATTCTCTATTTAATTTATAATTTTAGATTTTGATTTAATTTTTGAATGAATTTTTATGAGGTCAATCATATCAATTTTATTTAAATATTAAATTATATTTTACCCCTCTAATTTTCATTCGTAAATTCTCCCTTTAATTTTAGATAAAAGGGTTAATAGTTTTTTTTGTTTCGTGTCATTGTTGGTTGGTTTAAATTCTAAATTTACTTTTAGGATTAAATTGTGATTGACTTTAGGGATATTGTATATATAAATTTGGGGGGCTGGTTTAACTTTAGCAGAAATTATTTCTCTTTTTATTAGATTAAATAAATATTTTAGTAATTATTTGGCAAATACTAAAAAATAACCTTAAAAAAATCGACTTGGAGGCTCGCGCCCTCAAACCCGTGCAAATTACCATTAGATTAGTCCCCACTTTCCAGAAATCCTAGCTAAGTCCCAGTTTGTACTCACAAAGTATAGGGATGGTGAGAGATATGGAGTGAATAATATAAAGGAGAGTTAAGAAAGTGAGTGTATTAAACGTTAGTGGTTGCTTGCCATTTATTTGTTTTATTATTGTCAGCGGGTATATAAGTCCAAAGTGACAAATTTTGTTGAAAGGAAAGTCTAAGCTAGTTTAGATATAGATATAGATATATATGTATGCAAACGGAGCAGACACATTTCACATTTTTTTTGCAAAAAAAATTACCAGCAAAATGTTTTCTCATTTAAGATGTATAATTTGGAACATGAAAAATGAAACAATAGAAAATTGTCCAATTATTATTCTTGCAACAATATCTGAAGGAAAGGTAATATCTTGAAAACAAAAAAAAAAAGAAAATAAAAACAATGGAAGAAAAAAGAAGGAAAGAATTGCATAAACATAACTATATACTGGTAACAACACATGCCCTCAACGATCAAATATAGTAAATAGCATCACAAATACAGTGTCATCTTCACGCTCAACAAAACAATAAAAGAAATTCTTTTACTCATATTAATTGTATAATCTAATCAATAACCATTTGAAACTGGTTTAGGCTCTGATGTGTAGAAGAAAGGCCCCACAGAGTATAATTTGATGTTGTTGAGGAGTTTATGAGAAGAAAGAAGAGCACCACTCATCCCATTATTGATATCAGTGGGAACATTACATGTCTCCAATGGGGAATTCTCAAGGAAAGCTTTGCACTCTGTCAACTTCAATGAATCTTCAAGTTTAGAATGTGACAATGTAGCTAAGAAGTAACCCTTTGAATCGCATGGATGGCTTAGGATTGAGAAAGACGCCGATTCGTATCCATTTTGGTCCACAGCTAAACATGTTATTCTTGCCACAGCTCCTACAATTATAATAACCAAAACCAACTGATAAATAAACAAATGAATGAATGAAGAACATATCTTAATTTTCTTAATTTTTGGGCATGAACATGTTCTATAATATCATTAAGCAATGTCTTTTGTCCAAAAAAAAAAAAATACAGATGGAAAGTCTTTCCGTCCAAATCTCTAAATTTAACATACATATAAAATTATCCAAATTTCAATAGACTATTTTAATGAAGTAAACACTACGAGAGAGATAGAATATTACCTTTAAGTGGAATGAGTTTAGGGCCGGATTTACAATAAATAAGCCCTTGAATGCGTAATATCTCTCGGAGGAGATTTTCATGTGTCTTAGGTTTCTCATAAGTCTTAGGTTTCTCAACCTTTGGTGTTGGACCATACTCGTAACCACTTACGACAAGAAGAAGTGACGAGAAGAGACAGAGATAGATGACAAGAGATGATAAAGTGTTAAAAGCCATTTCTGAGTTGGGACTTACTGTCAAGTCAGGTATTAGGACTCCTTGAATCTATAACATGTGTATTGTGATTGTTTTCCATATGAACACTATTTATAAGGACATCATATCAATCTTCTTCTATTGTTTAATCCTTTTCCATATTTGGCAAAAATATTCTCTCAAAGGTTTGGCCTAATAATATATACCAGGCCTTGCATTACGTGGTAGCACGATGAGAAATAATCAGTTGGGCAGGATGGCACTAAATAACCATGCATGATAGAGTACACACCCTCACATTATTATCCGGAATGTTAATATTTATCTTAGAGCATCCCTTATGGGTAGGGTAAACTTCTATATATGCGGTTTATATTTATGTTATGCGTAGGGTAAAATGGCATATATACACATTGCTAGGTTAAAAAATAATAAATATAGAATTGGACTAGTTGGTTTTTTGTGGGACCCAGGTTAAACGGAACATCATGTTCCGCATAAGAAAAGGAAAAAAAAAATATTGCCTTAAGCGGAACATCATGTTCCGCCCAAGACTTAAACCCAAATATTATTATTTCTGTTTTTATCCCCAAAAGATTGCAAGGGCTATATTTGTTATTAAAAATATTTTTTTTATTTTCTGCCCAACATTTTTATATTCCGCCCAGCATTTTTTTTATTGAGAACATTGAGGTATTAAATGTTGGGACTAAACATAATAACATAATACTTTTGGGGAAGAAAAATGAGTTTTGGAGAACCCTTAAGCGGAACATCATGTTCCGCCCAAGGGTTTTTACTTTTCTACACTATTCATGCTTTTATCTGCATTCCGGCGTCGTTTTAAGTTGTTGTATTGTATATATGATTTACCCCATAACAATTTCTGCAGTTTTTGTAGTGTATTTTTAGAGTAGTTTAGTGTATATTTGGCCTCCCCGTAAGGGATGCTATTATTGTTTCATTATATGTTAAAGAACAATTTTTAATCAGTTCTGCTTACTTTTATTTTGTCAATTGTGATGAAGCTAAATCACATAGAATATTTAGACTTTACAATAACGCGATTAGGGTTGTATGAACTTAAAACTAGTTAGTAACAACACGTTTGTGCTTATGCTAAGTAGACATGATTAAGTAAAATTAAGTAGAGCCACATATTTAAGGAAAAATTATCTTCAGGTAGGTACTCCCATTGTACATTATGAATTTACAAGAATATTAAATAATGGCGTTTTGTGAATAGTCGATGAAGTTGCTTTTTCGGTGCATATAAAAAAGGCCTAAAAAAGGATTTTTTGATAAATAGTCAATTTATGTGAGTCCCTAAAAATTATTGCTTTCTTGAATGTAATTATATTTGGGCCATGATTATTTAGAAACATAATTATATGTATCATCAAATGTTCTAATATGAGTTATTTATATTATAGTAGTGACTTTATACGTTAGAAACGGATAAATTATTTCAAGGCTTGTCAGTTTAACAAAATTCTGACAAGAGTTGTCGCTTTAAATGCTAGAAATTTAGGTCCAATTGACAAATACCATTATATTTGATTAAAAATCTCTCTAGGTACGGTAATCCAATGGAATTCGTTTGATGTGTTTCTATTGATATTTTTTCACTCATTCCAGGTCTAGATCATTTGTAATTTTCTCCATCATTTTGACAACGCAAAATTGCCAAATTTTCACTTTTCTAAAATTTCAGGGCTCCAAATTCAGGTGATTCGGGTAGTAAAGGCTATACCACTAGTAAAGGTTCTATCGGCAAGACTAAATCTCACTTCAAGTGAGTCACTTGGCAATGTAATTGTAAAAAACCTGAGGTGATTATTTGGCCATATTTGAGGCTATTTATCACTCTCTCCTCTCTCTAAAAAAATATCTTTTTCATAAAAACCAATGGTTAGTAATATTTTTTGTTTACCAATTTTCTATTATAAAGTAGTAAGACGCTCACAAGGCCTCCATTATACGAAGCCATCTGCACATATTTGTAATATTCGGTATGCTTATTGCATTTATTAAATTATTTAATTATTTATTAATCTCTTGTTAGGTAGATGGATTTATATATGGAGTATGTAGTCTTACAAAATCTTTTGTGCACGGCTTCAATTTACATCCTTACGGAAATTAGCCAAATAACAATAATTAATTAAACTAGATATTGAAGTGACTTAGTATTATGGGCGGCTATGCAACAGTCGTGGGTTAAATGTCGAGGATTTTGTTTTTGGATATATTCCATGAGCATTAGGTCCCATCGATCATGAAGTAGGTTCTTATAATACTGAGTCACAATAATTAATTGAGAATTAAGATTTAAAATTTAGTGATGCCTACGATTATAAATAAACTTAATAAAATAATTGACTTTCAGAAAATGTTAAGTTTTGGGTTGGTTCGTGTGGCATTTTGAAGGTTTAGATTGAGTTTAAAATAATGAAATCTTGGTAATTTGGATTAATGTATGGGTTGGGCCAAGGCTTAAGACATTTGAGACTTTTTTTTTTACCTTTTCGTTTAAGGCTAATTTGGGGCATAAGTATAATTACGGATTTGACTAATATAACATATTAAGTAACTTAATGTAAAACGCATAATACAAATTGAGAGGAACCCTAGATGTTAAGAAAAAAGAGGTGGAAACCTTAGCTTGGAGATTTTGGAATTGATTTCATACAATCATCCTAAGACAAGTTTACAATGTATAGAAAGATGATTATGTTTGTGTTGTAATAGTAATTATATGTTGGAATCTGTTAATATAATCGTGTGATTTGATTTTAGTTCATAATCAAACATAAATTCACAATTAGAATTGATAAAATTAGGACCCTAGTTTATGTTATTGAAGAATACCTAGAATTAATTATTGAATGAAAACTTATGAAATCTCATAATTTGGTTTAAAAATTATTAGATATTAATCATAGATGTTGTAACTTCTAAAAGTCATAATATATTAAGGTAATTGACTAGAGTTCGTATGTTAATTGAATTATTCTTATGAAGAAGATGAAGTTATGGTTGATTTAATAATTTCCATGATTAAACTCTTAACTATGTTATAAGCCTTCTTAAACTTATAGAAATTGGTTGCTTACAGTCATGTGATAATTATATGTTGAAGAGATGGAACATTTTATATGATTAGAGGTTTTTGCAGTTTTTTGGCTATAGTTGCAATTGATGAAAACAAGAGGAGAAACACATCACTAGGCTCGTTGGATCGACCTGATCCAAGCCCGAATCAATCCGGACCATTGGCCTTAGCTAGTGAGGGTTAGTTAGGGAAATTAGTTTGGGTTTGTGAATTTTGTTAGGTTGGGGACCTAAAAATAAATTAGAATAGTTATAAAACCAATAGATTTGTGGGAAGATATATACTTTTAGGAACCTTGGGGTTCACGATTTTTTTTTATATATAATCGATTGGTAATAAATGTGTGTAATATTGAAAATGAAAGAAATCATACTTGTGACCCATTGCGTAGGGTTAATGCTTTTTTACTTAGATTGTGTGAATCATACCAGGGGTATGTGTTTGCTCATGGGTAACCAATTATAGGGATTTAATGGGGTGCATACAACGTTGACTGCGCGTGGTATCCTAGTAATTGTTAAGGGCTCTTCTTAGATCTTATTATCCCGACGTTATATGTTGAGGTTGGGACATTGGGGTTAGATCCTCTCACATAGCCTTGCCTATTAGATCATACGTTTTGTTTAATGCATAGTGATTTCCCTTAGTTGTGGTTTGAGGGTATAATATTGGGAGGCCTTATGGATATAACAATAGTGTCATGAGTGATCCCTAGAGGCAAGAGGTCCCTTGGTACTTTGGATTCGGGATGTGCATAATCCATATGATATGGATGTTAGTGGAGGATTGTCACTTAGATACATGATGGAATGATTCCTATTCACCTATGCATTATCATTTTACTAGCGATGTATACATGGAATCATAGCTCAAAAATTATAATGTAAAAAACATTTAAGTAAAATATGGCATTATGTAAGATGTATATTTTGATGGGTATTTCTACTAGATGATAGTACCCAATGTACACAAGACAAACAAAGAGAAATACCAAAGAGAGTAATATAATCATACACACAACACAAGATATACATGGATAGTCAACGTGCCTACATCCACGGCTGATATGTCACGAATATTGTATATTTGCACCCGTTATCTTTATGCATTCTCGAACTTTTATCTCCGTTATATCCTACTTTTATGCTCATATATTGGTTAACTTATGTTTTATATATATATATATTCTTTGCATGGTTTCTATTTGTTATTGTAGGCATTGGAATGCTTAACGGAGCAAGTGGTTACATTTTGAGGAAATTCTATCATTTGACTCAACATCAAGGGCATTTTAGTCTTTTCATACTTAATTTACCTACCAGTGGATTTTCATGAGAACGTAGTTCATTGAGTTAGCTTCGTATAGTCATAAATAGCGCATTGCTTTAATTCTGGATGATGAAGTTATGGTCATTTCCGTAATGCAAGTTTTCTCACTCTTGAAGACCAAATGCCCCTTGAAAATAAAGCCCCGGTCGGCCGTCCCCTAGACCCAGATTGATGGAAATTTCAATTTATGCATACGATGGAAGGAAATGGGTTGATTCACTACCCCCGAACGATCGGGCCCTTGGCATCGATCGACCGGGCCCTTCAGATATGCAACACTTTCCTTTTTTATTTCTTTTTCCTTTTCTTTTCTCCCAAATTACTATATATATGTAAGTTGGTTTTATTTCCAATATATAGTTCTTATGACATTTTAGGTTAGCTTTTTGAGAGCTTCTTTGTCTTAAAGTTCCATCCTCTTTGGGGTATGTAAGTTTACTTTTCATCTTCTTCCTCCTTAATATAAGCTTTCATTGTTCATTTCTTACTTTGTTAACTAGATTTATTTCCTTTGTTTACTTGCCTTCATTTTCTTTCATGCCATTTAATAATCATTATAGCTAATTTACTTTAGGTTGAGATAATTGAACTCCCCTGAATAAATGGGTTGCATTGCTTTGATGATGGATTTCACTACACCAAAAGTAACAATCTGGCACAGTTTAAAACTGTGTCAGATTAAATCTAGTCAATTTTGAACTGTAACAGAATCAGGTGTTCCAAAATGGCTATTTTTTTCTGGCACCGTTTAAAATTGTGCCCGATTTTACCAAACATGTACACTTTTTTCACACTTTTAAACCGTGCCAGAATTTTATATTTTGGCGGTACAGTTTATAACTGTGCCAATTTGAGTACATTTTCGTACTCTTTTGACACAGTTCAAAACCTTTCTAAAATTTGATACACTTTTGGCACAGTTTTGAACTGTACCAAATTTTTGGATCAACGGGAAAAAAAATCATTTGAAAACAAGAAAATACATAAATCACGAATCTCACACGTTGTTGATAAACTATTGTACATTCAAACATCAAAATATTACAAGTCTTAATAGTTCAGGGACAAACAAATTGACATATTTCCCTCTATTTTTGGACATTCTAAAACTTGCTAATATAAACTTGCCTAATATAATGGACATAAAATATAACAACAAAATTACAAAAGCCCGCTCGGCCATAAAAGTTAATAATAAAACTACAAAAGTCCGCAGGACTATATCACAAAAAATAGAATCATTAATATTAACGACATTAAATAAATAATTCCATTGTTGTAAACCATTGAATTTTTCGCGTGTTCCACATTGATAAAGCCTAACGATAAAATTGTATCCTACAAAAAAGGAAACAAAAAGGAGATTATATTAGTAATGAAGTAATTTAAAAAAATATTCAAGATGAAAAATTGCATATATGAGTTACAATTATTATTATATTATTAAATCGAATGTCTTGTGACTACGTGATCAACTCCTATGAGTTACATTAGTCCCATGTGAGGTGTTAGTACCTCTTACCGGACTGTTTGAGGGATCGTTTAGATTTTCACCCCCTAACGACATGTTTTTAAGCTTAATCTAGATATTTTCAAATTGTCGCCATATTCACAAACAGAGAGACCGTGACAATGTGGTCAATTCATACAAGCTACATTGGCCCTGTGTGGGGCGTTCTTGCCTCTTACGGGGCCGTTTGGGAGCTAGTTTGGGTTCTCACCCTTTTAACGACTTATTTTTAAGCTTAATCTAAACATTTTTAAATTATCATCATATTCTCAAACCCGAAGAACCGTGACTACGTCTTCAGTTCCTACAAGTCACATTGATCCCGTACGAGGTGTTAGTGCTTCCTACTACACAGTTTAGGGGTTATTTTCGGTTTTCACCCTTTGACCTTATGATCTTAAGTCAAATTCTTGATATTTTCAAACTATCATCATATTCTCAAATCGAAAGTCCCGTGACTATGTAGTTAGTTCCTATGAGTTACAATAGTCCCGTGCGAGGTGTCCGTACTGTAATACCCCGTGATTTTAATGACTTCTAAAAATGGGTTATATTTTAAATTAATGGATTAATTGGATTTTATTATAAATTAATTCATTTGGGTTTTATCCTATTTGTGGATATTAAAATGAATGACTATGAATATTACTTAAAGATATTTAGGAAATATATGAATGTAATATTACTGATATGACAGTGTGATACTAATTCAGTAATTTGAATTTTTAGTCAGACGCGGTATGGGACGTGTCGGGACAAATTGGGATATTAAATAAGAAACTTATTTTTATATCGACCTTATAGTCATTTTGACTGTGTCGTTGCATCCGGAAAGGTTGAAATAGTCAGAAAAGTCTATTTGGATGTTGGTTTTGGATCTTGGGTCATTTGAAAATGAAAAGACACCCAAAAAGGGCATTTTAGTTATTTTTACAAGGGGGATGAATAGTGATTTCAGATTTTGTCTTATTATAAATATTTGGAGATTAGTTGTACGTGGTTCATTATTCTCCTCTACACAAAAATTGAGAGGTCATGTTTTGAGAGAAAGTGAAAGGGTGCTTGGGAGAAGAGAAGCTTTCTTGGAAAGGAGGAGAACTAAGACCAAAGGTCACCACCACCAACCACCACCGAAAGTTGACCGGAGAAGGGACAACCACCTGTGATTTACAACCCCAAAGGATCAGATCTTCATTAGAGGCAAGTGTTTGATAATTGCAATCTAAGTTTGTATATTGTCCATGTTAGAATAGTTATAAAAAAATGGGATTTTTCATGTTTAAAAGATGAAAAGATAAAGTTGTTAATGGATTTCTAGATAATGGAGATATATAGGAATCACACTCATGTTGTAGGTAGATAGTAATCCATGAAATAATCACAAATCTGTTGAGTAAATTATGAGAATCATTGGTGTGTTCTTGAAGATATCATATATATTATTTTCTGGAAAAATAGGATAAATATATGATTTTAATTGAAACTCTTGATGATTCTAAGATGTTTAGATCATTAGAAATCATTCACATATGTTGCTATATCATGTAGTAAGGATTATATGGAATTTGGGTAGTTAATATGAAGGTTTGAATGATCAAAAGTGATGAAACTCGTTGTAGAAGAAATGCAGAAAATTGGGCTGGTATCTGGGCAATCGATCGATCGACCCCTTGCCTTCGATCGATCAACCTCCCCAGAATCTTTGAAGTTGTTTATTTTTAATGCTTGTTATTATCCCGAACCTTTTGTAAGTCTTTTGTGATTATTAATTGGATATTATGGGACCTAGGGAAGACCAGTAAGCCCTAGAGAAGAATCGAATTAATGTGATTGGGATTTAATTGATTAAAATTATGATAATTAAATTGAAAGAAATTTTGGTTGCTGGATTCATGTGTTGGATTCTAATTTATATGCATGAGGATTAAGGATAGGTCTAGTAGGGGAGATTTAATATAACAATTGGGTAGCCTTAGAGTTATAATTTGAACATTAAGGTGTGAGTTTAAGCTCATTATCGATTGCGTAAGGAATGAGTGTAGTACAAGCGCTTAGTAGTATGGCTCCTGGATAGAGATGGGAGTTCAGATCACATTTGATTGAAACAGGGGTGAGGTTATCCCGATTGCGTATTTGAATTTTACGGACCTCCACGACCGACAAAGTTAAGTAGTAGTGTATTGGAGGGGTTCCTTGTTTGGATTTTTCTTTGCGAGACGCTCCGCGCATAAACCTTAACGACGTCGGGAGTGGAGAGATGTTATAGGATGCGAGGATATTGGTTTTGTTGTTAAGTCGTATAGTGTGAATGAAACACTATAGACTATGATCCATGTGATGATGGTATTCAATCCTAATTGATAGAAGATGTGTTTATAAGAGATTATAAATAATCGGTTATAACCATAATTAAAGGAGAGTTTAATTCGTGGTAATTCGGGAGATAAAATGAGATGGACCAATAGGATATTAGTGATTTCTTATTAAATAAATACTGAGGAAAACCTATTTAAACCTTAAGTAATGAGTGAGGCTCGGGGATAGTTAAATTAGGAAGTAAAGTCATAGTATTTTAATACGTAGGATTTGAGAGATATGATGCTACGTATGGGAATTATCTTAGGGTAATGTGAGTACCTTGTTGATATTTTATTATAGGTAGATGATAATGCCTATTTTATTGATTGATGATTTATGTGTATGACATACCTAGCTTACTTGCTATCGGTGGGATATTTGTGCATGAGGGTAGTCATATCCTGATGAATCCATGGGATCTTTGATTTGTCACTCGAGAACATAGGTCTATGAAAGACTGATTGCTGAGTTGATAATTCCGCTGACTATGGAAACGTAGGTATGTGCGTGACCGGTGGGTATGAGAACTATATTCTCCTCTAAATTTTTCTGTTGTTTACTATGGTTCATGGAATCCTTACCGAACCTTTAGTCCCCTATTCGGCGACCAGCGATATTGGGACGTGATAGAAGAGTAATGCATGCACCAAAGCTGTGACTCGGGGTGCTGTATTATATATGTATATATATAATGGATTAAATGAATGAATGTATATAGTGGTTTGATTAATCAACTGTGTGATAATTGTAGATAACGATGAATTGAGAAAAATAATTAAACTAAGTTAATGAATGTTTATAGATTTGAAAAGCTTAATTCATGTTAATGAGATACGATTCATGTTAATGGGAAACATATAAGAACGATTGTACTACGTATGGTATGGAACATACGGGGTTATAATATAGGATGGAATCATATTATGAAAATTAGCGAAGAGGGACCATTGATTTGGAGGTTAATAGGAAACGTTAAGCGTGCACTCTAGATGAGAGGTGAGAATAGCAAGTGAGAGTTGGATACTGACATGTACATAATAAATGCTTTATTGCACTTGTTAAATACTTGCTGTTTTCAAAATCATTTTCACATCGGGCTCTGACCCGTTTCCTTGCATATTCTCTTTTCTATTGTACCCTCTATATCAGGTGTCCAGCAATAGGGACGTCAACCTTAGCGGATTATGATGAGCTATGTAGATATGAAGTATTTCTTAGACGCCTATCTTCATTTGATTCCCAGTATTTTTATAGTTAGGGTATGTCGCCCAAAAGGAATTCAACTATCTCTTTTCTATCTAAATCAAATACTCTTGTATGCGTTTCATTTTAATACATTTACTGTTGTTGGGATTAATGTATTGGATAATTATTTAGGAATGTTTATTCCAATTGCATTTAAATTATTTTGTATTATCTGTTCAGTTATTAGTGTTGTAGAATAATATGTGTAGCGTTATTCGAAAACTAAAAATGGATTTTGTTGAAATAAAATTTGAAAAGTTTTTAACATCAACTTAATTGGGTATTGGGTGAGTTGTAAATATTTTCGACAGTGATGCTAAGAATGAGCCAACTGTATATTCTGTTTTAATTTGGTATGGGACTGGCCACCCAGTATTTAATTAGGCGGGGTGTTATAGGTGGTATCAGAGCATCATGTTCTAGTGTCCTTTAGGGTCTGTATGGCTTATTGTGTTTTTAGCTTAGCGTTCTTTGATGTAGAGCCCTTATGTTTAGGATTGTTGATTTACTTGGTGAGATTTCGTTCTCTTGCTATAGCGTAGATATTAGTGAATATTATTTTCGTTCGGACGTGTTTGTATAAGAAGTATGGTTAATGAGTGCCATTGGACGGCTAGCAGAGATCGTACCTAGGAGGTTATGAAGTATGTTCGGGTATAATGATCGTAGTCGAGGTCACCCCTATTATGGAAAATTGAGGAGAGTCATCAGTAGAAGTTCTTGAAATGCGGGAATTTTCTGTGTTACCTAACGAAGGCAATATATTCAAAGTCTTGGGCATATAGTGGATTGTGGTTAATAGAACTGAAAATTTGGGGTAAAAAAAAATTCTTAACTTATCGGAGCAAAGTTATAATAGTGGGAGTCAACAACCATCACCCGTAATGAGGGTATGTTTTCTATCTAAGGAATTATGAGGTGTGTATTGATTTTTATAGCGATTAATATTGTATGGGCAAAATGGTTACTAAACTTAGACAATAGCACCGTTATTTACGTAGACTCACCGAGGGGTGTGGGACACCTATATTTTTTCATGTCATCACGTGGGTTTGATTTTTATCATGGAATTACTTACTTTAGGCATGTCTGAACATGATGTGACTATCGATGTGGATTGACTTATGGTATATGAGAGCGTATGTACTACTATAGCCAACGTCTTGTCTTTAATAAGAGAGTAGATGAGTAAAATTTTATTTGAAATCGATAAAACATGTAGAGAGGTTATAAACTATTGACTAAGGACCTGAGGAGTTTTGATGACCAACTACTTTAGGTAGTAGTGTATCGGGGGGGTTCCTTGTTTGGATTTCGCTTGCGAGACACCCCACGCATGAAACTAATAAATGTTGGGAGTCGAAATAAGTTAGGTCTTTAGGATATGAGTTTATAACCTTTGCGATAAATCAGAGTATTATGCGGGTGATCATATCCATATTATAATGAAAGTTGTACGATAGGGTGTATGGGCGCCCTGGATGGTTGGATTGTAGTAGTTTTCATAATTGTGAATGAATAAGTAGTTGTGACTTCAGGATTTATTTACTTAATGATTAAGGATTATTTGTTTTTTTTAAACGTTGTCGCGAGGATGGTATAGGTAAGATTGCGTAAAGTTTAAATTCGATTCAGTTGAAACTATATGTTGAGGCTTGGCGTATAACATCCATGGGGATTTTCGATAATATACTGTATGGGCGGTACTACTTAGATTTCTTGAGATGTGATATTTATACTTAGAGTTGAATTTACCAGTATGATTTATCTTTTCGAATTTTGGGAAGAAATTCTGTTATAAGGGGGGAAGTATGTAATACCCCGTGATTTTAATGACTTCTAAAAATGGGTTATATTTTAAATTAATTGATCAATTGGATTTTATTATAAATTAATTCATTTGGGTTTTATCCAAATTGTGGATATTAAAATGAATGATTATGAATATTACTTAAAGATATTTAGGTAATATATGAATGTGATGTTATTGATATGACAGTTTGATACTAATTCAGTATTTTGAATTTTTAGTCGGACGCGGTATGGGACGTGTCGGGACAAATTGTAATATTAAATAATAAACTTATTTTCATATCGACCTTATAGTCATTTTGACTGCGTCGTTGCATCCGGAAGGGTTGAAATATTCAGAAAAGTCTATTTGAATGTTGGTTTTGGATCTCGGGTCATTTGGAAATGAAAAGACACCCAAAAGGGCATTTTGGTTATTTTTACAAGGGGGATGAATAGTGATTTCAGATTTTCTCTTATTATAAATATTTGGAGATTAGTTGTACGTGGTTCATTCTTATCCTCTACACAAAAGTTGAGAGGTCATCTTTTGAGAGAAAGTGAAAGGGTTCTTGAGAGAAGAAAAGCTTGCTTGTAAAGGAGGAAAACTAAGACCAAAGGTCACCACCACCAACCACCATCGAAAGTTGGCCGTAGAAGGGAGAACCACCTGTGATTTACAACCCAAAAGGATCAGATCTTCATTAGAGTCAAGTGTTTGATAATTGCAATCTAAGTTTGTATATTGTCCATGATAGAATAGTTATAAAATGATGAGATTTTTCATGTTTGGAAGATGAAACGATAAAGTTGTTAATGGATTTCTAGTTAATGGAGATATATAGGAATCACACTCATGTTGTAGGTAGATAGTAATCCACAAAATAATCACAAATATGTTGAGGAAATTATGTGAATCATTGGTTTGTTCTTGAGATATCATGTATATTATTTTCTGGAAAAATAGGATATGTATATGCTTTTAATTTCAAACTCTTGGTGATTCTAGGATGTTTAGATCTTTAGAAATCATCCACATATGTTGCTATATCATGTAGTAAGGATTATATGCAATTTGGGTAGTTAATATGAAGGTTTGAATGATCAAAAGTAGGGGTGCACACGGTTCGGTTCCAAATTTTTGGAACCGGAATCGAACCGACTTTAATACAGAACCGAACCAAATCAAACCAGCGGCTCCCGAATAGGATCGAATCGGTTTTCGGTTCCAAAATCATATTTCATAACTAATTTTTTTTAAGATTAATGTGCTTCATAACTAATTTTTTTAAGGTCAAAATTAATTTTGACCTCAATAACTTAAGTTAGAAACTCAAATAATCACAAAAATATAAATTACAAGTGTTAAATATATTAAATAAATATATATATGTAATTATAAATCGGTTCGGTCCCGGATTGGTTCTGATCGGATTGGTTTTTTTTACCCTGGAACCGAGAACCGAACCGATGTATCGGTTTTTTTTTTCAATTCGGAACCGAACCATTGAGCGAAAAAACCGATCCAAACCGAACCAATGCAGTCAGTTTGGTTCGGTTTTTCGGATTGTCGGTTTCGATGTGCACCCCTAATCAAAAGTGATGAAACCCGTAGTAGAAGAAATGCAGAAAACTGGGCTGGTATCTAGGCAATCAATCGATCGACCTCCCCAGAATCTTTGAAGTTTTTTTTTTTTTAATGCTTGTTATTATCCCAAACCTTTTGTAAGTCTTTGGTAATTATTAATTGGATATTATGGGACCTAGGGAAAATCATTAATCCCTAGAGAAGAATCGAATTAATGTGATTGAGATTTGATTGATTTGAATTTTAATTATTAAATTGAAAGAAATTTCGGTTGCTAGATTCATGTGTTGAATTCTAATTTGTATGCATGAGGATAGAGGATAGGTCTAGTAGGGGAGATTTAATATAACACCTAGGTAGCCTTAGAGTTACAATTTGAACATCAAGGTGTGAGTTTAAGCTCATTATTGATTGCGCAAGGAATGAGTGTAGTACAAGGGCTTAGAGGTATGGCTCATGGATAGAGATGGGAGTTCAGACCACATTTGGTTCAAACTGGGGATGAGGTTATCCCGATTGCGTATTTGAAGTTGACATACCTCCACGACCGACAAAGTTAAGTAGTAGTGTATTTGAGGGGTTCCTTGTTTGGATTTCGCTTTGCGAGACACTCCGCGCATAAACCTTAACGACGTCGGGAGTGGAGAGATGTTATAGGATGCGAGGATGTTGGTTTTGTTGTTAAGTCGTATAGTGTGAATGGAACACTATAGACTATGAGCCATGTGATGATGGTATTCAATCCTAATTTATAGAAGATGTATTTATAAGAGATTAGAAACAATCGGTTGTAACCTTAATTAATGGAGAGTTTAACTCGTGGTAATTCGGGAGATAAGATGAGATGGACCAGTAGGATATTAGTGATTACTTACTTAATACTAAGGAAAACCTATTTAAACCTTGAGTAATGAGTGAGGCTCGAGGATAATTAAATTAGGAAGTAAAGTCATAAAATATTAATACGTAGGATTTGAGAGAAATGATGCTACGTATGGGAATTATCTTAGGGTAATGTGAGCACCTTGTTGATATTTTATTATAGGTAGATGATAATGCCTATTTGATTGATTGATGATTTATATGTATGACATACCTAGCTTACTTGCTATCAGTGGTAGGTTTGCCCGTGAGGGAAGTCATATCCTGATGAATCCATGGGATCTTTGATTTATCACTAAAGAACATAGGTCTATGAAAGACTTATCGGTGAGTTGATAATTTCGCTGACTATGGAAACTTAGGTATGTGCGTGACCCATGGGTATGAGAACTATATTCTCCTCCAAATTTTTGTGTTGTTTACTGTGGTTCGTGGAATCCTTAACGAACCTTTAGTCCCCTATTCGGGGTCCAGCGATATTGGGACGTGATAGCAGAGTAATGCATGCACCACAACTGTGACTCGGGGTGACGTATTATATATGTATATATATAATGGATTAAATGAATGAATGTATATAGTGGTTTGATTAATCTACTGTGTGATAATTGTAGATAACGATGAATTGAGAAAAAGAATTAAACGGAGTTAATGAATGTTTATAGATTTGAAAAGCTTAATTCCTATTAATGAGATATGATTCATGTTAATGGGAAACATATGAGAACGATTGTACTACGTATGGTATGGGACGTACGGGGTTATAATATGGGATGAAATCATATTATGAAAATTAGTGAAGAGGAACCATTGATTAGGAGGTTAATAGAAAACGTTAAGCGTGCACTCTAGATGAGAGGTGAGAATAGCAAGTGAGAGTTGGATACTAACATGTACATAATAAATGCTTTATTGCACTTAATAAATACTTAGTGTTTTCAAAATCATTTTCACATCGGGCTCTGACCCGTTTCCTTGCATATTCTCTTTTCTATTTTACCCTCTATATCAGGTGTCCAGCAACAGGGACGCCAACCTTAGCGGATTGTGATGAGCTATGGAGCTATGGAGTATTGATTAGACGCCTATCTTCATTTGATTCACAGTATTTTTATAGTTAGGGCATGTCGCCCCAAAGGAATTCAACTATCTATTTTCTATCTGAATCAAATACTCTTGTATTCGTGTCATTTTAATACATTTACTATTGTTGGGATTAATGTATTGGATAATTATTTGGGAATGTTTATTCCAATTGCTTTTAAATTATTTTGTATTATCTGTTCAGTTATTAGTTTTGTAGAATAATATGTGTAGTGTTATTCGAAAACTAAAAATGGATTTTGTTGAATTAAAATTTGAAAAGTTTTTAGCATCAGCTTAATTGGATATTGGGTGAGTTATAAATGTTTTTGACAGTGATGCTAAGAATGATCCAACTGTATATTTTGTTTTAATTTGGTATAGGACTGGCCACCCGGTATTTAATTAGGCGGGGTGTTACACCTACCTCTTACGAGACCGTTTGAGGGCTATTTTGAGTTTTCACCCTCTTATGGCATGTTCTTAAGCTTACTATACATATTTTCAAATTATCATCATATTTTCAAATCGAGAGTATCGTGACTACACGATCAACGAGTTATGTTGGTCCCATGCGAGGTGTTCATGCCTCTTACGGGGCATTTGGGGGTTCGTTTGGGTTCTCTACCTTTAACGACCATAATTGTATGCCTAATCTATATATTTTGAAATTACCATCACATTCTCAAACCCAGATACCCGTGACTACGCATTCAGTTCCAACAAGTTACATTGGTCCCATGCGAGTTGTTCATGCCTTTTATGGTCCATTTGAGGGCTAGTTTGGGTTTTCACCCTTTAAAGACTTGTTTTTAAGACAAATCCAAATATTTTCAAATTATCATCATATTCTGAAACTGAAAGACCCGTGACTATGCACTCAATTCCTACAAGTTACATTGGTCCCATGTGAGGTGTTAGTGCCTCTTACGGGACCGTTTGATAGTTGGTTTAAATTTTCACCCTCTAATGACATGTTTAATAAGCACAATCTAGATTTTTTTAAATCATCATCATATATTCTTAAATCGGGGGACCCATAACTATGTGGGAAGTTTCTATAAATTACATTGGTCCCGTGCGAGGTGTTCAAACCTCTTACATAACCGTTTAGAGGGTGGCCTGGGTTTTAACCCTTTAACGACTTGTTTTCATGTTTAATCTAGCTATTTTAAAATTCTCATCATATTCTTAAACCGAGAGTCTTGTGACTACGCAGTCAGTTCCTATGAGTTATATTGGTCCCGTGCGAGGTGTTAGTGCCTCTTATGGGTCCGTTTGAGGATTATTTGGGGTTTTCACCCTCTAACAACATGTTTTTAAGCCCAGGTCAATATATTTTCAAATTCTTATCATACTCTCAAATCGGGTTACCCGTGAATACGCAGTCAGTTCCTACAAGTTACATTGGTTATGTGGGAGGTGTTCATACCTCTTACGGGTCTGTTTGGATGGTGGTTTGGGTTTTCGCCCTTTCACGACTTATTTTTAAGCTTAATCTAGATATTTTCAAATTATCATCATATTCTCAAATGAGCAGTCCCGTGACCACGCAATCAATTCATACGAGTTAAATTGATCATGTGCAAAGTGTTTGTGCGTCTTAGGGAAACATTTGGTGGTTGTTTTGTGTTTTCACCCTCTAACAACGTGTTTTTAAGACCAATTCTATATATTTACAAATTCTCGCCATATTCTCGAATAGGAAGACCCGTGACTACGTGATCGGTTTCTTCAAGTTAATTAGTCATGTTTGAGGTGTTCGTGCCTCTTACGTGACCGTTTGGGATTTGGTTTGGATTTTCACCCTCTAACGACGTGTTCTTATGGTCAAGTCTATACATTTGAAAATTCTCATTATATTCTCAAACAGGGATTCACGTGACTATGCAGTTAGTTCCTACAAGTTACATTGGTCACGTACGAGGTGTTCGTACCTCTTACATGGACATTTGGGGGCTGGTTTGGGTTTTCACCCTCTAACGATGTATTTTTAAACCTAAGTCTTAAAACCCATTTTATGCGATGACTAATCTAAGTCTTCTAATATAAATCTGTGCAATATAATTAAGGATAATTTTGACTTGGATCAACATTGAGGGAAATAAATTTGTGTTCATTAAAAAAATGATAAGAAAAAGTAGAACACGAATAAAAGAGTTATGTGTTGATATATGTATATAATGACCTTAGCAACTAGAGAAATTTCCTCTGAATATCTTAGCCTAATAAGAAGCTCACGAACGGAATGAAGAGCTTCTGCATGCCATTAAGCTTGAAGCAAGGGACTTGGCAAAAGGACATCCCTGGACTTTACCTCCTTTTCTTTCGCAGCTTCCTTTTTCACGTATGCTATTATAATTATAATTAACATTAATGAAAAGATTAATGAGAGCTGCAATAAATGTAGTTCTATATTTTAGATGGCTGTGAAAAGAATAAGTTACATAATGATGTCTTAAGTAGAAATCTAACAGAGGCGCGCACTTGAAGATATAATATCTTCTTGTCTTCTACACCCACAAGGTTTTCTATTCTTTGTGCCATTTTTTATGACCAAGCGTAACCAACGCTAATGATTGTAAACACAAAAATGCAAAAATAAAATGAGGTAAAGAATGGCATCGATGCTAATCATACTCAAATGCAATGTTGGCGTATAAACTCAACAACTCTAAAATCCAATCAAATGAGGTTCGCTACTCCATCCAAGTTATTTCCATCCATCTATATGAAAGTGTTAACCTTAAATAATCATACTAAAGATGAACTTCATCATATCTTTAGAAACAAGCTTCGAAATGCTAATGTTTCCAGATAACATTCGGGATGAAAAAGAAGCAATTCCCACTAAGTCATGAAAAATCAAAGAAAAATCCATCATATTTGAACAATGAGACATCAAAAGGACCAAGTCCACAAGTGCAACTCAGTTATTTGGAAGGGAACACATTGAGGGATATCTTATCCATAATATCATTGAAGATGTTTATTTTGTCTACTCGAGTTGTCTTGGATGTAAGGGTTTATCCCGTTCTCTTTTATTGGCATATAAATATAAACATAAATCTTATTGGGTTATAAGTTGAGCATGTTCCACCAAATGGAATGTGACAAGGACTTGACACTTGCCCCAGGTTTTATCAATAACAACAGTCACAATATATAACTTTGGGCAGTTATAAAGTATCATCAGGTTTTAAGGAATACAACAACTGAAAAATTAAAGAAAATAAAGGAAGGGGGAATAAGGAAATAAAAGTGTTTAGAGTGACCACAATGATAATATGGAGGAATATCATATTTTCTTATACAATTTACATCTTCAATTTGAACCACGGACTTCTTAATATAGTAAAATTTTAAAATGTACATGCTCCAATATAAATATTAATGGACAATGAGAGGGATAAAAAAAGTATCAAGAGATGTAGTAAATAGACACGTAAGTGAACAGATACAACACAAACACATTTATCAAAACTTTGCGCTCAGATAGGTTTGTTCTATCAACTACCTTACATCTATAGATACGAAGAAATGCTTGTTGTTAAGAGGGTTAAACTAATATTTCGGGCACATGGAATTCTCATGGATATTCCTAATCTCCAATGGCTGTTTTGAAGAGAAACAATAAACTTCTACAAACCTGTGTTTATACGCGTGTGAAATAAGCACTACCATGTTCTCTAGGGAGCATTCCACATTATGAATTAATTAAGTTTATTTCATTTGGAGTTTTTCCATTACTTTTTTTTCCTCCCTACAAACAAATAAAAAAATAAGAATGAACATGCTAGTATCATATAATTGAGAGTTTAGAAAGCATCGACATGGATATGATACAACGGATTTTAAAAGTAGGATATGAACACGTCCCTTGCAACTAACAATGTTTAAAAAAAAGACCTTACGACAAATATATCCATGTTATGCACTTGAAACCATAATATTATTACATGTTGATCATAATGTATATGCGTATGCAATAGTGGAGTCAAGCTCTCCAACATACTAGGAGAACATAAATCCACTTTTGGGAAAGTAAACAAATGAATATTTTAAGAAACTTTGGTGAAGATGATGATCTAATTAGAAAAGAGTCACATAAGAGAAATTCCAAGATGAAAAGAACTTTCTCTTTCTTTACTATATGATATACCCAAATGGGATGAATACATCCCTATTTTATAACATGTAAAGTGTGCAACAAGGACAACACACTAAAAGGGGAAACCAACATAAAATTTCAAAAGGAAATATCTAGAACCAAACTTTTATAATACATGGCTTATATCATCCTGTACTATCTAAATAAAGCAAACTAATATAAGTGGGTCGCTTTGGTACGTGGCACGGGTATGAGAACGTGGCACGTAAATACAGTCGATTTGTAGTACAATGGGGGTATTGGTTCGGTTTGTTAGTTCAGATTATGGAATAGTTTATTTCTCTCGTGGAGACTATTTCAGAACCATAAGTACATTATCAAGAACATATGTACTCCAATGTATAAATCTTCACTAAAATTATGTGCCCTGTATAATTTATGCAATATATTAAGAAAATATATATACCATTCTCCTAAACTTTGGTAGGAAGTCTCTATTTTCTTCATTATATCATCAGTTGCATTATTACTTATGATCTATTAGCATTATTAATATATATTACCATTATTATGTATGATATCAATTAGCATTGGGTACACCACTTTTCGAGATTCGGATTGTAAACCCACCATTTTTTTGATTGGTGATCCTGAATCGAAGTATATAGAGGGATGTTAAGAACCCGATAACTATGCACAGGGCATTCATCTATCTCCAACCCTCTCTTGTAACATAAAAAGTGAACTCGTTGATCAATTGAGACTAAAGGGTTTACCTTGGGGCTAAAATTCTCGGGAGAGACTACTCGATACTCCACTTTTCCCTCTACGAGTGTATTATGTCCTACTGGGCATGATCTTCATAATCACTAGGCCATCCCTAACAACAAGACTCAATAATAAATAAATAAGAAATTAATTTAGTGGGAAATTAAATTAATGTGAACAAATAAATAAGAAATTAAATTACCTCGTTGATTTGTTTGCCTACATCAGAGCTTGTGAAAATCAGATATTAAATTCCTAAGAAAATAATTTGTGAGAAAAAATGTGAATGAAATAGATATTTCACAATTAATTTTCCAACTTCTATAATAAAGAAAAAAAAAGAATTCACAAATAGTCACACGTATAGAAGATATCTCTTTGGGACTTGCATTAGCCATTTTTTCAACAATCTCAGCCATCTCATTTGGACTCGTATGTTTCAACTGTTCTGTAGCAATTTTGAAGTCTTCAGGTCCCAAATTTTTCATGCTCTCTGTGGCCATTATAATAAACTCGGGATTAGACGTCACCTTTGAAGTCTCGCCGGAGGGCCCCCTTTTTAAATTTTTTTAAGAAATATTATTTCCTTTTTATGAAAACCGATGCGGAAGCATAAAGGTGATGATTCAACTTAAAATAAAATTTTAATTTCTTAACAAATTAAAATTAAACCGAGTGAAATTAATTAAAACACACACATAATTCGAATTTCACTTAAACCAAGTTAATTCATCAAGGTCCTAGAATTTGCCTATGTCATATTTATTAACATTTCCAAATTAGGCCAAACCAGTTTAAACAATAGACTTGAAATAAATAAACTTTACCAAAATTTAATTATGCACCAAATTAAATTAAATGTGACAATTAAAACCAATTTTGTCTTGAATTATCCTAAGCATGAGTTCTAAGTCATTATGCAAGATAAAATAAATCGATCACACTACGCCACGATGGACGAGGAAAAACCCACAATGGGAAACAACCTCGGATGACCCAAGCCTTAAATCCACTAAGTACGAAATTACATTTAAAGACATATGAATTACTTCCACAACTCGAACCCTCTCAAGACTTGATGCGTCTTCTTGTAACCACCTCTTCCTAGTGGATAACCACGGAGCTCCACCGCGATCTTGGACTCACCAATTGGACAATAGGTACACCGTCAACCACACGTGGTGTCTTTTACCACATGAGAATGCCACAGCAAAACAAACTCTTCTTCTTTGAGGGATTTAAAAGAAAACCCAAACTTCTCCTTAAACAAATGTAGAGATAAACCGGTGCCAAAATGCTCCAAGCAAAGTATATGTATATATGAACTTGGAAGAAACAAATATGGGTGTAATTAAGTGTTTCACAGATTTTTCATTATAAAATAAACACTCAAACTCATGAAATTTTTCTTGAAAGAAGCAACTCACATAACTCTCTCTAGGAGTTAGTATATTATGAAAATGTTAAATTATAAAAATGGTTTCCCGTACATAATAAAGTCTGAGAAAAATCAGTTAAGAAACAAGTGGGGAAGTGGGAGAAAAACTACTTAAAACCGCCAATAACTGTTCCCTCCTAACATCTCTTTCGAACGACATTTTCGTTCGAATGAAATCTCATTCGAACGATACTTCTAACGTAGTTCCAGATTGAACTCGTTGGAAATCTTATTGGATATCTCGTTCGAACGACATTTCAAAGGACTATTTTGGGAACTCGTTGGCAAACTCGTTCGAACGACATCTGGTTTGAACGAAAAACTCGTTCGAACGACATATCGAACGAACTTCCAGAAAGTTCATAAATTTCGATTTTTAGCCCAGAAAACTATTTATATAATTTATTTTAAAGTTTGATAAAATCTTTCTGAATTTAAAACAACTGTTTTAAATAAAGCTAACATCCAAATAAAAACATGTTCCAAGCTTCTATATATATATATATATATATATATATATGTGTGTGTGTGTGTGTGTGTGTGTGTGTGTGTGTGTGTAATGCATTCATACCTTGGGAGCATGGAACCACTGTTGATGACATTGAAGTGAGACACATAAACCACGACTTTTGATGAAGCTTTATACTCTTTGCTGCTACATCTTCAACTAAACACATCATAGGCTTGAGTAGGTACACTTGAACACTATCCTATGACATAAACGTTTTTGTCCGGAATTGAGCCAAAACTACAAAGGACTCAACTGGAAATTTGTGTCCTTACAAATCTCCCCCTTTGTCTATTCCGAGAAAAAAACCAACAAAAATCCTAAAGGGCTGTCAAGCTCTACTAGACTAATAGAACGTCCCACCCACCATAAAAAGTACAATGATTGACTTAAACAACCCAAGGATCACAATCTTTGCCGTTGAATGTTGTCGCTTTATAAAATAATTCTTGCACACTTAGGCAAACACATTACACGCATATGGAATATCAAAATAGTTCATGCAAGTAAAGTTAACTACTCCCCCAAAATTAAGTCTCTCCCTTTATTAAGTATGATAAACTTAGAAAGACGTACCCCCCTAAGATAAATCTCCCTTAAACTAAGATACGATAATAATAGGATTAGATACCATTTCTCCCCCTATCATTCTCCCCCTTTTTGTTCAGGAATAGACAAAGGCTTAAAGAAGCAAAAATGTAATTGTGCATTTAGTGAAGAGAACATTAATGCATACACTACACCAAAAATTCCAATCTGGCACGCTTAGGCAAGGAGATTCTGGCACTGTTTAAAACCGTGACAGGTTCTGGCACGGTTTTATCATAATCTGGCACGGTTTGAAATAGTGCCAAAATTTGGCACGGTTTTTAACTGTGCCAAATATGGGTATGCTTTGTTAAAAAAATAACCCCCAAAATTTGGAGTGGGGACCAAATTTTCAAAACATTCCAATCCTCTCTCTCCGGGATTTCTCTCCCTCCCGGCTTCCTCATCGTTCTCCTCGTCGCTTCTACTGCTCCTCGTTGCCGGCTTCCTCATCGTTCTCCTCCTAACTTCTACTACTCCTCGTCGCTGCTACTGCTCCCACGCTGCTACTGCTCGTCATCGTAAGGTATTACATCTCTCTCTATCTATATACATATATCCATATATAAAGGAGCATGGTTTTTGAAAATTTTGCCAAAATATCTTCACTTTTTTTATGCATGACATTTTTCTCTTTCATGCACATACATGAAATGTCATGCTAGAAGTTATTTTTTTTCTTTTTTTTTTTGTGTTATATATATACTATTATAAATACTATTATACTATTATAAATACATGTATTTTTTTAAATACATGTAAATTTATATTTTTTTATTAAATATTTTTCCCATTTTTTTAAACTATTTTTTATTTATATTTTTTATTTTTTCTCAATTTTTTTTTCTCAAATTTTTTTTTATCACGGGGGCAAATTTATCACCGTACCCTCGGGCACAGGCATCCACTAGTATATATATATATATATATATATATATATATATATATATATATATATATATATATATATATATATATATATATATGTGTGTGTGTGTGTGTGTGTGTGTGTGTATCCAGTTGCGATCTGCGATTTCTCTTTCATGTCCAGTTGCGATCTGGATATATATATATATACATATATCAGGTACAGGTCAGTTGCAAGTCAGTTGTATAATGTATCAGTTGCAATTTCGGGTACCGATTTCATTGAAACTTGAGGAAAAATCAAAATATTAAGGCTTATAGAGAAATCCAGATTTAAAAATAATTGTCACACGCAGTGTGTGTGTGTTTGTATAGTTGTATATTTTTCGTTTTACAGCCCTATGTCTCGTTGATGAGTTGATTGTCTGTGTGTGTAGATTTGGAGCTGGAAGGGTGGAAATGAAATAAAAATGGGATTATTTCACTAAAACTTTAGGAAAAAAAATGAGAAATAAAGGTCTATAGAGAAATTTAGAATTAGAATTAGAATTAATTACCAAAACGCGTATGTGTGTGTGTGTGTGTTTATATATGTTTGTATATTATCAATTTAACACCTTAGCGTCTCATCAATGAATTGTTTGTTTATGTATATATGTGTGCATGCACATAGTGTGTGTACTTGAAGGTGGAAGGGAAGAAGTGCACTAAAGATCAACTTTTGATTGGTATGAATATGTATATTTACACATGTATGTATATACATGTAATTATACACTTTAAATTTATTAGCACTATGTTTGGTTGATGAAATAGTGCCAAACTTTGTTGCAAAACGTGGTGGGATTGTTGTTGTGTGCAATCACTGGGGGCTTGGGGGCATATCAATAACTGTAAGTAAGTATTCACTATATGTAATTTTTCTTTATTTCTTCCATTATTTATTTTTTTTCTTTTTATTGTCCAGTAAGAAACCATTCAATAAATTTCTGTAATTGAATTATATATAATGATGTAGTTAGCATCCATTTGGACTGTTAACTTGTGTTAAGGATTTAGTTAGCATGGATACAAAGGTAAGCTTATTGTTCATACCCTTTGGACTTGACTTCTTTCTAGTTTATTCGATGGTTAATTTTGATCACATTAACGTATTGTAGGTCAGGATGTTAGCAGTTTATATGTAAAAGTAGCTTCAGGGCCAAGGGCAAGGAATTACAGGTAATGTAACTTTCACATACAGAATCCCACTAACCCGCTACTGGACAAGTAAAACTCTAGTATTATATTTTACTTCTAATAAGATATGTAGTTTTATATATGTGCATTACTTTATATAAGCGTGTCCTTTAGTCTATATATGGTTATGGGGTTTAACACTTTTTTTTTAAAAATTACGTGTTTTCATATTTGAAGTTTGGTTATGGAAGTAAAATTAAAGTAACGTGATCTTATGCTATTAATCAAGACGTAATTGACTCAACTATGAGAAACTATATAAAAATCACACATAGACTTGAAAACAGGTCGTTAAAGAATGAAAACCCAAACCATCCCCCAAATGACCCCGTAGGAGGCACGAACACCTCGCACGGGACCAATGTAACTTGTAGGAACTGACCGCGTAGTCCCGGGTCTCTCGGTTTGCGAGTATGACGATTATTTGCAAAAATCACACTTAGACTTGAAAACAGGTCGTTAAAGGATAAAAACCCAAACCATCCCCCAAATGACCCCGTAGGAGGCACGAACACCGCGCACGGGACCAATGTAACTTATAGGAACTGACCACGTAGTCCCGGGTCTCCCGGTTTGAGAGTATGACGATTATTTGCAAAAATCACACTTAGACTTGAAAACAGGCCGTTAAAGGCTGAAAACCCGAACCAACCCCCAAACGACCCCGTAGGAGGCACAAACACCTCGCACGGGACCAATGCAACTTGTAGGAATTGACCGCGTAGTCCCGGGTCTCCCGATTTGAGAGTATGAAGATAATTTTCCAAAATCACACTAAGACTTGAAAATAGGCCGTTAAAGGGTGAAAACCCGAACCAGCCCCCAAACGACCCCGTAGGAGGCACGAACACCTCGCATAGGACCAATGTAACTTTTAGGAACTGACCGCGTCATCCCTGGTCTCCCAGTTTGAGAGTATGACGATAATTTGCAAAAATCACACTTAGACTTGAAAATAGGCCGTCAAAGGGTGAAAACACAAACCAGCCCCCAAACGACCCCGCAAGAGGAACAAACACCTCGCACATGACCAATGTAACTTGTAGGAACTGACCGCATAGTCCCGGGTCTGACAATTTGAGAGTATGACGATAATTTGCCAAAATCACACTGAGACATGAAATAGTTCGTTAAAGGGTAAAAAGTCGAACCAACCCCCAAACGACCCCGTAGGAGGCACGAACACGTCGCACGGGACCAATGTAACTTGTAGGAACTGATCGCGTAGTCCCGGGTCTCCCGGTTTGAGAGTATGACGATAATTTGCCAAAATCACATTTAGACTTTAAAACAAGCCCTTAAAGGGTGAAAACTCAAACCAGCCCGCAAATGACCCCGTAGGAGGCACGAACACCTCGTACGGGACCAATGTAACTTTTAGGAATTGACCGCATAGTCCTGGGTCTCCCGGTTTGAGAGTATGATGATAATTTGCCAAAATCACACTTAGACTTAAAAACAGGCCGTCAAAGGGTGAAAACCCGAACAAGCCCCCCGACGGTCCCGTAGGAGGCACGAACACCTCGCACAGGACCAATGTAACTTGTAGAAACTGACCACGTCGTCCCAGGTCTCCCAGTTTGAGAGTATGATGATAATTTGCAAAAAAGACACTTAGATTTGAAAACAAGCCGTTAATGGGTGAAAACCCAAACCTGCCCCCAAACGGCCTCGTAAGAGGCACGAACACCTCGCATGGGACCAATGTAACTTGTAGGAACTGACCGCGTAGTCCCGGGTCTCCCAGTTTGAGAGTACGATGAGAATGTGAAAAAATCACACATAGACTTGAAAACAGGACGTTAAAGGGTGAAAACTCGAACTAGCCCCCAAACGACCCCGTAGGAGGCACGAATACATCGTACGGGACCAATGTAACTTGTAAGAACTGATCGCATAGTCTCGGGTCTCCCGGTTTGAGAGTATGACGATAATTTACAAAAATCATGCTTAGACATGAAAACATGCCTTTAAAGGGTGAAAACCCGTACCAGCCCCCAAACGACCCCGTAGTAGGCACGAACACCTCACACGACACCAATGTAACTTGTAGGAACTGACCGTTTAGTCCCAGGTCTCCCGATTTGAGAGTATGACGATAAGTTGCAAAAATCACCACTTAGACTTGAAAACAGGCTGTTAAAGGGTGAAAACCCGAACACACCCAGACGACCCCGTAGGAGGCACAAACACGTCGTACGGAACCAATGTAACTTGTAGTAACTGAGCGCATAGTCCCGGGTCTCCCAGTTTGAGAGTATGATGATAATTTGCAAAAATCACACTTAGACTTGAAAACTGGCCGTTAAAAGGTGAAAACCTGAACCAGCTCCCAAATGACCCCTAAGAGGCACGAACACCTCGCACGGGACCAATGTAACTTGTAGAAACTGATCGCATCGTCCCAGTTCTGGCGATTTGAGAGTATGATGATAATTTGCAAAAATCAGACTTTGATTTTAAAAATAGCCCGTTAATGGGTGAAAACCCAAACCAGCCCCCAAACGAACCCGTAGGAGGTACAAACACCTCGCACGGGACCAATGTTACTTGCAGGAAATGATCGTATAGACTCGGGTCTCTCCTGATTTGAGAGTATGACGATAATTTGCAAAAATCACCACTTAGACTTGAAAACAGGCCGTTAAACGGTGAAAAATCGAACCAACCCCCAGACGACCCCGTAGGAGGCACGAACACCTTGCACGGGACCAGGGTAACTTGTAGGAACCGACCACGTAGTCTCGAGTTTACCGGTTTCATAGTATGATGATAATTTGCAAAAATCACACTTAGACATGAAAAGTGGTCGTTAAAGGGTAAAAACCCGAACTAGCCCACAAACGACCCCGTAGGAGGCACGAACACCTCGCATGGGACCAATGTAACTTGTGGGAACTGACCGTGTAGTCCCGGGTCTCCCAGTTTGAGAGTATGATGATAAGGTGAAAAAATAACACTTAGACTTGAAAACAAGTCGTTAAAGGGTGAAAACTCGAACCAGCCCCAAACGACACCGTAAGAAGCACGAACACCTCGCACGGGACCAATGTAACTTGTAGGCACTAACCGCGTAGTCCCGGTTTGAGAGTATGACGATAATTTGCCAAAATCATACTTAGACCTTAAAACAGGTAGTTAAAGGGTGAAAACTCGAACCAACCCCCAAACGACCCTGTAGGGGGCACGAACACCTCGCACGGGACCAATGTAACTTGTAGGAACTCACCGTATAGTCCTGGGTCTCTCAATTTTAGAGTATGATGATAATTTGCAAAGATCACCCTTAGGCTTTTAAAACAGGCCGTTAATGGGTGAAAACCAGAACAAGCCCCCAAACAACCTCGTTGGAGGCACGAACACCTCGCACGGTACCTGTGTAACTTATAGGAACTGACCGCACAGTCCCGGGTCTCCCGGTTTGAGAGTGTGACGAAAATTTACAAAAATCACCACTTAAACTTAAAAACAGGTCGTTAAAGGGTGAAAACACGAACCAGCCCCAAACCACCCTGAAGGAGGCACGAAAACCTCGCAGGGGTCCAATGTAAGTTGTAGGAATAGACCACGTAGTCCCGGGTCTCCCGATTTGTGAGTATGATGATAGTTTTTGAAAATCACACTTAGACTTGAAAACAAGCCGTTTAAGGGTGAAAACCTGAACCAACCCCCAAACGACCCCGTAGGATGCACGAACACCTCGAACGGGACCAATGTAACTTGTAGGAATTGAACTAGTAGTCCCGGGTCTCCCAATTTGAGAGTGTGACGATAATTTGTTAAAATCACACTAAGACTTGAAAATAGGCCGTTAAAGGGTGAAAAACCGAACCAGCTTCCAAATGATCCCATAGGAGGCACGGACACCTCGTACGGGACCAATGTAACTCTTAGGAACTGACCGCGTAGTCCCGGGTCTCCCAGTTTGAGAGTATGATAATAGTTTAAAAAAATTGCACTTAGACTTGAAAACAGGCCGTCAAAGGGTGAAAACACAAACTAGCCCCCAAACAAACCCGCAAGAGGAACGAACACCTCGCACGGGACCAATGTAACTTGTAGGAATTGACCGCGTAGTCCCACGTCTCCCAATTTGAGAGTGTGATGATAATTTGCCAAAATCACACTAAGACTTGAAAATAGGCTGTTAAAGGGTGAAAACCCGAACCAGCCCCCAAACGACCCCATAGGAGGCACGGACACCTCGCACGGGACCAATGTAACTCTTAGGAACTGACCGTGTAGTCTCGGGTCTCCCAGTTTTAGAGTATGATGATAATTTGCAAAGGGTGAAAACACAAAGGGTGAAAACACAAACTAGCCCCCAAAAGAAGCCGCAAGAGGAACGAACACCTCGCACGTGACCAATGTAACTTGTAGGACCTGACCGCGTAGTCCCGAGTTTCCCAATTTGATATTATGACGATAATTTTGCCAAAATCACTCTTAGACATGAAATAGTCCGTTAAAGGGTGAAAACCCGAACCAGCCCCCAAACGACCCCGTATGAGGCATAAACACATCGCACGGGACCAATGTAACTTGTTGGAACTGATCGCGTAGTCCCGGGACTTTCAGTTGAGAGTATGACTATAATTTTCCTAAATCACAATTAGACTTGAATACAGACCGTCAAAGGGTTAAAACCCGAACAAGCCCCCCGATGGCCCCGTAGGAGGTACGAACACGTCGCAAGGGACCATGTAACTTGTAGGATCTGACCGCGTAGTCTCGGGTCTCCCGATTTGAGAGTATGATGATAATTTTACAAATACACACTTATACTTGAAAACAGGCCGTTAAAGGGTGAAAACCAGAAATAACCCCCAAACGACCCCGTAGGAGGCACGAACACCTCGCACAGGACCAATGTAACTTATAGGAATTGATCACGTAGTCCCTGGTCTCTCGGTTTGAGAGTATGATGATAATTTGCAAAAATCAGACTTAGACTTGAAAACAGGCCATTAAAGGGTGAAAACCCGAACCAGCCCCCAAACGACCCCGTAAGAGGCACGAACACCTTGCACGGGACCTATGTAACTTATAGGAACTGATCCCGTAGTACCGGGTCTCTCAGTTTGAGAGTATAACGATAATTTGTAAAAATCACCACTTAGACTTGAAAATAGGCCGTAAAAGTGTGAATACCCGAACTAGCCCATAGACGACCCCGTAGGAGGCACGGACACCTTGCACGGGACCAATGTAACTTGTAGGAACTAACCCCATAGTCTCAGGTCTCCCGGTTTGAGAGTATGCTGATAATTTTCCGAAATCACACTTAGACTTGAAAATAGGCCGTTAAAGGGTGAAAATCGGTACCAGCCCCCAAATGACCCCGTAGGAGGCACAATCACCAAGCACGGGACTAATGTAACTTGTTGGAACTGATCGCGTATTCTCGGGTCTCCCGGTTTGAGAGTATGACGATAATTTACCAAAATCACACTTAGGCTTGAAAAAAGGCCACTAAAGGGTGAAAACCAAAAGCAGCCCCCAAACAAACCTGTAGGAGGCACGAACACCTCGCACGGGACCAATGTAACTTATAGGAACTGATCGCGTAGTCCCGGGTCTCCAGTTTGAGAGTATGGCAATAATTTGCCAAAATCAAACTTAGACTTGTAAATTGTCCGTTAAAGGGTGAAAACCCGAACTAGCCCCGAAACGACCCCGTAGGAGGCACGAACACCTCGCACGAGACCAATGTAACTAGTACGAACTGAACGCGTTGTCCCGGGACTCCCTATTTGAGAGTACGAGGATAATTTGCAAAAATCACACTTAGACTTGAAAACAGGCCGTTAAAGGGTGAAAACCCAAACCAGCCCCCAAACGATCCCGTAGGAGGCATGAACACCTCGTACGGGACCAATGTAACTTGTAGGAACTGACCGCGTAGTCTCGGGTCTCCCGATTTGAGAGTATGATGATAATTTGCCAAAATCACACTTAGACTTGAAATAGGTCGTTAAAGGGTGAAAAACTGAACCAGTCACCAAACGACCCCGTAGGAGGCATGAACCCCTTGCACGGGACCAATGTAACTTGTAGCAACTGACGGCGTAGTCCCGGGTCTGCCGATTTGAGAGTATGACGATAATTTGTCAAAATCACACTTAGACTTGAAAACAGGCCGTTAAAGGGTGAAAATACGAACCGACCCTCAGACGACCCCGTAGGAGGCACGAACACCTCACACGACACCAATGTAACTTGTAGGAACTGACCGTTTAGTCCCAGGTCTCCCGATTTGAGAGTATGATGATAATTTGCAAAAATCACCACTTAGACTTGAAAACAGGCTGTTAAAGGGTGAAAACCCGAACACACCCAGACGACCCCGTAGGAGGCACAAACACATCGTACGGAACCAATGTAACTTGTAGTAACTGAGCGCATAGTCCCGGGTCTCCCAGTTTGAGAGTATGATGATAATTGGCAAAAATCACACTTAGACTTGAAAACTGGCAGTTAAAAGGTGAAAACCTGAACCAGCCCCCAAATGACCCCTAAGAGGCACGAACACCTCGCACGGGACCAATGTAACTTGTAGAAACTGATCGCATCGTCCCAGTTCTGGCGATTTGAGAGTATGATGATAATTTGCAAAAATCAGACTTTGATTTTGAAAATAGCCCGTTAATGGGTGAAAACCCAAACCAGCCCCCAAACGAACCCGTAGGAGGTACAAACACCTCGCACGGGACCAATGTTACTTGCAGGAAATGATCGTATAGACTCGGGTCTCTCCTGATTTGAGAGTATGACGATAATTTGCAAAAATCACCACTTAGACTTGAAAACAGGCCGTTAAACGGTGAAAAATCGAACCAACCCCTAGACGACGCCGTAGGAGGTACGAACACCTTGCACGGGACCAGGGTAACTTGTAGGAACCGACCACGTAGTCTCGAGTTTACCGGTTTCATAGTATGACGATAATTTGCAAAAATCACACTTAGACATGAAAAGTGGTCGTTAAAGGGTAAAAACCCGAACTAGCCCACAAACGACCCCGTAGGAGGCACGAACACCTCGCATGGGACCAATGTAACTTGTGGGAACTGACCGTGTAGTCCCGGGTCTCCCAGTTTGAGAGTATGATGATAATGTGAAAAAATAACACTTAGACTTGAAAATAAGCCGTTAAAGGGTGAAAACTCGAACCAGCCCCAAACGACACCGTAAGAAGCACGAACACCTCGCACGGGACCAATGTAACTTGTAGGCACTAACCGCGTAGTCCCGGTTTGAGAGTATGACGATAATTTGCCAAAATCATACTTAGACCTTAAAACAGGTAGTTAAAGGGTGAAAACTCGAACCAACCCCCAAACGACCCCGTAGGGGGCACGAACACCTCGCACGGGACCAATGTAACTTGTAGGAACTCACCGTATAGTCCTGGGTCTCTCAATTTTAGAGTATGATGATAATTTGCAAAGATCACCCTTAGGCTTTAAAACAGGCCATTAATGGGTGAAAACCAGAACAAGCCCCCAAACAACCTCGTTGGAGGCACGAACACCTCGCACGGTACCTGTGTAACTTAGAGGAACTGACCGCACAGTCCCGGGTCTCCCGGTTTGAGAGTATGACGAAAATTTACAAAAATCACCACTTAAACTTAAAAACAGGTCGTTAAAGGGTGAAAACACGAACCAGCCCCAAACCACCCCGAAGGAGGCACGAAAACCTCGTACGGGTCCAATGTAAGTTGTAGGAATAGACCACGTAGTCTCGGGTCTCCCGATTTGTGAGTATGACGATAATTATACAAATACACACTTAGACTTGAAAACAAGCCGTTTAAGGGTGAAAACCTAAACCAACCCCCAAACGACCCCGTAGGATGCACGAACACCTCGAACAGGACCAATGTAACTTGTAGGAATTGAACTAGTAGTCCCGGGTCTCCCAATTTGAGAGTGTGACGATAATTTGCTAAAATCGCACCAAGACTTGAAAATAGGCCGTTAAAGGGTGAAAAACCGAACCAGCTTCCAAATTATCCCATAGGAGGCACGGACACCTCGTACGGGACCAATGTAACTCTTAGGAACTGACCGCGTAGTCCCGGGTCTCCCAGTTTGAGAGTATGATAATAGTTTAAAAAAATCGCACTTAGACTTGAAAACAGGCCGTCAAAGGGTGAAAACACAAACTAGCCCCCAAACAAACCCGCAAGAGGAACGAACACCTCGCACGGGACCAATGTAACTTGTAGGAATTGACCGCGTAGTCCCAGGTCTCCCAATTTGAGAGTGTGACGATAATTTGCCAAAATCACACTAAGACTTGAAAATAGGCCGTTAAAGGGTGAAAACCCGAACCAGCCGCCAAACGACCCCATAGGAGGCACGAACACCTCGCACGGGACCAATGTAACTCTTAGGAACTGACCGCGTAGTCTCGGGTCTCCCAGTTTTAGAGTATGATGATAATTTGCAAAGGGTGAAAACACAAACTAGCCCCCAAAAGAAGCCGCAAGAGGAACGAACACCTCGCACGTGACCAATGTAACTTGTAGGAACTGACCGCGTAGTCCCGAGTTTCCCAATTTGATATTATGACGATAATTTTGCCAAAATCACTCTTAGACATGAAATAGTCCGTTAAAGGGTGAAAACCCGAACCAGCCCCCCAACGACCCCGTATGAGGCATAAACACATCGCACGGGACCAATGTAACTTGTTGGAACTGATCGCGTAGTCCCGGGACTTTCAGTTGAGAGTATGACTATAATTTTCCAAAATCACACTTAGACTTGAATACAGACCGTCAAAGGGTTAAAACCCGAACAAGCCCCCCGATGACCCCGTAGGAGGTACGAACACGTCGCAAGGGACCATGTAACTTGTAGGATCTGACCGCGTAGTCTCGGGTCTCCCGATTTGAGAGTATGACGATAATTATACAAATACACACTTATACTTGAAAACAGGCCGTTAAAGGGTGAAAACCAGAACCAACCCCCAAACGACCCCGTAGGAGGCACGAACACCTCGTACGGGACCAATGTAACTTGTAGGAATTGATCACGTAGTCCCTGGTCTCTCGGTTTGAGAGTATGATGATAATTTGCAAAAATCAGACTTAGACTTGTAAATTGTCCGTTAAAGGGTGAAAAACCGAACTAGCCCCGAAACGACCCCGTAGGAGGCACGAACACCTCGCACGAGACCAATGTAACTAGTACGAACTGAACGCGTTGTCCCGGGACTCCCAATTTGAGAGTACGAGGATAATTTGCAAAAATCACACTTAGACTTGAAAATAGGCCGTTAAAGGGTGAAAACCCAAACCAGCCCCCAAACGATCCCGTAGGAGGCATGAACACCTCGTACGGGACCAATGTAACTTGTAGGAACTGATCGCGTAGTCTCGGGTCTCCCGATTTGAGAGTATGATGATAATTTGCCAAAATCACACTTAGACTTGAAATAGGTCGTTAAAGGGTGAAAAACTGAACCAGTCACCAAACGACCCCGTAGGAGGCATGAACCCCTTGCACGAGACCAATGTAACTTGTAGCAACTGACGGCGTAGTCCCGGGTCTGCCGATTTGAGAGTATGACGATAATTTGTCAAAATCACACTTAGACTTGAAAACAGGCCGTTAAAGGGTGAAAATACGAACCGACCCTCAGACGACCCCGTAGGAGGCACGAACACGTTGCACGTGACCAATGTAACTTGTAGGAACTTACCGCGTAGTCTCGGGTCTCCCGGCTTGAGAGTATGATGATAATTTTTAAAAAGCACACTTCGACTTAAAATAGGCCGTTAAAAGGAGAAAACCCGTACCAGCCCCCAAACGACCCCGTAGTAGGCACGAACACCTCACACGACACCAATGTAACTTGTAGGAACTGACCGTTTAGTCCCAGGTCTCCCGATTTGAGAGTATGACGATAATTTGCAAAAATCCCCACTTAGACTTGAAAACAGGCTGTTAAAGGGTGAAAACCCGAACACACCCAGACGACCCCGTAGGAGGCACAAACACATCGTACGGAACCAATGTAACTTGTAGTAACTGAGCGCATAGTCCTGGGTCTCCTAGTTTGAGAGTATGATGATAATTTGCAAAAATCACACTTAGACTTGAAAACTGGCCGTTAAAAGGTGAAAACCTGAACCAGCCCCCAAATGACCCCTAAGAGGCACGAACACCTCGCACGGGACCAATGTAACTTGTAGGAACAGACCGCATTGTCTCGAATCTCTCGGTTTGAAAGTATGATGATAATTTGCAAAAATCATACTTAGACTTGAAAACAAGCCGTTTAAGGGTAAAAACATAGACCAGCCTCCAAACGATCCCGTAGGAGGCACGAACACCTCGCACGGTACAAATATAACTTGTAGGAACTGACCGCGTCGTCCCGGGTCTCCCGGTTTGAGAGTATGATGATAATTTGCAAAAATCACACTTTAGCTCCAGAATGTTTCAGTTTATGCTCCTACCTATTATCTGGATATACCAAGAAAGATGTACGGTCTAATGAGGCTAATATGAAATATTTACTCATGGGTGGGGAAAGATCTTCTTATTCTGGTTCATGGTGTCTCTTGGGTCAATGGTTCATTCGGGGGTGAGATCGAGCTTTAAGAAATAGTGAATGGTGTTATCAATACACAAATGTATAACTCCCCAGGAATTTCAATTGCACTCATATTCATCATTGTAGGAATTGGGTTAGATTTCTCTATGAAAAATATGAATCAGAGTTTGACGAAGGGGAAGGAGAAGGATCCCCGACCCGCAACATATAGAGGAGGATTTATTCAATCATATAGTTTGGGATCCTAGAATATGGCGCCCTTGGGGCTTTCTATTTGATTGTATTGAAAGGCCCAATGAATTGGGATTTCCCTTTTGGTCCAGGTTATTTCGGGGCAAGCAGATCATTTATGATGAAGAGGATGAGCTTCAAGAGAATGATTAGGAGTTCTTGCAGAGTGGAACCATGCAGTACCAGACACGAGATAGATCTTCCAAAGAACAAGGACTTTTTCGAATAAGACAATTCATTTGGGACCCTTCAGATCAATTATTTTTCCTATTCAAAGATCAACCCTTTGTCTCGATGAGCTGGACTTGACCAGGCTTACTAAGGAACCCACCCTCGCATCCACTTCCTTGGATACCAAGGCCAAATCCAAACGATTGGACTGCTTTCACTACACCAAAAATACCAATTTGGCACACCTTGATGTTAAAAATCTGGCACAGTTTAAAATGTGCCAAATTTGGGCACGGTTTAATGATAATCTGGCACACTTTTAAGCAGTGCAAAATTTTGGTACTGTTTAAAAGTGTGCCAAAATTGAGAACACCTTGCTAAAATATAAATATCTTAAAAAAAAATTACCTCCCTCGATTATTTTTGGTCTCCCTCTCTCTCTCTCTCTCTCACGTTCAAGAAATCCCCATAGTTTTTCTCAGCCCGATTCTTCCTGAGACCAACCCATCCACAACCACAAAGCTTACATCGTATAACCTCTCTACATCCTCACCTTTGTCCGTCGTCAATGGAGATTCGACCCCGACCTCGAAGTGTTACGCCTCCGCAACGTCTCTTACGAGTCCTAGGGATGCGTGTCGCCTGTCTCTTGTAGCGTCTACTTTTCGGTCGGCGGTGGAATCTGACGCTGTTTGGGAGAGATTTTTACCTCCTGATTATCCGGAGATTATTGGTCGTTCGGATCAAGATGATTGCCTGGTGGTGTTTAGGTCAAAGAAAGAGTTGTATCTTTACCTCTGCGATCATCCCATCATTATCGATGGAGGTATTAAGGTAAATTTTTATGGATTTGTTTGGAATTTATGTTGAACCTCTATTAACTTAAATTTAACATACGAAAACTTTAATGGAAAAGTTGAAGACTCGTGATAATGATAATTGTGAATTAAATTCTACCTTTTTTGATGATGGACCATTTATGGGATAAGAAATTCCAATGTGAATGAAATACAAACGACTATTTAAACTATAAAAAAATTACAATTTACGTCAAAAAATCCCAAGTCACTCCTTGCTTATAATGTGAAATAATAAATTGTTTAAATGTCATAGTAGTTATGATGATGATGACTATGATGATGGTGACGAGGGAAGACAAATAGGAAATGAAGTGGAAGAGGAAATGACGAGGAAAGAAACGGACATGGAAGAAGGTGAGATAAGGCTGGGAAAATTTTGTCCAAGAATGAGGTTAAGGTAATAATAAGCCCTTCCATTTCAATACTCCCTTTTACTTTTCAAATTCGTGTATAAAATAAGCACTGATAAGCTAGAGTTTTATGAATTGTTGTGTTTTTTTTATTTAATATGTTGGATTATACGTGTGTGTGTGTGTATACTGATAAGCTAGAGTTTTATGAATTGGGGGTGTTTAATTGAATCTAGTGAAATTGCTTCTAAAATTTTGAAGTTTTGAGAGCATTATTCTAAGAATTTAAATAGTTCAATTATTTTTTGTGAAAAAAGGTATGTTTTGCACATCTTATATGTTTTAACCTAAAAAAGTATGAAAGTCTAAATTTATGTATCATCTGTGTATGTAGTTATTTGGTTTTATAATATTTTCTTAACTTTCAAGATGCTCAAAGGTGATGGAAATAAGGGGTGACCATGTGAAGAGTCTTTTGATGTTCGAATCGGATTAGGTAAATCAGTTGTGCTGAATTAGTCATCTATTTCAAAAGTATTATTTATTCTTCGTAATGAAGTTGGCTCTATGGTTGAAATAGTTACATGTATCTATGTTTCAATACTGTTCTTACAGTCATTTGTATCTCTATGTAAGATGCTATCAAGCAACTCCGTTTAGTTATTGGAAAATGATGTATCAAAATTTTGTATATTGAATAACAAAATGTCCATCAATTGCAAATACTTGAATTGATGATTAACTTTTGATACATCAATTGCAAATACTGTTTTATTTCACACTTGAATTGATGATTAACTTTTGAATTTGATTGGGTTTGGCTAAATAGGGACTATTAGAGAAATCATAAGAGGAAGATGCTTGCTACACTTGGAGTTTTGGCTAAACATGGAGTATGCGAAGGCTTATCTAACTGGTACGTTGGGCATAATCAAATTTTAGACTCAAATATGGTTTGGATTCGTTAATTTGGGATAATATTAAAAACTAACTTCTGAAACTCTATTGAATTTGTATGTATCTATGATTTTATGGGTGTTTAGGAAATTTGGCTGAACAAGATCACCGGATGGGTTTTCTTGATAAGGCATTGACGATTATAGGGATTGATGATTGGAAATATTAGATCACGTTGGAACTGATGAATCTAGGTGAGCACTTTAGTGTTGTAAATGGGTTTTGATTTTTGTGATTGTCTCGTTGAATCTAGGTGAGCACTACTACTACTACTACTACTACTACTACTACTACTACTACTACTACTACTACTACTACTACTACTACTACTACTACTACTACTACTACTACTACTACTACTACTACTACTACTACTACTATTCTATGCCCTTTTTCTTTCTCCATATCAATGTTATTATACTCGGTATTTCGTGTAGTTTTCTACCTCTTTGAGAATATGACGATAATTTTAAAACATCTAGATTAAGCTTAAAAAGTTTAACCATGATCATCTTCCATCACAATCTTTGATCTCTAGATCAATTCAATACATCTTAAGCACAATGAAAGGTAGATTATTCACTATATGCACAAATGTGTTGATTTATATCCATACATATCCATATAATAAAGCACATATAATGCGTGTCCTAATGGCACATAATGATACCCAATTATACTCATAAAAGGGACATGTTATCAATTTCGCACACGTGTGTGTATAATCATATATGGATACTGTAATATTAAAGAGTTTGATCCAGTGCTGGGTGGGAATTGAATGTAGGTATTGGGGAGGTTTGGAGATCAAAAGGCCAGCATAGGCTGCCAGTGATTTGTTTGGTTTTGCTTTACAAATGTTGAACTCAGGCCAGTTCCATCCAATCTTAATCAAGTTACTGCAGGTAACTATTATTTAGTACCCATTTATTAACCTTTTAAAATGCAATGAATTATTTCTACTCAACATTTATACTTTGTATTTTTCATTCTATATCTAATCATCCCTTTTAAAGTTTAAAAATCACTTCATGGCTTACTTTATGAGATTATTTAGTTAAATTGGTGGAAGGGACTTGCTGGTGGTTTGGTTTTGGAATTTTCAGTTGCTGTTGAGTTTATTTTAAATGTTAAAACATGTTAACGAATAAACAAATGGAACTATGTCAAAAAATTTTAAAATCCATAAACGTTCTAAATTGATTAAAAACATACTATTAGATAATATGATGATATAGGAGGCACGCACACCTCGTACGAGACCAATGTAAATTGTTGGAACTGACCGCGTAGTCTCGGGTCTCCCGGTTTGAGAATATGACCATAATTTGCAAAAATCAACACTTAAACTTAAAAACAAGCCGTTAAAGGGTGAAAACCCAAACCAACCCCCAAACGACCCCGTAGGAGGCACGTATACCTCGCACGGGACCAATATAACTTGTAAGAACTGACCGCGTATTCCCAGGTCTCTCGGTTTAAGAATATGATGATAATTTGCAAAAATTAGCACTTAAACTTAAAAACAAGTCATTAAAGGGTGAAAACCCAAACCACCCCCAAACGACCCCGTAGGGGGCACGAACACCTCGTATGGGACCAATATCACTTGTTGGAACTGACCGCGTAGTCCCGGGTCTCCCGGTTTGAGAATATGATGATAATTTGCAAAAATCAACACTTAAACATAAAAATAAGCCTTTAAAGGGTGAAAACCCAAACGACGCCCCAAACGACGCTGTAGGGGGGCCGAACACCTCACACGGGACTGATGTAACTTGTTGGAATTGACCGCGAAGTCTCGGGTCTCTCGGTTTGAGAATATGACGAAAATTTGCAAAAATCAACACTTAAACTTAAAAACAAGCCGTTAAAGGGTGAAAATCCAAACCACCCCCCAAACGACCCCGTAGGGGGTACGAACACCTCACACGGGACCGATGTAACTTGTTGGAACTGACCGCGTAGTCCCGGGTCTCCCGGTTTGAGACTATGACGATAATTTAAAAAAATCACACTTAGACTTAAAAACAATCCGTTAAAGGGTGAAAATCCTAACCATCCCCCAAACGACCCTGTAAGAGGCACGGACACCTCGCATGGGACCAATGTAACTTGTAGGAAGTGACCGCGTAGCCCCGGGTCTCCTGGTTTGAGAATATGATGATGATTTGCAAAAATCACACTTAGAGGTAAAAACTTATCATTAAAGGGTGAAAACACAAACCAGTCCCCAAACGACCCCGCAGGAGGCACGAACACATCGCACGGGACCAATGTAACTTGTACGACTTGATGGCGTAGTCCCGGGTCTCCCGATTTGTGAGTATGATGGTAATTTGCAAAAATCAACACTTAGAGTTAAAAACATGCCATCAAAGGGTGAAAACCGAAACCATCCCCCAAACGACCCCGTAGGACGCACGAACACCTCGCAAGGGACTAATTTAACTTGTAGGAAATGACAGCGTAGTCCCAGGTCTCCCGGTTTGAGAATATGATGATAATTTGCAAAAATCAACACTTAAACATAAAAACAAGTCATTAAAGGGTGAAAACCCAAACCACCGCCCAAACCACCCCGTAGGGGGCACGAACACCTCGCACGGGACCCATGTAACTTGTTGGAACTGACCGCGTAGCCCGGGTCTCCCGGTTTGAGAATATGATGATAATTTTCAAAAATCACACTTAGACTAAAAAAGGGTGAAAACCCAAACCAATCCTTAAATGAACCCATATGAGGCACGAACACCTTGGACGGGACCAATGTAACTTGTTGGAACTGATCGCGTAGTCCCGTGTCTCCTGATTTGAGAATATGATGGTAATTTTTAAAAATCAACACTCAAACATAAAAACAAGCCATTAAAGGGTGAAAACCCAAACCACCCCCAAATGACCCCATAGGAGGCACGAACACCTCGCACGGGATCAATGTAACTGGTAAGAACCTTCCGTGTAGTCCCGGGTCTCTCGGTTTGAGAAAATGACGATAATTTGCAAAAATCAACACTTAAACTTAAAAATAAGTCGTTAAAGGGTGATAACCCAAACCACCCCCCAAACAACCCCGTAGGGGACACGAACACCTTGCACGGGTCCAATGTAACTCGTTGGAACTGACCGCGTAGTCCCGGATCTCCAGGTTTAACAGTATGGCGATACTTTGAAGAAATCACACTTAGAGTTAAAAAGGGTGAAAACCCAAACCAACGCCAAAACGACCCCATAGGAGGCAGGAACACCTGGCACGAGACCAATGTAACTTATTGGAACATATCGCGTAGTCCCGTGTCTCCTGGTTTGAGAATATGACGATAATTTGCAAAAATAAACACTCAAACATAAAAACGAGCCATTAAAGGGTGAAAACCCACCCCCCCCCCAAACGACCCCATAGGTGGAACGAACCTCTCGCACGGGATCAATGTTACTTGTAGGAACCTACCGTTAAAGGGCGAAAAACCGAACACGCCCCAAACAACCCCGTAGGAGGCACGAACACCTCGTACGGAACCAATGTAACTTGTAGGAACTGATCTCGTAGTCCCGGGTCTCCCAGTTTGAGAGTATGACGATAATTTGCAAAAATCAACACTTAAACTTAAAAACAAGTCATTAAAGAATGAAGACCCAAACCACCCCCCAAAACGACCCCGTAGGGGCACGAACACCGCACACGGGACCAATGTAACTTGTTGGAACTGGTCGCGTAGTCCTGGGTCTCCCGGTTTGAGAATATGACGATAATTTCAAAAATCACACTTAGACTTATAAAGGGTGAAAACTCAAACCCGCTGCCAAACAAACCTATAGGAGGCACGCACACCTCGCACGGGACCAGTGTAACTTCTAGGAACTGACCGCGTAGTCCCGGGTCTCCCGATTTTAGAGTATGATGATAATTTGCAAAATTCACACATAGACTTAAAAACATGCCGTTAAAGGATGAAAACCCAAACCATCTCCCAAATGATCCGGTAGGGGGCACGAACACCTCGCACGGGACCAATGTAATTTTTAGAAATTGATTGCGTAGTCCCGGGTCTCCCGATTTGAGAGTATGTCGATAATTTGCAAAAATCACACTTAAGAGTTAAAAACATGCTTTTAAAGGGTGAAAACCCAGACCAGCCCCAAATGACCCCGTAGGGGGCACAAACACCTCGCACGGGATCAATGTAACTTATAGGAACTGACCGCGTAGTCTCGGGTCTCCCAGTTTGAGAGTATGACGATAATTTCCACTCATATATGTAATTTTTTAGTTTGAGTAATTTTTTTTTGTAAATTATTGGGTTACTAATATCGTATATCTTTTTTGTATCCAATTTTTTTTGCAGAATAACAGTTTATCGTTGTCTTTTATTCATGTGGAACACACAAAGAACTCAATGGTTTACAACAATGGGTTTATTCATGATTCCATTTTTTTGTGTCATGGCCGTACGGTATTTTGTTGTTTTATTGTTGACTTTTTATGGCCGTGCGTGCTTTTGTAAGTTAATTTTTATATTTTGTGGCCGTATGGGCTTTATGTTAGGCAGGTTTTGTATTAACAGGTTTTGGAATGTCCAGAAAATAGAGGAAACTCTGCCCAATTTTTTTGAGCCTGTGAGCTGTTAAAGACAAGTAATATTTTTTGAAGTTTGTATGTATATTAGTTTATTAACAACGCGCAATATTATTAATTTTTGAATTTTGTGTTTTCAAATAATTTAATTTTTTTTTATAAAAAAATTGGCACTGTACAAAACCGTGGCACAAGTTTATCTTATTTTGGCACGGTTTTGAACTATGCCAATTTTTTTTAAACTGTGCTGAATCTGGCACAGTTAAAAACTATGCCAAAAGTGTGCCAGAAATATTAGATTCTGGCACAGTTTAAAAGTGTGCCATAAGTGTTCCTATTTGGCTGAATCTGGCACAGTTAAAAACTGTGCCAAAAGTGTGCCAGAAATATCAAATTCTGGCTTGGTTTAAAAGGGGGCCAGAAGTGTTCTTGTTTGACCAAATCTGGCACACTTTTGAGCCGTGCCAGAAAAAAATTGCCATTTTGGAATACCTGATTCTGGCACAGTTCAAAACAGTGTCAGATTTGATCTGGGACAATTTCAAATCGTGCCAGATTCCTATTTTTGGTGTAGTGTTTCTGGGCCTGGACCTACTTTAGAGAGGTCTTTTGTCTTGGACATGACGTTTGCTTGATATTGGGCGAAGTGGGCTTTGTTTTCTGCTTTACAGAGACTAGGCTAGGCCACTGGCATAACCCATCACATCAACTTGGGAAGTGCTGACTCCTCCCTCCTCAACAGGCTGCACCAGACTTGAAAACAGACCGTTAAAGGGTGAAAACCTGAACCAGCCCCTAAATGACCCCGTAGGAGGCACGAACACCTCGTACGGGACCAGTGTAACTTGTAGGAACTGACCGCGTAGTTCCGGGTCTCCCGGTTTGAGAGTATGATGATAATTTGAAAAAATCACACTTAGACATAAAAACAAGCCGTTAAAGGATGAGAACTCAAACTAGCCCCCAAACGACCCCGTAGGGGGCACGAACACCTCGGACGGGACCAATGTAATTTATAGAAACTGATCGCGTAGTCCCGGGTCTCCCGATTTGAGAGTATGATGATAATTTGCAAAAATCACACTTAAGAGTTAAAAATGTGCTGTTAAAGGGTGAAAACCCAGACCAGCCCCCAAACGACCCCGTAGGGGGCACGAACACCTCGTACGGGATCAATGTAACTTATAGGAACTGTCCGCGTAGTTTCGAGTCTCCTGGTTGGAGAGTATGACGATAATTTCCACTCATATATGTAATTTTGTAGTTTCAGTAAATTTTTTTTGTAAATTATTGGGTTATTAATATCGTGTCTTTTTTGTATCCTATTTTTTTTACAGGAGAACAGTTTATCGTTGACTTTTATTCACGTGGAACACACAAAGAACTCAATGGTTTACAACAAGGGGTTTATTCATGATTCCATTTTTTTGTGTCATGGCCTTACGGTCTTTTGTTGTTTTATTGTTGACTTTTTATGGCCGTGCGTGCTTTTGTAATTTAATTTTTATATTTTGTGGTCGTGCGGGCTTTATATTAGGCAAGTTTTGTATTAACATGTTTTCGAATGTTCAGAAAATAGAGAAAACTGTGCCCAATTTTTTTTGGGTCTGTGAGCTGTTAAAGCAAGTAATATTTTGAAGTTTGTATGTACATTAGTTTATTAACAACGCGCAATATTATTAATTTGTGAATTTTCTGTTTTCAAATAATTAATTTTTTTTAAAATTTTTTTTGGCACATTTCAAAACCGTGGCACATGTTTATCTAATTTTGGCACGGTTTTGAACTGTGCCAATTTTTTTGAAACTGTGCTGAATCTGGCACAGTTAAAACTGTGACAAAAGTGTGCCAGAAGTGTTCCTTTTTGGCTGAATCTGGCACAATTAAAAACTGTGCCAAAAGTGTGCCAGAAATATCAAATTCTGGCACGGTTTAAAAGTGGGCCAGAAGTGTTCCTGTTCGACCAAATTTGGCACATTTTTTAGCCGTGCCAGAAAAAATTGCCATTTTGGAATACCTGATTCTGGCACAATTCAAAACTGTGCCATATTTGATCTGGGACAATTTCAAACCGTGCCAGATTCCTATTTTTGGTGTAGTATTTCTGGGCCTGGACCAACTTTATAGAGGTCTTTTGGCTTGGACATGACATTTTCTTGATATTGGGCGGAGTGGGATTCGTTTTCTTCTTTGTAGAGACTAGGCTAGGCCACTGGCATAACCCATCACATCAACTTGGTAAGTGCTGATTCCTCCTTCGTCAACAGGTTCCACCAGACTTCAAAAACAGGCCGTTAAAGGGTGAAAACCCTAACCAGCCCCCAAACGACCCTATAGGAGGCACGAACACCTCGTACGAGACCAATGTAACTTGTAGGAACTGACCGCGTAGTCGCGGGTCTCCCGGTTTGAGAGTATGACGATAATTTTTCCAAAATCACACTTAGACTTGAAAACAGGCCGTTAAAGGGTGAAAACCCGAACCAGCCCCCAAACGACCCCGTAAGAGGCACGAACACCTCGCACGGGACCAATATAAGTTGTAGGAACTGACCCCGTAGTCTCGGGGCTCGCGGTTTGAGAGTATGAAGATAGTTTGCAAAAATCTCACAGACTTGAAAAGAAGCCGTTAAAGGGTGAAAACCTAAACCAGCCCCCAAATGACCCCGTAAGAGGCACAGGCACCTCGCACGGGACCAATGTAACTTGTAGTAACTGACCACGTAGTCTCGGGTCTTGTGGTTTTAGAGTATGATGATAGTTTGCAAAAAATACACAGACTTGAAAACAGGCCGTTTAAGGGTGAAAACTCGAACTAGGCACCAAACGACCCGGTAGGAGGCACGAACACGTCGCAAGAGACCAATGTAACTTTTAGGAACTTACTGCGTAGTCCCGGGTCTCTCGGTTTGAGAGTATGACGATAATTTGAAAAAATCACACTTAGACTTGAAAATAGGGTGTTTAAGGCTGGAAACTCGAACTAGCCTCCAAACGACCCCGTAGGAGTCACGAACACCTCGCACGAGACCAATGTAACTTGTAGGAACTGACCGCGTAGTCCTGGGTCTCCCGATTTGAGAGTATGATGATAATTTACAAAAATCACCACTTACACTTAAAAACAGGCCGTTAAAGGGTGAAAACACAAACCAACACCCAAAGGACCCTATAGGAGGCACGAACACCTAGCACGGGACCAATGTTACTTGTAGGAGCTGACCGCGTAGTCCCGGGTCTTCAGGTTTTAGAGTATGATGATAATTTGGCAAAATCACCCTTTAACGACCTCGTACGGATCCAATGTAACTTGTAGGAATTTACCGCGTAGTCCCGGGTCTCCCGGTTTGAGAGTATGACCATAATTTGCCAAAATAAAACTTAGACTTGAAAACAGGTCGTTAAAGGGTGAAAACCTGAACCAGCTCCCAGACCACCCCGTAGGAGGCACGAACACCTCGTACGTGACCAAAGTAACTTGTAGGAACTGACCACGTAGTCTCGGGTCTCTCGGTTTGAGAGTATGATGATAATTTGCAAAAATCACACTTAGACTTGAAAACAGGTCGTTAAAGGGTGAAAAACTAAACCAGCCCCCAAACAACTCCGTAGGAGCCACGAACACCTCGCACGGGACCAATGTGGTTTGTAGGAACTGACCACGTAGTCCCGGGTCTCCCGATTTGAGAGTATGGCGATAATTTGCAAAAATCAAACTTAGACTTGAAAACAAGCCGTTAAACGGTGAAAACCCAAACCAGCCCCCAAACGACGCCGTAGGAGGCCCGAACACCTCGCATGGGACCAATGTCACTTGTAGGAACTGACCGCTTAGTCCCGATTCTCCTGGTTTGAGAGTATGACGCTAATTTACAAAAATCACACGTAGACTTGAAAATAGGTCGTTAAAGGGTGAAAACCCGAACCATCCCCCAAACGACCCCGTAGGTGGCACGAACACCTCGCACGAGACCATTGTAACTTGTAGGAACTGACCCCGTAGTCTTGGGTCTATCAGTTTGAGAGTACGATGATAATATGGCAAAATCACACTTAGACTTGAAAACAGGACGTCAAAGGGTGAAAACCCGAACCAGCCGCAGACGACCCCGTAGAAGGCACGAACACCTCGCACGGGACCAATGTAACTTATAGGAACTGATCGCATAGTCCCAGGTCTCCCAGTTTGAGAGTATGACAATAATTTGCCAAAATCACACTTAGACTTCAAAACAGGCCGTTTAAGGGTGAAAACTTGAACTAGCCTCCAAACAACCCCGTAGGAGGCACGAACACCTCACACGGGCCCAATGTAACTTGTTGGAACTGACTGCGTAGTCTCGAGTCTCCCGGTTTAGAGTATGACCATAATTTGCAAAAATCACACTTAGACTTGAAAAGAGGTCGTTAATGGGTGAAAACCCGAATCAGCCCCCAAACCACCCCGTAGGAGACACGAACACCTTGCACGGGACCAATATAACCTGTAGGAACTGACTGCGTAGTCCCGGGTCTCCCAGTTTAAGAGTATGATGATAATTTGCAAAAATCACACTTAGACCCGAAAATAGGCCGTTAAAGGGTGAAAACACGAACCAGCCCCCAAACGACCCCTTAGGAGGCACGAACACCTCTCATGGGACCATTGTAACTTGTAGGAACTAATCGCGTAGTCCCGGGTCTCCCAGTTTGAGAGTATTATGATAATTTGCTAAAATCAGACCTAGACTTGAAAACAGGTTGTTAAAGGGTGAAAACCCGAACCAGCCCCCAAATGACCCCGTCGGAGGCACGAACACCTCGCACGGGAAAAATGTAACCTGTAGGAATTGACCGCATAGTCCCGGGTCTCTCGGTTTGAGAGTATGACGATAATTTGCAAAAATCACAGTTAAACTTGAAAACAAGCCGTTAAAGGGTGAAAACCCGAAACATCCCCCAAACGACCCCGTAGGACGCACGAACACCTAGCACGGGACCATTGTAACTTGTAGGAACTGACCGCGTACTCTCGGTTCTCCCGCTTTGAGAGTATGGAGATAATTTATAAACATCACCACTTAGGAGGCACGAAACGACCCCGTAGGAGGCACGAAAACCTCGCACGGGACGAATGTAACTTGTAAGAACTGACAGCGTAGTCCAGGGTGTCCCGATTTGAGAGTATGACGATAATTTGCCAAAATCACACTTAGACTTGAAAATAGGTCGTTAAAGTGTGAAAACCCGAACCAGCCCCCAGAAGACCCCGTAGGAGGCACAAACATCCCGCACGGGACCAATGTAACTTGTTGGAACTGACCGCGTAGTCCCGGGTCTACCGTTTTGAGAGTATGATGATAATTTACAATAATCACACTTAGACTTGAAAACAGACCGTTAAAGGGTGAAAACCCGAACCAGCCCCCAGACAACCCCTAAGGAGGCACGAACACTCGCACGGGACCCATGTTACTTGTAGGAACCGACCGCGTAGTCCCGGGTCTCCTGGTTTGAGAGTATGACGATAATTTGCCAAAATCACATTTAGAATTAAAAACAGGATGTCAAAGGGGGAAAACCCGAGCAAGACCCCGACGACCCCGTAGGAGGCACGAACACCTCGCACGGGACCAATGTAACTTGTAGGAACTCACCGCCTAGTCTCGGGTCTCCCGATTTGAGAGAATGATGATAATTTCCAAAAATCACATTTAGACTTGAAAACAAGCCGTTAAAGAGTGAAAACCCTAACCAGCTCCCAAACGACCCCGTAGGAGGCACGAACACCTCGTACGGGACCAATATAACTTGTAGGAACTGACCGCGTAGTCCCGGGTCTCCCGGTTTGAGAGTATGATGATAATTTTGCCAAAATCACACATAGACTTAAAAACAAGCAGTTAAAGGGTGGAAACCCAAACCAGCCCCTAGACGACCCCATAGGAGGCACGAACACCTCGTACGGGACCAATGTATCTTGTAGGAACTGACCGCATAGTCCCGGGTCTCCCGATTTGAGAGTATGATGATAATTTGCAAAAATCACACTTAGACCTGAAAATAGGTCATTAAAGGGTGCAAACCGGAACCATCCCCCAAACGACCCCATAGGAGGCACGAACACCTCGCATGGGACCAATGTGACTTGTAGGAACCGACCCCGTAGTCTCGGGTCTCCCATTTTGAGAGTATGACGATAATTTGCAAAAAATACACTTAGACTTGAAAACAAGCCGTTAAGGAGTGAAAACCCTAACCAGCCCCCAAACGACCACGTAGGAGGCACGAACACCTCGCACGGGACCAATGTCACTTGTAGGAATCGACCGCTTAGTCCCGTTCCTCCCGGTTTAAGAGTATGATGATAATTTATAAAAATCACACTTAGACTTGAAAACAGGCCGTTAAAGGGTTAAAACCCGAACCCGCCCCCAAACGACCACGTTGGAGGCCCGGACACCTCGCACGGGACCAATGCGACCTGTAGGAATTGACCACGTAGTCCCGGGTTTCCCAGTTTGATTGTATGATGATAATTTGCAAAAATCATAGTTAGACTTGAACACAGGTCGTTAAAGGGTGAAAACCCGAACAAGCCCCCAAACGACCCCGTATTAGGCACAAACACCTCGCATAGGACCAATTTAACTTGTAGGAACTGACCCCGTAGTTCCGGGTCTCCCGGTTTGAGAGTATGACGATAATTTGCAAAAATCACGCTTAGACTTGAAAACAGCCTGTTAAAGGGTAAAAACCTGAACCAGCCCCCTAACGACCCCGTAGGACGTACAAACACCTCGCACGGGACCAATGTAACTTATAGTAACTGACCGCGTAGTCCCGGGTCTCCCAGTTTGTGAGTATGATGATAATTTGCAAAAATCACACTTAGACTTGAAAATAGGCCGTTAAAGTGTGAAAACCCGAACCAGCCCCCAGAAGACCCCGTAGGAGGCACAAACATCCCGCACGGGACCAATGTAACTTGTAGGAACTGACCGCGTAGTCCCGGGTCTACCGGTTTGACAGTATGATGATAATTTGCAATAATCACACTTAGACTTGAAAACAGACCGTTAAAGGGTGAAAACCCGAACCAGCCCCCAGACAACCCCGTAGGAGGCACGAACACTCGCACGGGACCCATGTTACTTGTAGGAACTGACCGCGTAGTCCCGGTTCTCCTGGTTTGAGAGTATGACGATAGTTTGCCAAAATCACATTTAGAATTAAAAACAGGCTGCCAAAGGGGGAAAACCCGACCAAGACCCCCACGACCCCGTAGGAGGCACGAACACCTCGCACGGGACCAATGTAACTTGTAGGAACTCATCGCCTAGTCTCGGGTCTCCCGATTTGAGAGAATGATGATAATTTCCAAAAATCACATTTAGACTTGAAAACAAGCCGTTAAAAAGTGAAAACCCTAACCAGCTCCCAAACGACCCCGTAGGAGGCACGAACACCTCGTACGGGACCAATATAACTTGTAGGAACTGACCGCGTAGTCCCGGGTCTCCCGGTTTGAGAGTATGATGATAATTTTGCCAAAATCACACATAGACTTAAAAATAAGCCGTTAAAGGGTGGAAACCCGAACCAGCACCCAGACGACCCCATAGGAGGCACGAACACCTCGTACGGGACCAATGTATCTTGTAGGAGCTGACCGCATAGTCCCGGGTCTCCCGATTTGAGAGTATGATGATAATTTGCAAAAATCACACTTAGACCTGAAAATAGGTCATTAAAGGGTGCAAACCGGAATCATCCCCCAAACGACCCCATAGGAGGCACGAACACCTCGCATGGGACCAATGTGACTTGTAGGAACCGACCCCGTAGTCTCGGGTCTCCCATTTTGAGAGTATGACGATAATTTGCAAAAAATAAACTTAGACTTGAAAACAAGCCGTTAAGGGGTGAAAACCCTAACCAGCCCCTAAACGACCACGTAGGAGGCACGAACACCTCGCACGGGACCAATGTCACTTGTAGGAATCGACCGCTTAGTCCCGGTCCTCCCGGTTTAAGAGTATGATGATAATTTATAAAAATCACACTTAGACTTGAAAACAGGCCGTTAAAGGGTTAAAACCTGAACCCGCCCCCAAACGACCACGTTGGAGGCCCGGACACCTCGCACGGGACCAATGCGACTTGTAGGAATTGACCACGTAGTCCCGGGTTTCCCGGTTTGATTGTATGATGATAATTTGCAAAAATCATAGTTAGACTTGAACACAGGTCGTTAAAGGGTGAAAACCCGAACCAGCCCCCAAACGACCCCGTATTAGGCACAAACACCTCGCATAGGACCAATTTAACCTGTAGGAACTGACCGCGTAGTCCCGGGTCTCCCGGTTTGAGAGTATGACGATAATTTGCAAAAATCACGCCTAGACTTGAAAACAGGCTGTTAAAGGGTGAAAACCTGAACCAGCCCCCTAACGACCCCGTAGGACGTACAAACACCTCGCACGGGACCAATGTAACTTATAGTAACTGACCGCGTAGTCCCGGGTCTCCCGGTTTGTGAGTATGATGATAATTTGCAAAAATCACACTTAGACTTGAAAACAGGTCGTTAAAGGGTGAAAACCTGAACCACCCCCCAAATGACTCCGTAGGAGGCACGAACACCTCGCATGGGACCAATGTGACTTGTTGGAACTGACCACGTAGTCTCGGGTCTCCCGGTTTGAGAGTATGGAGATAATTTGCAAAAATCAAACTTAGACTTGAAAACAAGCCGCTAAAGGGTGAAAACCCAAACCAGCCCCCAAACGACGCCGTAGGAGGCCGGAACACCTCACATGGGACCAATGTCACTTGTAATAACTGACCGCTTAGTCCCGGTTCTCCTGATTTGAGAGTATGACGATAATCTACAAAAATCACACGTAGACTTGAAAATAGGTCGTTAAAGGGTGAAAACCCGAACCATCCCCCAAACGACTCCGTAGGAGGCACGAACACCTCGTACGGGACCAATGTGACTTGTAGGAACTGACCACGTAGTCCCGGGTCTCCCGGTTTGAGAGTATAGTGATAATTTGCAAAAATCAAATTTAGACTTGAAAACAAGCCGTTAAACGGTGAAAACCCAAACCAGCCCCCAAACGACGCCATAGGAGGCCCGAACACCTCGTACGGGACCAATATAACTTGTAGGAACTGACCGTGTAGTCCCGGGTCTCCCGGTTTGAGAGTATGCAGATAATTTTCCAAAATCACACTTAGACTTGAAAATAGGTCGTTAAAGGGTGAATACCCGTACTAGCCCCTAAACGAACTCGTAGGAGGCACAAACACCTCGCACGGGACCAATATAACTTGTAGGAAATGATCGCGTAGTCTCGGGTCTCCTGATTTGAGAGTATGGTGATAATTTTCCAAAATCACACTTACACTTGAAAACAGGCCGTTAAAGTGTGAAAACTCGAACCAACACCCAGACGACCTCGTAGGAGGCACGAACACCTCGCACGGGACCAATGTAACTTATAAGAACTGACCGCGTAGTCCCGGGTCTCCCGATTTGAGAGTATGACGATAATCTGCATAAATCACACTTAGACTTGAAAATAGGTCGTTAAAGGGTGAAATCCCGAACCAGCCCCGAAGCGACCCCGTTGGAGGACCGAACACCTCGCACGGGGCCATTTTAACCTATAGGAACTGATCGCATAGTTCCGAGTCTCCCGATTTGAGAGTATTACAATAATTTGCCAAAATCACACTTAGACTTGAAGACAGGCCGTTAAAGGGTGAAAACCCGAACAAGCCCCGAAAGGACCCCGTAGGAGGCACGAACACTTCGCATGGGACCACTATAACTTGTAGGAACTAACCGCGTAGTCCAGGGTCTCCCGGTTTGAGAGTATAAAGATAATTTGCCAAAATCACACTTAGACTTGAAAATAGGCCATTAAAGGGTGAAAAACCGAACCATCCCCCAGACGACCCTGTAGGAGGCACGAACACCTCACACGGGACCAATGTAACTTGTAGGAACTCACCGCATAGCCCCGGGTCTCTCGGTTTGAGAGTATGATGATAATTTGAAATAATCACACTTAGAACACCTCGCACGGGACCATTGTAACTTGTAGGAACTGACCGCGTAGTCCCGGGTCTCACAGTTTGAGAGTACAATGATAATTTGGCAAGATCACACTTAGACTTGAAAACAGGTCGTTAAAGGGTGAAAACCCGAACCAGCCCCCAGACGACCCCGTAGGAGGCACAAACACCTCGCACGGGAGCAATGTAACTTGTAGGGAGTAACCGCGAAGTCCCGGGCCTTCCAATTTCAGAGAACGAGGTTAATTTTCAAAAATCACACTTAAACTTGAAAACTGGCCGTTAAAGGGTGAAAACCGAAACTATCCCCCAAACGACCCCGTAGGAGGAACGAACACCTCGAACGGGACCAATGTAACTGATTGGAACTGACCGTGTTGTCTTGGGCCTCCTAGTTTGAGAGTATGATGATAATTAATAGAAATCACACATAGACTTGAAAATAGTCCGTTAAAGGGTGAAAACCCGAACCAACCCCAAAACGACCCCGTAGGAGGCAAGAACACCTCGTACGGGACCAATGTAACTTGTAGGAGCTGACCGCGTAGTCCCGGGCCTCCCTGTTTGAGAGTATGACGATAATTTGCAAAAATCACACTTAGACTTGAAAACTGGCCGTTAAAGGGTGAAAACCCAAACCAACCCCCGAAAGACCCCGTTGGAGGCACGAACACCTCAAACGGGACCAATGTAACCTGTCGGAACTGACCGCGTAGTCCCGAGTCTGCCGATTTGAGAGTATGACGATAATTTACCAAAATCACTCTTAGACTTGAAAACAGGCCGTTAAAGGGTGAATACCTAAACCAATCCCCAGACGACTCCGTAGGAGGCACAAACACCTCGCACGGGACTAATGTAACTTTTAGGAAATGACCGCGTAGTATCGGGTCTCCCGATTTGAGAGTATGGCGATAATTTGCCAAAATCACACTTAGACTTGAAAATCGGCCATTAAAGTGTGAAAACCTTAACAGACCCCAGACGACCCCGTAGGAGGCACGAACACCTCGCACGGGACCAATGTGACTTATAAGAACTGACAACGTAGTCCCGGGTCTCCCGATTTGTGAGTATGAAGATAATTTGCAAAAAAACGACTTAGACTTGAAAACAGGTCGATAAAGGGTGAAAACCCAAACCAGCCGCCAAACGACCCAGTAGGAGGCACGAACACCTCGCACGGGACCATTGTAACTTGTAGGAACTGACCGCGTAGTCCAGGGTCTCCCAGTTTGTGACTATGACGATAATTTGCCAATATCACACTTAGACTTGAAAATAGGCCGTTAAATGGTGAAAATCCGAACCAACCCACAGAAGACCCCGTAGGAGGCACGAAAATCTTGCATGGGACCAATGTAACTTGTAGGAAATGATCGCGTAGTCCCGGGTCTCCCAGTTTGAAAGTAAGATGATAGTTTGCAATAATCACACTTAGACTTGAAAATAGGACGTTTAAGGGTGAAAACCCGAACCAGCCCCCAGACAACCCCGTAGGAGGCACGAACACCTCGCATCGGACCAATGTAACTTGTAGGAACTGACAGCGTTGTCCCGGGTCTCCCGGTTTGAGAGTAAAACGATAATTTGCAAAAATCACACCTAGACCTGAAAATAGGTCGTTAAAGGGTGAAAATCGGAACCATCCCCCAAACGATCGCATAGGAGGCACAAACATCTCGCACGGGACCAATGTGACTTGTAGGAACTGACCACGTAGTCTCGGGTCTCTCGGTTTGAGAGTATGACGATAATTTTGCCAAAATCACACTTAGACTTGAAAATAGGCCGTTAAAGGGTGAAAACCCGAACGAGCCCTCAAACGACCCCGTAGGAGGCACGAACACCTCTCACGGGACCATTGTAACTTGTAGGAACTAATCGCGTAGTCCCGGGTCTCCCGGTTTTAGAGTATGACAATAATTTGTAAAAATCACAGTTAGACTTAAAAACAGGTCGTTAAAGGGTGAAAACCTGAACCAGCCCCCAAACGACCCCGTAGGACGCAAGAACACCTCGCACGGGGCCATTATAACTTGTAGGAACTGATCGCGTACTCTCGGGTCTCCCGCTTTGAGAGTATGACGATAATTTGAAAATATCACCACTTACACTTAAAAATAGGCCATTAAATAGTGAAAATACAAACCAACCCCCAAACGACCCCGTAGGAGGCACGAAAACCTCGCACGGGACTAATGTACCTTGTAGGAACTGACAGCGTAGTCTAGGGTCTCCCGGTTTGAGAGTATGATGATAATTTACCAAAATCACACTTAGAATTGAAAATAGGCCGTTAAAGGGTGAAAACCCGAACCAGCCCCCAGAAGACTCCGTAGGAGGAACGAACATCTCGTACGGGACCAATGTAACTTGTAGGAACTGACCGTGTAGTCCCGGGTCTATCGATTTGAGAGTATGATGATAATTTGCAATAATCACGCGTAGACTTGAAAACAAGTCGTTTAAAGGTGAAAACCCGAACCAGCCCCCAGACAACCCCGTAGGAGGCACGAACACTCACACGGGACCCATGTAACTTGTAGGAACTGACCGCGTAGTCCCGGGTCTCCCGATTTGAGAGTATGACGATAGTTTGCAAAAATCACACTTAGACCTTAAAATAGGTCGTTAAAGGGTGAAAACCGGAACCATCCCCAAAACGACCCCATAGGAGGCACGAACATCTCGCACGGGACTAATGTGACTTGTAGGAACTGACCACGTAGTCTCAAAGTCTCCCGGTTTGAGAGTATGATGATAATTTGTAAAGATCACACTTAGACTTGAAAATAAGCCGTTAAAGGGTGAAAACCCTAACCAGCCCCCAAACGACCCCGTAGGAGGCACGAACACCTCGTACGGGACCAATGAAACTTGTAGGAACTGACCGCGTAGTCTCGGGTCTCTCGGTTTGAGAGTATGAAGATAATTTTGCCAAAATCACACTTAGACTTGAAAACAAGCTGTTAAAGGGTAAAAACCCGAACCAGCCCCCAGACGACCCCATAGGAGGCACGAACACCTCGTACGGGACCAATGTAACTGTAGGAACTGACCGCGTAGTCCCGGGTCTCCCGATTTGAGAGTATAACGATAATTTGCAAAAATCACACTTAGACCAGAAAAAAGGTCGTTAAAGGGTGCAAACCGGAACCATCCCCCAAATGACCTCATAGGAGGCACGAACACCTCGCGTGGGACCAATGTGACTTGTAGGAATCGACCCTGTAGTCTCGGGTCTCCTGATTTGAGAGTATGACGATAATTTGCAAAATATACACTTAGACTTGAAAACAAGCCGTTAAAGGGTGAAAACACTAACCAGCCCCCAAACGACCCCGTAGGAGGCCGGAACACCTCGCACGAGACCAGTGTCACTTGTAGGAACCGACCGCTTAGTCCCGGTTTTCCCGGTTTAAGAGTATGATGATAATTTATAAAAATCACACTTAGACTTGAAAACAGGTCGTTAAAGGGTTTAAAACCCGAACCCGCCCCCAAACGTCCCCGTAGGAGTCACGAACACCTCGCACGGGACCAATGCGACTTGTAGGAATTAACCACGTAGTCCCGGGTTTCCCGAATTGATAGTATGACGATAATTTGCAAAAATCACAGTTAGACTTGAACACTGGTCATTAAAGGGTGAAACCCCAACCAGCCCCCAAACGACCCCGTATCAGGCACGGACACCTCACATAGGACCAATTTAACCTGTAGGAACTGACCGCGTAGTCCCGGGTCTCCCGGTTTGAGAGTATGATGATAATTGGCAAAAATCACACTTAGACTTGAAAACAGGCTGTTAAAGGGTGAAAACATGAAAGATCCCCCTAATGACCCCGTAGGAGGTACGAACACCACGCATGGGACGATTGTAACTTGTAAGAATTGACCGCGTAGTCCCGGGTATCCTGGTTTGAGAGTATGACCATAATTTGCCAAAATAAAACTTAGACTTGAAAATAGGTCGTTAAAGGGTGAAAACCTGAACCAGCCCCCAGACCACCCCGTAGGAGGCACGAACACCTCATACGGGACCAATGTAACTTGTAGGAACTGACCACGTAGTCCCGGGTCTCTCGGTTTGAGAGTATGATGATAATTTGCAAAAATCACACTTAGACTTGAAAACAGGTCGTTAAAGGGTGAAAACCTGAACCAGCCCCCAAACGACTCCGTAGGAGGCACGAACACCTCGCACGGGACCAATGTGACTAGTAGGAACTGACCACGTAGTTCCGGGTCTCCCGGTTTGAGAGTATGGTGATAATTTGCAAAAATCAAATTTAGACTTGAAAACAAGTCGTTAAACGGTGAAAACCCAAACCAGCCCCCAAACGACGCCATAGGAGGCCCGAACACCTCGTATGGGACCAATGTCACTTGTAGGAACTGACCGCTTAGTCCCGATTCTCTTGGTTTGAGAGTATGACGCTAATTTACAAAAATCACACGTAGACTTGAAAATAGGCCGTTAAAGGGTGAGAACCCGAACCATCCCCCAAACGACCCCGTAGGAGGCACGAACACCTCGCACGGGACCATTGTAACTTGTAGGAACTGACCCCGTAGTCTTGGGTCTCTCGGTTTGAGAGTACGATGATAATTTGACAAAATCACACTTAGACTTGAAAATAGGACGTTAAAGGGTGAAAACTTGAACCAGCCCCCAAACGACCCCGTAGGTGGCACGAACACCTCGCACGGGAGCAACGTAACTTATAGGAACTGACCGTGTAGTTCCGGGTCTCCCGGTTTGAGAGTATGAAGATAATTTTCATAAATCACACTTAGACTTGAAAATAGGTCGTTAAAGGTTGAATACCCGTACTAGCCCCTAGACGAACCCGTAGGAGGCACGAACACCTCGCACGGGACCAATGTAACTTGCAGGAACTGACCACATAGTCTCGGTTCTCCCTCTTTGAGATTATGATGATAATTTGCAAAAATCACACTTAGACTTGAATACAAGCCGTTAAAGAGTGAACACCCTAACCAACCCCCAAACGACCCCGTAGGAGGCACGAACACCTCGTACGGGAACAATGTAACTTGTAGGAACTGACCGCGTAGTCCCGGGTCTCCCGGTTTGAGAGTATGATGATAATTTTTCCAAAATCACACTTAGACTTGAAAATAGGCCGTTAAAGGGTGAAAACCCGAACCAGCCCCCAAATGACCCCGTAGGAGGCACGAACACCTCTCCCGGGACCATTGTAACTTGTAGGAACTGATCGCGTAGTCCCGGGTCTCCCGATTTGAGAGTATGACGATAATATTCAAAAATCAGATGTAGACTTGAAAACAGGTTGTTAATGGGTGAAAACCCGAACCAACCCCCAAATGACCCCGTAGGAGGCACGAACACCTCGGACGGGAGAAATGTAACCTGTAGGAACTGACAGCAGAATCCCGGGTCTCCCGATTTGAGAGTATGACGATAATTTGCGAAAATCACAGATATAGCTGAAAACAGGCCGTTAAAGGGTGAAAACCCGAACCAACCCCCAAACGACCTCGTAGGAGGCACGAACACCTCGCACGGGACCATTGTAACTTGTAGGAACTGACCGCGTAGTCCAGGGTCTCCCAGTTTGTGACTATGACGATAATTTGCCAATATCACACTTAGACTTGAAAATAGGCCGTTAAATGGTGAAAATCCGAACCAACCCACAGAAGACCCCGTAGGAGGCACGAAAATCTTGCATGGGACCAATGTAACTTGTAGGAAATGATCGCGTAGTCCCGGGTCTCCCAGTTTGAAAGTAAGATGATAGTTTGCAATAATCACACTTAGACTTGAAAATAGGACGTTTAAGGGTGAAAACCCGAACCAGCCCCCAGACAACCCCGTAGGAGGCACGAACACCTCGCATCGGACCAATGTAACTTGTAGGAACTGACAGCGTTGTCCCGGGTCTCCCGGTTTGAGAGTAAAACGATAATTTGCAAAAATCACACCTAGACCTGAAAATAGGTCGTTAAAGGGTGAAAATCGGAACCATCCCCCAAACGATCGCATAGGAGGCACAAACATCTCGCACGGGACCAATGTGACTTGTAGGAACTGACCACGTAGTCTCGGGTCTCTCGGTTTGAGAGTATGACGATAATTTTGCCAAAATCACACTTAGACTTGAAAATAGGCCGTTAAAGGGTGAAAACCCGAACGAGCCCTCAAACGACCCCGTAGGAGGCACGAACACCTCTCACGGGACCATTGTAACTTGTAGGAACTAATCGCGTAGTCCCGGGTCTCCCGGTTTTAGAGTATGACAATAATTTGTAAAAATCACAGTTAGACTTAAAAACAGGTCGTTAAAGGGTGAAAACCTGAACCAGCCCCCAAACGACCCCGTAGGACGCAAGAACACCTCGCACGGGGCCATTATAACTTGTAGGAACTGATCGCGTACTCTCGGGTCTCCCGCTTTGAGAGTATGACGATAATTTGCAAATATGACCACTTACATTTAAAAATAGGCCATTAAATAGTGAAAATACAAACCAACCCCCAAACGACCCCGCAGGAGGCACGAAAACCTCGTACGGGACCAATGTAACTTGTAGGAACAGACAACGTAGTCCAGGGTCTCCTGGTTTGAGAGTATGACGATAATTTGCCGAAATCACACTTAGCATTGAAAACAGGTCGTTAAAGGGTTTAAAACCCGAACCCGCCCCCAAACGTCCCCGTAGGAGTCACGAACACCTCGCACGGGACCAATGCGACTTGTAGGAATTAACCACGTAGTCCCGGGTCTCCCGATTTGAGAGTATGATGATAATTTGAAATAATCACACTTAGACTTGAAAACAGGTCGTTTAAGCGTGAAAACCCAAACCAGCCCCCAGACAACCCCGTAGGTGGCACGAACACTCGCACGGGACCCATGTAACTTGTAGGAACTGACCGCATAGTCCCGGGTCTCCTGACTTGAGAGTATGACAATAATTTGCAAAAATCACACTTAGACCTGAAAATAGGTCGTTAAAGGGTGAAAATTGAAACTATCCCCCAAATGACCCCATAGGAGGCACGAACATCTCGTACGGGACCAATGTGACTTGTAGGAACTGACCACGTAGTCTCGGGTATCCCGGTTTGAGAGTATGATGATAATTTGTAAAAATCACACTTAGACTTGAAAACAAGCTGTTAAAGGGTGAAAACCCTAACCAGCCCCCAAACGACCCCGTAGGAGGCACAGACACCTCGTACGGATCCAATGTAACTTGTAGGAACTGACCGCGTAGTCCCGGGTCTCCCGTTTTTAGAGTATGACGATAATTTTGCCAAAATCACACTTAGACTTGAAAACAGTCCGTTAAAGGGTGAAAACCCGAACCAGCCCCCAGACGACCCCATAGGAGGCACGAACACCTCGTACGGGACCAATGTAACTTGTAGGAACTGACCGCGTAGTCCGGGGTCTCCCGATTTGAGAGTATGACGATAATTTGCAAAAATCACACTTAGACCTGAAAATAGGTCGTTAAAGGGTGCAAACCGGAACCATCCTCCAAACGACCCCATAGGAGGCACGAACACCACGCATGGGACCAATGTGACTTGTAGGAACCGACCCCGTAGTCTCGGGTCTCCCGATTTGAGAGTATGGCGATAATTTGCAAAATATACACTTAGACTTGAAAACAAGCCGTTAAAGGGTGAAAACCCTTACCATCCCCCAAACGACCCCGTAGTAGCCAGGAACACCTCGCACGGGACCAAAGTCACTTGTAGGAACCGACCGCTTAGTCCCGGTTCTCACGGTTTAAGAGTATGATCATAATTTATAAAAATCGCACTTAGACTTGAAAACAGGCCGTTAAAGGGTTTAAAACCCGAACCCGCCCCCAAATGACCCTATAGGAGGCACGAACACCTCGCACGGGACCAATGTAACTTGTAGGAATTGTCCACGTAGTCTCGGGTTTCCCGGATTGATTGTATGATGATAATTTGCCAAAATCACATTTAGACTTGAACATAGGTTATTAAAGGGTGAAAACCCGAACCAGCCCCCAAACGACCCCGTATCAGGCACGGACACCTCACATAGGACCAATTTAACCTGTAGGAACTGACCGCGTAGTCCCGAGTCTCCCGGTTTGAGAGTATGATGATAATTTGCAAAAATCACACTTAGACTTGAAAACAGGCTGTTAAAGGGTGAAAACATGAAAGATCCCCCTAACAACCCCGTAGGAGGTACGAACACCTCCCACGGGACGATTGTAACTTGTAGGAATTTACCGCGTAGTCCCGGGTCTACCGGTTTGAGAGTATGACCATAATTTGCCAAAATAAAACTTAGACTTGAAAACAGGTCGTTAAAGGGTGAAAACCTGAACCAGCTCCCAGACCACCCCGTAGGAGGCACGAACACCTCGTACGTGACCAATGTAACTTGTAGGAACTGACCACGTAGTCTCGGGTCTCTCGGTTTGAGAGTATGATGATAATTTGAAAAAATCACACTTAGACTTGAAAACAAGTCGTTAAAGGGTGAAAAACTAAACCAGCCCCCAAACGACTCCGTAGGAGCCACGAACACCTCGCACGGGACCAATGTGGTTTGTAGGAACTGACCACGTAGTCCCGGGTCTCCCGATTTGAGAGTATGGCGATAATTTGCAAAAATCAAACTTAGACTTGAAAACAAGCCGTTAAACGGTGAAAACCCAAACCAGCCCCCAAACGACGCCGTAGGAGGCCCGAACACCTCGCATGGGACCAATGTCACTTGTAGGAACTGACCGCTTAGTCCCGATTCTCCTGGTTTGAGAGTATGACGCTAATTTACAAAAATCACACGTAGACTTGAAAATAGGTCGTTAAAGGGTGAAAACCCGAACCATCCCCCAAACGACCCCATAGGTGGCACGAACACCTCGCACGGGACCATTGTAACTTGTAGGAACTGACCCCGTAGTCTTGGGTCTATCAGTTTGAGAGTACGATGATAATATGGAAAAATCACACTTAGACTTGAAAACAGGACGTTAAAGGGTGAAAACTCGAACCAGCCCCAAGACGACCCCGTAGGAGGCACGAACACCTCGCACGAGAGTAACGTAACTTATAGGAACTGATCGTGTAGTCCCGGGTCCACCGGTTTAAGAGTATGAAGATAATTTTCCTAAATCACACTTAGACTTGAAAATAGGTCGTTAAAGGGTGATTACCCGTACTAGCCCCTAGACGCACCCGTAGGAGGCACGAACACCTCGCACGGGACCAATGTAACTTGCAGGAACTGACCACGTAGTCTCGGTTCTCCCGATTTCAGAGTATGATGATATTTTGCAAAAATCACACTTAGACTTGAAAACAAGCCGTTAAAGGATGAACACCCTAACGAGCCCCCAAACGACCCCGTAGGAGGCACGAACACCTCGTACGGGACCAATGTAACTTGTAGGAACTGACCGCGTAGTCCCGGGTCTCCCGGTTTGAGAATATGATGATAATTTTGCCAAAATCACACTTAGACTTGAAAATAGGCCGTTAAAGGGTGAAAACCCGAACCAGCCCCCAAATGTCCCCGTAGGAGGCACGGACACCTCTCCCGGGACCATTGTAACTTGTAGGAACTGATCACGTAGTCCCGGGTTTCCCGATTTAAGAGTATGACGATAATTTGCAAAAATCAGACGTAGACTTGAAAACAGGTTGTTAAAGGGTGAAAACCCGAACCAACCCCCAAATGACCCCGTAGGAGGCACGAACACCTCGCATGGGAGAAATGTAACCTGTAGGAACTGACAGTATAATCCCGGGTCTCCCGGTTTGAGAGTATGACGATAATTTGCGAAAATCACAGTTAGACTTGAAAACAGGCCGTTAAAGGGTGAAAACCCGAAACAGCCCCCAAACGACCCCGTAGGATGCATGAACACCTCGCACGGGACCATTGTAACTTGTAGTAACTGACCGCGTACTCTCGAGTCTCCCGCTTTGAGAGTATGACGATAATTTGTAAATATGACCACTTACACTTAAAAATAGGCCATTAAGTGGTGAAAATACAAACCAACCCCCAAACGACCCCGCAGGAGGCACGAAAACCTCGCACGGGACCAATGTAACCTGTAGGAACAGAAAACGTAGTCCAGGGTCTCCGGTTTGAGAGTATGATGATAATTTGCCAAAATCATACTTAGCATTGAAAATAGGCCGTTAAAGGGTGAAAACCTGAACCAACCCCCAAAAGACTCCGTAGGAGGCACGAACATCTCGTACGGGACCAATGTAACTTGTAGGACTGACCGCATGGTCCCGGGTCTCCCGATTTGAGAGTATGATGATAATTTGAAATAATCAAACTTAGACTTGAAAACAGGTCGTTTAAGGGTGAAAACCCAAACCAGCCCCCAGACAACCTCGTAGGTGGCACGAACTCTCGTACGGGACCCATGTAACTTGTAGGAACTGACCGCGTAGTCCCGAGTCTCCCGATTTGAGAGTATGACGATAATTTGCAAAAATCACACTTAGACTTGAAAATAGGTCGTTAAAGGGTGAAAATTGGAACTATCCCCCAAACGACCCCATAGGAGGCACGAACATCTCGCACGGGACCAATGTGACTTGTACGAACTGACCACGTAGTCTCGGGTCTCCCGGTTTGAGAGTATGATTATAATTTGCAAAAATCACACTTAGACTTGAAAACAAGCTGTTAAAGGGTGAAAACCCTAACCAGCCCCCAAATGATCCCGTAGGAGGCACGGACACCTCGTACGGATCCAATGTAACTTGTAGGAACTCACTGCATAGTCCCGGGTCTCCCGGTTTGAGAGTATGATGATAATTTTGCCAAAATCACACTTAGACTTGAAAACAGTCCGTTAAAGGGTGAAAACCTGAACCAGCCCCCAGACGACCCCATAGGAGGCACGAACACCTCGTACGGGACAAATGTAACTTGTAGGAACTGACCGCGTAGTCCTGGGTCTCCTGATTTGAGGGTATAACGATAATTTGCAAAGATCACACTTAGACTTGAAAATAGGTCGTTAAAGGGTGCAAACCGGAACGATCCTCCAAACGACCCCATAGGAGGCACGAACACCATGCATGGGACCAATGTGACTTGTAGGAATCGACCCCGTAGTCCCGGGTCTCCCGATTTGAGAATATGGAGATAATTTTCAAAATATACACTTAGACTTGAAAACAAGCCGTTAAAGGGTGAAAACCCTAACAAGCCCCCAAACGACCCCGTAGGACACAGGAACACCTCGCACGGGACCAATGCCACTTGTAGGAACTGACCGCTTAGTCCCGGTTCTCCCGGTTTAAGAGTATGATGATAATTTATAAAAATCGCACTTAGACTTGAAAACAAGCCGTTAAAGGGTTTAAAAGCCGAACCCGCCCCCAAATGACCCCGTAGGAGGCACGAACACCTCGCACGGGACCAATGCGACTTGTAGGAATTATCCACGCAGTCTCGGGTTTCCCGGATTGATTGTATGACTATAATTTGCAAAAATCACAATTAGACTTGAACACAGGTCGTTAAAGGGTGAAAACTCGAACCAACCCCCAAACGACCCCGTATCAGGCACGGACACCTCGCATAGGACCAATTTAACCTGTAGGAACTGACCGCGTAGTCCCAGGTATCCCGGTTTGAGAGTATGATGATAATTTGCAAAAATCACATTTAGACTTGAAAACAGGCTGTTAAAGGGTGAAAACCTGAACCATCCCCCAAACGACTCCGTAGGAGGCACAAAAACCTCGCACGGGACTAATGTAACTTGTAGGAGCTCACAGCGTAGTCCAGGGTCTCCCGGTTTGAGAGTCTGACGATAATTTGCCAAAATCACATTTAGACTTGAAAATAGGCCGTTAAAGGTTGAAAACTCGAACCAGCCCCCAGAAGACTCCGTAGGAGGCACGAACATCTCGTACGGGACCAGTGTAACTTGTAGGAACTGACCGTGTAGTCCCGGGTCTCTCAATTTTAGAGTATGATGATAATTTGCAATAATCACACTTAGACTTGAAAACAGGTCGTTTAAGGGTGAAAACCCGAACCAACCCCGAGACAACCCCGTAGGAGGCACGAACACTCGCACGGGACCCATGTAACTTGTAGGAACTGACCGCGTAGTCCCGGGTCTCCCGATTTGAGAGTATGACGATAGTTTGCAAAAATCACACTTAGACCTGAAAATAGGTCGTTAAAGGGTGAAAACCGGAACCATCCCCCAAGCGACCCCATAGGAGGGACGAACATCTCGCACGGGACCAATGTGACTTGTAGGAACTGACCACGTAGTCTCAGGTCTCTCGGTTTGAGAGTATGATGATAATTTGCAAAATCACACTTAGACTTGAAAACAAGCCGCTAAAGGGTGAAAACCCTAAGCAACCCCCAAATGACCCTGTAGGAGGCACGAACACCTCGTACGGGACCAATGTAACTTGTAGGAATTGACCGCGTAGTCCCGGGTCTCCCGGTGTGAGAGTATGATGATAATTTTTCCAAAATCACACTTAGACTTGAAAATAGGCCGTTAAAGGGTGAAAACCCGAACCAACCCTCAAACGACCCCATAGGAGGCATGAACACCTCGTACGGGACCAATGTAACTTGTAGGAACTGATCGCGTAGTCCCGGGTCTCCCGATTTGAGAGTATAACGATAATTTGCAAAAATCACACTTAGACCTAAAAATAGGTCGTTAAAGGGTGCAAACCCGAACCATCCCCCAAACGACCCCGTAGGAGGCACGAACACCTCACGTGGGACCAATGTGACTTGTAGGAACCGACCCTGTAGTCTCCGATCTCCCGATTTGAGAGTATGATGATAATTTGCCAAATATACACTTAGACTTGAAAACAAGCCGATAAAAGGGTGAAAACCCTAACCAGCCCCCAAACGACCCCGTAGGAGGCAGGAACACATAGCACGGGACCAATGTCACTTGTAGGAATGGACCGCTTAGTCCCGATTCTCCCGGTTTAAGAGTATGATGATAATTTATAAAAATCACACTTAGACTTGAAAACAGGTCGTTAAAGGGTTTAAAACCCGAACCCGCCACCAAACGTCCCTGTAGGAGTCACGGACACCTTGACGGGACCAATGCGACTTGTAGGAATTGACCACGCAGTCCCGAGTTTCCCGGATTAATTGTATGATGATAATTTGCAAAAATCATAGTTAGACTTGAACACAGGTCATTAACAGGTGAAAACCCGAACCAGTCCCAAAACGACCCCGTATCAGGCACGGACACCTCACATAGGACCAATTTTACCTGTAGGAACTGACCGCGTAGTCCCGGGTCTCCCGGTTTGAGAGTATGATGATAATTTGCAAAAATCACACTTATACTTGAAAACAGGCTGTTAAAGGATGAAAACCTGAAAGATCCACCTAACGACCCCGTAGGAGGTACGAACACCTCGCACGGGACCATTGTAACTTGTAAGAATTGACCGCGTAGTCTCGGGTCTCCCGGTTTGAGAGTATGACCATAATTTGCCATAATAAAACTTTGACTTAAAACAGGTCGTTAAAGGGTGAAAACCTGAACCATCCCCCAGACCACCCCGTAGGAGACACAAACACCTCGTACGGGACCAATGTAACTTGTAGGAACTGACCGCGTAGTCCCGGGTCTCTCGGTTTGAGAGTATGACGATAATTTGCAAAAATCACACTTAGACTTGAAAACAGGTCGTTAAAGGGTGAAAACCTGAAACAACCCCCAAACGACTCCGTAGAAGGCACGGACACCTTGCACGGGACCAATGTGACTTGCAGGAACTGACCACCTAGTCCTGGGCTTCCCGGTTTGAGAGTATGGCGATAATTTGCAAAAATCAAATTTAGACTTGAAAATAAGCCGTTAAAGGGTGAAAACCCAAACCAGTCCCCAAACGACGCCGTAGGAGGCCCGAACACCTCGCATGGGACCAATGTCACTTGTAGGAACTGACCGCTTAGTCCCGATTCTCCTGGTTTGAGAGTATGACGATAATTTACAAAAATCACACGTAGACTTGAAAATAGGCCGTTAAAGGGTGAAAACCCGAACCATCCCCCAAACGACCCCGTAGGAGGCACGAACACCTCGCACGGGACCATTGTAACTTGTAGGAACTGACCCCGTAGTCTTGGGTCTCTCGGTTTGAGAGTACGATGATAATTTGCCAAAATCACACTTAGACTTGAAAATAGGACGTTAATGGGAGAAAACCCGAACCAGCCCCCAGACGACCCCGTAGGAGGCACGAACACCTCGCACGGGAGCAACGTAACTTATAGGAACTGACCGTGTAGTCTCGGGTCTCTCGGTTTGAGAGTATGAAGATAATTTTCCAAAATCACACTTAGACTTGAAAATAGGTCGTTAAAGGGTGAATACCCGTACTAGCCCCTAGACGAACCCGTAGGAGGCACGAAAACCTCGCACGGGACCAATGTAACTTGCAGGAACTGACCACGTAGTCTCGGTTCTCCCGGTTTGAGAGTATGATGATAATTTGCAAAAAATCACACTTTGACTTGAAAACAAGCCGTTAAAGGGTGAAAACCCGAACCAACCTCCAAATGACCCCGTAGGAGGCACGAACACCTCTCCCGGGACTATTGTAACTTGTAGTAACTGATCGCATAGTCTCGGGTCTCCCGGTTTGAGAGTATGACGATAATTTGCAAAAATCAGACGTAGACTTGAAAACAGGTCGTTAAAGGGTGAAAACCCTAACCAGCCCCCAAACGACCCCGTAGGAGGCACGAACACCTCGTATGGGTCCAATGTAACTTGTAGGAACTGACCGGGTAGTCCCGGGTCTCCCGGTTTGAGAGTATGATGATAATTTTTCCAAAATCACACTTAGACTTGAAAATAGGAAACTAAAGGGTGAAAACCCGAACCAGCCCCCAAATGACCCCGTAGGAGGCACGAACACCTCTCCCGGGACCATTGTAACTTGTTGGAACTGATCGCGTAGTCCCGGGTGTCCCGGTTTGAGAGTATGATGATAATTTGAAAAAATCAGACGTAGACTTAAAAACAGGTCGTTAAAGGGTGAAAACCCTAACCAGCCCCCAAACGACCCCGTAGGAGGCACGAACACCTCGTACGGGACCAATGTAACTTGTAGGAACTGACCGCGTAGTCCCGGGTCTCCCGATTTGAGAGTATGATGATAATTTTTCCAAAGTCACACTTAGACTTGAAAATAGGCCGTTAAAGGGTGAAAACCCGAACCAGCCCCCAAATGTGACCCCGTAGGAGGCACGAACACCTCTCCCGGGACCATTGTAACTTGTAGGAACTGATCGCGTAGTCCCGGGTCTCCCGGTTTGAGAGTATGATGATAATTTGCAAAAAACAGACGTAGACTTGAAAATAGGTCGTTAAAGAGTGAAAACCCAAACCAGCCCCCAAATGACCCCGTAGGAGGCACAAACACCTCGCACGGGAGAAATGTAACCTGTAGGAACTGACCGCATAATCCCGTGTCTCCCGGTTTGAGAGTATGACGATAATTTGTGAAAATCACAGTTAGACCTTAAAACAGGCCGTTAATGGGTGAAAACCCGAAACAACCCCCAAACGACCCCGTAGGACACACGAACAACTCGCACGGGACCATTGTAAATTGTAGGAACTGACCGCGTACTCTCGAGTCTCCCGCTTTGAGAGTATGATGATAATTTGCAAATATGACCACTTACACTTAAAAATAGGCCATTAAATAGTGAAAATACAAACCAACCCCCAAACGACCCCGTAGGAGGCACGAAACCTCGCACGGGACCAATGTAACTTGTAGGAACAAACAACGTAGTCCAGGGTCTCCCGGTTTGAGAGTATGACGATAATTTGCCAAAATCACACTTAGCATTGAAAATAGGCCATTAAAGGGTGAAAACCTGAACCAACCCCCAAAAGACTCCGTAGGAGGCACGAACATCTCGTACGGGACCAATGTAACTTGTAGGACTGACCGCGTAGTCCGGGGTCTCCCGATTCGAGAGTATGATGATAATTTGAAAAAATCACACTTAGACTTGAAAACATGTCGTTTAAGGGTGAAAACCCGAACCAACCCCCAGACAACCCCGTAGGTGGCACGAACACTCGTACGGGACCCATGTAACTTGTAGGAACTGACCGCATAGTACCGGGCCTCCCGGTTTGAGAGTATGACTATAATTTGCAAAAATCACACTTAGACTTGAGAATAGGTCGTTAAAGGGTGGAAATTGGAACCATCCACCAAACGACCCCATAGCAGGCACGAACATCTCGCACGCGACCAATGTGACTTGTAGGAACTGACCACGTAGTCTCGGGTCTCCCGGTTTGAGAGTATGATGATAATTTGAAAAAATCACATTTAGACTTGAAAACAAGCTGTTAAAGGGTGAAAACCCTAACCAACCCCCAAACGACCCCGTAGGAGGCACGAACACCTCGTACGGGACCAATGTAACTTGTAGGAACTGACCGCGTAGTCCCGGGTCTCCCGGATTGAGAGTATGATGATAATTTTACCAAAATCACACTTAGACATGAAAATAGGTCGTTAAACGGTGCAAACCGGAGCCAGCCCCCAGACGACCCCATAGGAGGCACGAACACCTCATACGTGACCAATGTAACTTGTAGGAACTGACCGCGTAGTCCCGGGTCTCCCGATTTGAGAGTATGACGATAATTTGAAAAATATACACTTAGACTTGAAAACAAACCGTTAAAGGGTATGATGACCAATGTCACTTATAGGAACCGACCGCTTAGTCCCGGTTCTCCCGGTTTAAGAGTATGATGATAATTTATAAAAATCACACTTAGATTTGAAAACAGGGAATTAAAGGGTTTAAAACCCGAACCCACCCCCAAATGACCCCGTAGGAGGCACGGACACCTCGCACCGGACCAATGCGACTTGTAGGAATTGACCACGTAGTCTCGGGTTTCCTGGATTGACTGTATGACGATAATTTGCAAAAATCACAGTTAGACTTGAACACAGGTCGTTCAAGGGTGAAAACCCAAACCAACCCCCAAACGACCCCGTATCAGGCACGGACACCTCTCATTGGACCAACATAACCTGTAGGAATTGAACGCGTAGTCCCGGGTCTCCCGATTTGAGAGTATGATGATAATTTGCAAAAATCACACTTTGACTTGAAAATAGGCTGTTAAACGGTGAAAACCTGAACCAGCCCCCTAACGACCCCGTAGGAGGTACGAACACCTCGCACGGGACCATGGTAACTTATAGGAATTGACCGCGTTGTCCCGGGTCTCCCGATTTGAGAGTATGACCATAATTTGGGAAAATGAAACTTAGACTTGAAAACAAGTCGTTAAAGGGTGAAAACCTAAACTAGCCCCCAGACCACCCCGTAGGAGGCATGAACACCTCGTACGAGACCAATGTAACTTGTAGGAACTGACCGCGTAGTCCCGGGTCTCTCGGTTTGAGAGTATGACGATAATTTGCAAAAATCACACTTAGACTTGAAAACAAGTCGTTAAAGGGTGAAAATCTGAACCAGCCCCCAAACGACTCCATAGGAGGCACGTACACCTCGCACGGGACCAATGTGACTTGTAGGAACTGACCATGTAGTCCCGGGTCTCCCGGTTTGAGAGTATGGATATAATGTGCAAAAATCAAACTTAGACTTGAAAACAAGCCATTAAAGGGTGAAAACCCAAACCAGCCCCCAAACGACACCGTAGGTGGCCCAAACACCACGTATGGAGTCGATGTCACTTGTAGGAACTGAGCGCTTAGTCCCGGTTCTCGTGGTTTGAGAGTATGACTATAATTTACAAAAATCTCACGTAGACTTGAAAATAGGCCGTTAAAGGGTTAGAACCAGAACCATCCCCCAAACGACCCCGTAGGAGGCACGAACACCTCGCACGGGACCATTGTAACATGCAGGAAATGATCGCCTAGTCTCGGGTCTCCCGATTTGAGAGTATGGCGATAATTTTCCAAAATCACATTAACACTTAAAAACAGGTCATTAAAGAGTGAAAACTCAAACCAACCCCCAGACGACCCCATAGGAGGCACGAACACCTCGCACGAGACCAATGTAACTTGTAAGAACTGACCGCGTAGTCCAGGGTCTCCCGGTTTGAGAGTATAAAGCTAATTTGCCAAAATCACACTTAGACTTAAAAATAGACCGTTAAAGGGTGAAAACACGAACCAGCCCCCAGACGACCCCGTAGGAGGCACGAACACCTCGCACGGGACCAATGTAACTTGTAGGAACTGATCGCATAGCCCCGGGTGTCCCGGTTTGAGAGTATGATGATAATTTGAAATAATCACACTTAGAACACCTCTCACGGGACCATTAAAACTTGTAGGAACTGACCGCGTTGTCCCGGGTCTCACAGTTTGAGAGTACAATGATAATTTGCCAAGATCACACGTAGACTTGAAAATAGGCCGTTAAAGGGTGAAAACCCGAACCAGCCCCCAGACGAGCCCGTAGGAGGCACAAACTCCTCACACGGGACCAATGTAGCTTGTAGGAACTAACCGCGAAGCCCCAGGCCTCCCAATTTCAGAGAACGATGTTTATTTTTGAAAATCACACTTAAACTTGAAAAATGACAGTTAAAGGGTGAAAACTCAAACCAACCCCCAAAAGACCCCGTAGGAGGCACGAACACCTCAAACGGGACCAATGTAACTTATAGGAACTGACCGTGTAGTCCCGAGTTTGTCGGTTTGAGAGTATGACGATAATTTACAAAAAAATAACTAAGATTTGAAAACAGGCCGTTAAACGGTGAAAACCTGAACCACCCCCAAACGACCCGTAAGAGGCACAAACACCTCGTACGGGACCATTGTAACTTGTAGGAACTGACCGCGTAGTCCAGGGCCTGCCGGTTTGAGAGTATGCCGATAATTTGCCAAAATCACACTTAGACTTAAAAATAGACCGTTAAAGGGTGAAAACCCGAACCAGCCACAGAAGACCCCGTTGGAGGCACGAACATCTCGCCCGGGACCAATGTAACATGTAGGAACTGACCGCGTAGTCCCTGGTCTCCCGGTTTGAGAGTATGATGATAATTTGCAATAATCACACTTAGACTTGAAAACAGGCCGTTTAAGGGTGAAAACCTGAACCAGCCCCCAGACAACCCCGTAGGAGGCACGAACACATCGCACGGGACTAATGTAACTTATAGGAACTGACCGCGTTGACCCGGGTCTACTGGTTTGAGAGTATGACGATAATTTGCAAAAATCACACTTTGACATGAAAATAGGTCGTTAAAGGGTGAAAACCGGAACCATCCCCCAAACGACCACATAGGAGGCATGCACATCTCGCACGGGACCAATGTGACTTGTAGGAACTCACCACGTAGTCTCGGGTCTCCCGGTTTGAGAGTATGATGATAATTTGCAAAAATCACACTTAGACTTAAAAACAAGCCGTTAAAGGGTGAAAATCCTAACCAACCCCCAAACGACCCCGTAGGAGGCACGAACACCCCGTAGGTGACCAATGTAACTTGTAGGAACGGACCGCGTAGTCCCGGGTCACCCTTCTTAAGAGTATGACGATAATTTGTAAAAATCACACTTAGACCTAAAAATAGGTCGTTAAAGGGTGCAAACCGGAACCATCCCCCAAACGACCCCATAGGGGGCACGAACACCTCGCATGGGACCAATGTGACTTGTAGGAACTTACCACGTAGTCTCGGGTCTCCCGATTTGAGAGTATTATGATAATTTGCTAAAAATACACTTAGAGTTGAAAACAAGCCTTTAAAGGGTGAAAACCCTAACCAGCCCCCAAACGACCCCATAGGAGGCACGGACACCTCGCACGGGACCAATGTCACTTGTAGGAACCGACCGTCTAGTCCCGGTTCTCTCGGTTTGAGAGTATGATGATAATTTATAAAAATCACACTTAGACTTGAAAACAGGCCGTTAAAGGGCTAAAACTCGAACCCGCCCCCAAACGACCCCGTAGGAGGCACGAACACCTCGCACGGGACCAGTGTAACTTTTAGGAACTAACCGCGAAGTCCCGGGACCCCCAATTTGAGAGTACGAGGTTATTTTACAAAATTCACACGTAGACTTGAAAACAGGCCATTAAAGGGTGAAAACCCAAACTAGCCCTCAAAAGACCCCGTAGGAGGCACGAACACCTCGCACGGGACCAATGTAACTTGTAGGAACTGACCGCGAAGTCCCGGGTCTCTCGATTTAAGAGTATGATGCTAATTTGCCAAAATCACACTTAGACTTGAAAATAGGCCATTAAAGGGTGAAAACTCGAACCATCTCCCAAACAATCCCCGTTGGAGGCACGAACACCTCGTACTGGACCAATGTAACTTGTGGGAACTGACCGCGAAGTCTAGGGCCCCTCGATTTAAGAGTACAAGGATAATTAGTAAAAATCACACTTAGACTTGAATACAGGCCGTTAAAGGGTGAAAACCCAAACCAGTCCCCAAAAGACCTCGTAGGAGATACGAACACCTCGAACGGGACAAATGTAACTTGTCGAAACTGACCGCGTAGTCTCGGGTCTATTGGTTTGAGAGTATGACAATAATTTATAAAAATCATCACTTACACTTAAAAATAGGCCCTTAAAGGGTGAAAACAAGAACCATCCCCCAAACGGCCTCGTAGGAGGCACGAACACCTCGCACGGGACCAATGTAACTTGTAGGAACTGATCGCGTAGTCCTGGGTCTCCCGATTTGAGAGTATGACGATAATTTCCCAAAATCACACTTAGACTTGAAAACAGGCCGTTAAAGGGTGAATACCTGAACCAGCCCCCAGATGACCCCGTAGCAGGCACGAACACCTCGCACGGGACTAATGTAACTTGTAGGAAATGACCGCGTAGTCTCGGGTCTCCCGATTTGAGAGTATGGCGATAATTTGCCAAAATCACAGTTACACTTGAAAATAGACCATTAAAGTGTGAAAACTCGAACCAACCCCGAGATGACCCCGTAAGAGGCACGAACACCTCGCACGGGACCAATGTAACTTATAAGAACTGATAGCGTAGTCCTGGGTCTCCCGATTTGTGAGTATGATGATAATTTGAAAAAATCAGACTTAGACTTGAAAACCGGCCGTTAAAGGGTGAAAACCCGAACCAGCCCCCAAACGACCCCGTAGGAGGCACGAACACCTCGCACGGGACCATTGTAACTTGTAGGAACTGACAGCGTAGTCTAGGATCTCCCGATTTGAGAGTATGGCGATAATTTTCCAAAATCACACTTAGACTTGAAAATAGGCCGTTAAAGGGTGAAAACCCGAACCAACCCCCAGAAGACTCCGTAGGAGGCCCGAACACCTCGTACGGGACCAATGTAAATTGTAGGACCTGACCGCATAGTCCCGGGTCTCTCGGTTTGAGAGTACGATGATAATTTGCCAAAATCACACTTAGACGTCCAAACATGCCGTTAAATGGTGAAAACCCGAACCAGCCCCCAGGCGACCCCGTAGCAGGCACGAACACCTTGCACGGGACCAGTGTAACTTGTAGGAACTAACCGCGAAGTCCCGGGGCTCCCAATTTGAGAGTACGAGGTTAATTCGCAAAAGTCACACTTAGACTTGAAACCAGGCCGTTAAAGGGTGAAAACCCAAACTAGCCCCCAAATGACCCCGTAGGAGGCACGAACACCTCGCACGGGACCAATGTAACTTGTAGGGACTGACCGCGTAGTCCCGGGTCTCTCGATTTAAGAGTATGATGATAATTTGCCAAAATCACACTTAGACTTGAAAATAATCCGTTAAAGGGTGAAAACCCGATCCAACTCCCAAACGATCCCCGTTGGAGGCACGAATACCTCGTACTGGACCAATGTAACTTGTGGGAACTGACCGCGAAGTCTAGGGCCTCTCGATTTGAGAGTACGAGGATAATTTGTAAAAATCACACTTAGACTTAAAAACAGGCCGTTAAAGGGTGAAAACCCAAACCAGCCCCCAAAAGACCTCGTAGGAGATACGAACACCTCGAACGAGATCAATGTAACTTATCGGAACTGATCGCGTAGTCTCGCGTCTGCCGGTTTGAGAGTATGATGATAATTTATAAAAATCACCACTTAGACTTAAAAACAGGCCGTTAAAGGGTGAAAACCCGAACCAGCCCCCAAACGACCCCGTAGGAGGCACGAACACCTCGCACGGGCCCAATGTAACTTGTAGGAACTGACCGCGTAGCCCCGGGTCTCCCGATTTGAGAGTATGATGAAAATTTGCTAAAATCACACTTAGACTTAAAAATAGGATGTTAACGGATGAAAACCTGAACCATCCCCAAAACGACCCCGTAGGAGGCACGAATAACTCGCACAGGATTAATGTAACTTGTAGGAACTGATCGTGTAGTCCCGGGTCTCCCGGTTTGAGAGTATGATGATAATTTATCAAAATCAAAGTTAGACTTGAAAACAGGCCGTTAAAGGGTGAATACCCGAACCAGCCCCTAGACGACCCCGTAGGAGGCACGAACACCTCGTACGGGACCAATGTAACTTGTTGGAACTGACCGCGTAGTCCTGTGTCTTACGGTTTGAGAGTATGATGATAATTTCCCAAAATCACACTTAGACTTGAAAACAGGCCGTTCAAGGTTAAAATCCCGAACAAGCCCCCAAACGACCCCGTAGGAGGCACGAACACCTCACACGGGACCAACGTAACTTGTAGGAACTGACCGCATAGTCCCGAGTCTCTCGATTTGAGAGTATGATGATAATTTGCAAAAATAACACTTTGACTTGAAACACAGGCCATTAAAGGGTGAAGACCCGAACTAGCCCCCAAACGACCCCGTAGGAGGTACGAACACCTTGCACATGACCAATGTAACTTTTAGGAACTGACTGCGTAGTCCCGGGTCTCCCGGTTTGAGAGAATGACGATAATTTTCCAAAATCACACTTAGACATGAAAACAGGTCGTTAAAGGGTGAAAACCCAAACCAACCCCCAAACGACCCCGTTGGAGGCATGAACACCTGTCATAGGACCAATGTAACCTTTAGGAACTGACCGCGCAGTCCCGGGTCTCCCGGTTATAGAGTATGATGATAACTTGCCAAAATTACGCTTAGACATGAACACAGGCCGTTAAAGGGTGAAAACACAAACCAGCCCCCAAATGACCCCGTAGGAGGCACGAACACCTCGTACGAGACCAATGTAACTTATAGGAACTGACCGCGTAGTCCTGGGTCTCCCGATTTGAGAGTATGGGGATAATTTGAAAAAATCACACTTAGACTTAAAACAGGTCGTTAAAGGGTGAAAACCCCAACCAGCCCCGAAACAACCCCGTAAGAGGCACAAACACCTCGCACAGGACCATTGTAACTTGTAGGAACTGACTGCGTAGTCGCGGGCCTCCCGATTTGAGAGTATGAATATAATTTGCCAAAATCACACTTAGACTTGAAAGCAGGCCGTTATAGGGTGAAAACCCGAACCAGAACCTAGACGACCCCGTAGGAAGCACGAACACCTCATACGGGACCAATGAAACTTCTAGGAACTGACCGCGCAGTCTCGATTCTCCCGATTTGAGTGTATGATGATAATTTACCAAAATTACACTTAGACTTAAAAATAGGCCGTAAAGGGTGAAAACCGGAATCAGCTCCGAGATGACCCCGTAGGAGGCACGAACACCTCGCACGGGACCAACGTTACTTATAGGAACTGACCGCGTAGTTCTGGGTCTCCCGGTTTGAGAGTATGACGATAATTTGCCAAAGTCACACTTAGACTTGAAAATAAGCCGTTAAAGGGTGAAAACCGTAACCTGCTGCAAAACGAACCCGTAGGAGGCACAAACACCTCGCACGGGACCACTGTAACGTGTAGGAACTGACTGCGTAGTCCTGTGCCTCCCGCTTTGAGAGTATGGCGATAATTTGCCAAAATCACACTTAGACTTGAAACCAAGCCATTAAAGCATGAAAACCCAAACCAGCCCCCCGACGACCCCGTAGGAGGCACAAACACTCATACGGGACCAATGTAACATGTAGGAACTGACCGCATAGTCCCGGGTCTCCCGGTTTGAGAGTATGATGATAATTTTCCAAAATCACAGATAGACTTGAAAATAGGCCGTAAAGGGTGAAAACCGGAACCTGCCCCCAGGCGACCTCGTAGGAGACACGAACACCTCGCACGGGACCCATGTTACTTGTAGGAACTGACCGCATAGTCCCGGGTCTCCCGGTTTGAGAGTATGATGATAATTTGCCAAAATCACACTTAGACTTGAAAATAATCCGTTAAAGGGTAAAAACCGTTACCAGCCCCAAAACGACCTCGTAGGAGGCACAAGCACCTCGCACGGGACCACTGTAACTTGTACGAACTGACAGCATAGTCCTGCGTCTCCCGATTTGAGAGTAGGACGATAATTGGCCAAAATCACACTTAGACTTCAAAATAGGTCGTTAAAGAGTGAAAACCTGAACCAACCCCCAAACGACCCCACAGGAGGCACGAACACCTCGCACGGGACCAACGTAACCTGTAGGAACTGACCGCGTAGTCCTGGGTCTCCCGATTTGAGAGTACGATCATAATTTGCAAAAAATAACACTTGGACTTGAAAACAGGCCATTAAAGGGTGAAAACCCGAACCAACCCCCAAATGACCCCATAGGAGCCACGGACACCTCGCGGGGGACCAACGTAACTTGTAGGAACTGACTGCGTACTCCCGGGTCTCTCGATTTGAGAGTATGATCATAATTTGCAAAAATAACACTTGGACTTGAAAACAAGCCATTAAAGGGTGAGACCCCGAACCAGCCCCCAAATGAGCCCGTAGGAGGCACGAACACCTCGCACAGGACCAGTGTAACTTTTAGGATCTGACCGCGTAGTCCCGGGTCTCCCGATTTGAGAGTATGACGATAATTTGCCAAAATCACACTTAGACATGAAAACAGACCGTTAAAGGGTGAAAACCCAAACCAACCCACAAACGACCCCATTGGAGGCACGAACACGTCACACGGGACCAACGTAACTTGTAGGAACTGACCGCGTAGTCCCGAGTCTCCCGATTTGAGATTATGACGATAATTTGCAAAAATCAAACTTAGCATTAAAACAGGTTGTTAAAAGGTGAAAACCCGAACCAGCCCCGAAACGACCCCGTAGGAGGCCCGAAAACCTCGCACGGGACCAATTTAACCTGTAGGAACTGACCGCGTAGTTCTGAATCTCCCGGTTTGAGAGTATGATGATAATTTGTAAAAATCCAACTTAGACTTGAAAACAGGCCGTTAAAGGGTGAAAACACGAACCAGCCCCCAAACGACCCGTAAGAGGCACGAACACCTCGTACGGGACCATTGTAACTTTTAGGAACTGACCGCGTAGTCCCGGGCCTCCCGGTTTGAGAGTATGATGATAATTTGCCAAAATCACACTTAGACTTGAAAACATGCCGTTAAAGGGTGAAAATGCGAACCAACCCCCAGACGACCCCGTAGGAGGCACAAACACTTCATACGGGACCAATGTAACTTATAGGAACTGACCGCGTAGTCTCGGGTCTCCCGGTTTGAGTGTATGATGATAATTTTCCAAAATCACACATAGACTTGAAAATAGGCCGTAAAGGGTGAAAACCAGAACCTGCCCCCAGACGACCTCGTAGGAGGCACAAACACCTCGCACGGGACCACTAAAACTTGTACAAACTGAGCGCGTAGTCCTGGGTCTCCTGATTTGAGAGTAGGACGATAATTGGCCAAAATAACACATAGGCTTCAAAATAGGTCGTTAAAGAGTTAAAACCCGAACCAACCCCCAAACGACCCCGTAGGAGGCACGAATAGCTCGCACGGGACCAACGTATCCTATAGGAACTTACCGCGTAATCCTGGGTCTCCCGATTTGAGAGTATGATCATAATTTGCAAAAATTACACTTGGACTTGAAAACAGGCCATTAAAGGGTGAAAACCGGAACCAGCCCCCAACTGACCCCGTAGGAGACACGAACAGCTCGCACGGGATCAACGTAACTTGTAGGAGCTGATCGCATAGTCCCGAGTCTCCCGATTTGAGTGTACGATCATAATTTGCAAAAATAACACTTGGACTTGAAAACAGGCCATTAAAGGGTGAAAACCCGAACCAGCCCCCAAATGACCCCGTAGGAGGCACGAACACCTCGTACAAGACCAGTGTAACTTTTAGGATTTGACCGCGTAGTCCCGGGTCTCCCGGTTTAAGAGTATGAAGATAAATTGCCAAAATTACACTTAGACTTGAAAACTGGCCGTTAAAGTGTGAAAACCCAAACCAACCCCCAGACGACCCCGTAGGAGGCACAAACACCTTGTACGAAAAAATGTAACTTTTTAGAACTGACTGCATAGTCCCGGGTCTCCTGATTTGAGAGTATGATGATAATTTGCAAAAATCACACTTAAACTTGAAAACAGGTCGTTAAAGGGTGAAAACCCGAACCAACACCCAAACGACCCCGTAGGAGGCACGAACACTTTGCACGAGACCAATGTAACTTTTAGGAACTGACCGCGTAGTCCCGGGTCTCCCGGTTTCAGAGTATGACGATAATTTGCCAAAATGACACTTAGACTAGAAAATAGGTCGTTAAAGGTTGGAAACCCGAACCAGCCCCCAAATGACTCGTAGGAGGCACGAACACCTCGCACGGGACCATAGTAACTTGTAGGAACTGACCGCGTAGTCCCGGGCATCCCGATTTGAGAGTATGACGATAATATGCCAAAATCACACTTAGACTTGAAAACAGGCCGTTAAAGGGTGAAAAACCGAACCAACACCCAGACGACCCTGTAGGAGGCACAACACCTCATACGGGACCAATGTAACATGTAAGAAATGACCGCGTAGTCCCGGGTCTCCCGGTTTGAGTGTATGATGACAATTTGTGAAAATCACATTTAAACTTAAAAATAGGCCGTAAAGGGTGAAAATCGGAACCAGCCCCGTGACGACCCCGTTGGAGGCACAAACACCTCGAATGGGACCAATGTTACTTGTAGGAACTGACCGCGTAGTCCCGGGTCTCCCGATTTGAGAGTATGATGATAATTTGCCAAAATCACACTTACACTTGAAAACAAGCCGTTAAAGGGTGAAAACCGTAACCAACCCCAAAACGATCCCGTCGGAGGCACAAACACCTCGCACGGGACCACTGTAACTTGTGGGAACTAACCGCGTAGTCCTGGGTCTTCGGGTTTGAGAGTATGATGATAATTTGCAAAAATCCAACTTAGACTTGAAAACAGGTCGTAAAGGGTGAAAACACGAACCAGCCCCCAAACGACCCATAGGAGGCACGAACACCTCGCACGGACCATTGTAACTTGTAGGAATTGACCGCGTAGTCCCGGGCCTCCCGGTTTGAGAGTATGACGATAATTTGCCAAAATCACACTTAGACTTGAAAACAGGCCGTTAAAGGGTGAAAACTCGAACCAGCCCATAGACGACCCCGTAGGAGGCACAAACACCTCATACGGGACCAATGTAACTTGTAGGAACTGACCACGTAGTCCCGGGTCTCCCGGTTTGAGTGTGTGATTATAATTTTCCAAAATCACACATAGACTTGAAAATATGCCGTAAAGGGCGAAAACCGGAACCTGCCCCCAGACGACCTCGTAGGAGACACGAACACCTCGCACGGGACCAATGTTACTTGTAGGAACTGACCACATAGTCCCGGGTCTCCCGGTTTGAGAGTATGATGATAATTTTCCAAAATCACACTTATACTTGAAAACAAGCCGTTAAAGGGTGAAAATCGTAACTAGCCCCCAAATGACCCCGTAGGAGCCACAAACACCTCGTACGGGACCACTGTAACTTGTAGGAACTAACCGCGTAGTCATGGGTCTCCTGATTTTAGAGTAGGACGATAATTGGCCAAAATCACACTTAGTCTTGAAAATAGGTCGTTAAAGAGTGAAAACCTGAACCAACCCCCAAATGACCCCGTAGGAGCCACGAACAGCTCGCACGGGACCAACGTAACCTGTAGGAACTGACCGCGTAGTCCCGGGTCTCCCGGTTTGAGAGTATGACGATAATTTCCTAAAATCACACTTAGACTTGGAAACATGCCAACAAAGTGTGAAAACCCAAACCAACCCCCAAACGACCCCGTAGGAGGTACAAGCCCCTCGTACGGAATAATGTAACTCCCGGGTCTCCTGGTTTGAGAGTATGACGATAATTTGCAAAAATCACACTTAGACTTGAAAATAGGTCGTTAAAGGATGAAAGCCCGAACCAGCCCCCAAGCGACCCTGTAGGAGGCACAAACACCTTGCACAGGAGCCATGTAACTTGTAGGAACTGATCGGGAAATCCCGAGTCTCCCGATTTGAGAGTATGACAATAATTTGCCAAAATTACACTTAGACTTGAAAACTGGCCGTTAAAGTGTGAAAACCCGAACCAACCCCTAGACGACCCCGTAGGAGGCACAACCACCTCGTACGGAAAAATGTAACTTGTTGGAACTGACAGCATAGTCCCGGGTCTCCCGATTTGAGAGTATGATGATAATTTGAAAAAATCACACTTAGACTTGAAAACAGGCCGTTAAAGGGTGAAAACCCGAACCAACCCCCAGACGACCCCGTAGGAGGCACGAACACCTCATACGGGACCAATGTAACATGTAAGAAATGAACGCGTAGTCCCGGGTCTCCCGGTTTGAGTGTATGATGACTATTTGTGAAAATCACACTTAAATTTAAAAATAGGCCATAAAGGGTGAAAATCGGAACCAGCCCCGTGACGACCCCGTAGGAGGCACGAACACCTCGCATGGGACCAATGTTTCTTGTATGAACTGACCGCGTAGTCCCTGGTCTCCCGGTTTGAGAGTATGATGATAATTTGCCAAAATCACACTTAGACATAAGAATAAGCCGTTAAAGGGTGAAAACCGTAACCAACCCCAAAACGATCCCGTAGGAGGCACAAAAACCTCGCACGGGACCACTGTAACTTGTGGGAACTAACCGCGTAGTCTTGGGTCTTCGGGTTTGAGGGTAGGACGATAATTGTCCAAAATCACACTTAGACTTGAAAATAGGTCATTACAGAGTGAAAACCCGAACCAACCCCCAAACGACCCCGTAGGAGGCATGAACACCTCGTACAGGACAAATGTAACATGTAGGAAATGATCTCGTAGTCCCGGGTCTCCCGGTTTGAGAGTATGATGAAAATTTTGCCAAAATCACACTTAGACTTGAAAATAGGCCATTAAAGTGTGAAAACGCAAACCAACCCCAGACGAGCCCGTAGGAGGCACAAACACCTCGTACAGAACAATGTAACTTGTTGGAACTGACCGCATAGTCTCGGGTCTCCCGATTTGAGAGTATGACGATATTTTGCAAAAATCACACTTACACTTGAAAATAGACCATTAAACGGTGAAAACCCTAACCACCCCCAAACGACCCCGTAGGAGGCACGGACACCTTTCATGGGACCAATGTAACTTGTAGGAACTGACCACGTAGTCCTGGGTCTCCCGATTTGAGACTATGACGATAATTTGCCAAAATTACACTTAGACTTGAAAACAAGCCGTAAAAGTGTGAAAACCCGAACCAACCCCCAGACGACCACGTAGGAGGAAAAACCACCTCGTACAGAATAATGTAACTTGTTGGAACTGACCGCATAGTCCCGTGTCTCACGATTTGAGAGTATGATGATAATTTGCAAAAATCACACTTAAACTTGAAAACAGGCCGTTAAAGGGTGAAAACCGTAACCAACCCCAAAACGATCTCGTAGGAGGCACAAACACCTCGCACGGGACTACTGTAACTTGGGGAAACAAACCGCGTAGTCCTGGGTCTTCGGGTTTTAGAGTATGATAATAATTTGCAAAAATCCAACTTAGACTTGAAAATAGGCCGTAAAGGGTGAAAACACGAACCAGCCCCCAAACGACCCGTAGGAGGCACGAACACCTCGTACGGGACCATTGTAACTTGTAGGAACTGACCGCGTAGTCCCGGGCCTCCCGGTTTGAGAGTACAACGATAATTTGCCAAAATCGCACTTAGACTTGAAAACAGGTCGTTAAAGGGTGAAAACTCAAACCAGCCCACAGACGACCCCGTAGGAGGCACAAACACCTCATACGGGACCAATGTAACTTGTAGGAACTGACCGCGTAGTCTCGGGTCTCCCGGTTTGAGTGTATGATGATAATTTTCCAAAATCACACATAGACTTGAAAATAGGCCGTAAAGGGCGAAAAACGGAACCTGCCACCAGGCTAGCTCGTAGGAGACATGAACACCTCGCACTGGACCAATGTTACTTGTAGGAACTGACCACATAGTCCCGGGTCTCCCGATTTGAGAGTATGATGATAATTTGCGAAAATCACACTTAGACTTGAAAACAAGCCGTTAAAGGGTGAAAATCGTAACCAACCCCAAAACGATCCCGTAGGAGGCACAAACACCTCGCACGGGACCACTGTAACTTGTGGGAACTAACCGCGTACTCCTGGGTCTTCGGGTTTGAGAGTATGATGATAATTTGCAATAATCCAAATTAGACTTGAAAACAGGCCGTAAAGGGTGAAAACACGAACCAGCCCCCAAACGACACGTGGGAGGCACGAACACCTCGCACGGGACCATTGTAATTTGTAGGAACTGATCGCGTAGTCCCGGGCCTCCCGGTTTGAGAGTATGACGATAATTTGCCAAAATCACACTTAGACTTGAAAACAGGCCGTTAAAGGGTGAAAACTCGAACCAACCCACAGACGACCCCGTAGGAGGCACAAACACCTCATACGGGACCAATGTAACTTTTAGGAACTGACCGCGTAGTCCCGGGTCTCCCGGTTTGAGTGTATGATTATAATTTTCCAAAATCACACATAGATTTGAAAATAGGCCGTTAAGGGCAAAAACCAGAACCTGCCCCCAGACGACCTCGTAGGAGACACGAACACCTCGCACGGGACCACTGTAACTTGGGGAAACTAACCGCGTAGTCCTGGGTCTTCGAGTTTTAGAGTATGATGATAATTTTCCAAAATCACACATAGACTTGAAAATAGGCCGTAAAGGGCGAAAACCGGAACCTGCCCCCAGACGACCTCGTAGGAGACACGAACACCTCGCACGGGACCAATGTTACTTGTAGGAACTGACCACATAGTCCCGGGTCTCTCGGTTTGAGAGTATGATGATAATTTGCCTAAATCACACTTAGACATGAAAATAAGCCGTTAAAGGGTGAAAACCGTAACCAACCCCAAAATGATCCCGTAGGAGGCACAAACACCTCGCACGGGACCACTATAACTTGTGGGAACTAACCGCGTAGTCCTCGGTCTTTGGGTTTGAGAGTATGATGAAAATTTTGCCAAAATCACACTTAGACTTGAAAATAGGCCATTAAAGTGTGAAAACCCAAACCAACCCCAGACGTCCCCGTAGGATTCACAAACACCTCGTACAGAACAATGTAACTTATTGGAATTGATCGCATAGTCCCGGGTCTCTCGATTTGAGAGTATGATGATATTTTGCAAAAATCACACTTAGACTTGAAAACAGGTCATTAAATGGTGAAAACCCTAACCAACCCCCAAACGACCCCGTAGGAGGCACGAACACCTTGCATGGGACCAATGTAACTTGTAGGAACTGACCACGTAGTCCTGGGTCTCCCGATTTGAGAGTATGATGATAATTTGCCAAATTTACACCTAGACTTGAAAACAAGCCGTAAAAGTGTGAAAACCCGAACCAACCCCCAGACGACCACGTAGGAGGTAAAAACACCTTGTACAGAACAATGTAACTTGTTGGAACTGACCGCATAGTCCCGGGTCTCCCGGTTTGAGAGTATGACGATAATTTGCAAAAATCACACTTAAACTTGAAAACACGCCGTTAAAGGGTGAAAACCGTACCCAACCCCAAAACGATCCCGTAGGAGGCACAAACACCTCGCACGGGACCATTGTAACTTTTGGGAACTAACCGCGTAGTCCTAGGTCTTCGGGTTTGAGAGTATGATGATAATTTGCAAAAATCCAACTTAGACTTGAAAACAGGCCGTAAAGGGTGAAAACACGAACCAGCACCCAAACGACCCGTAGGAGGCACGAACACCTCGCACGGGAGTATTGTAACTTGTAGGAACTGACCGCGTAGTCCCGGTCCTCCCGGTTTGAGAGTATGACGATAATTTGCCAAAATCACACTTAGACTTGAAAACAGGCCGTTAAAGGGTGAAAACTCGAACCAGCCCACAGACGACCCCGTAGGAGGCACAAACACCTCATACGGGACCAATGTAACTTGTAGGAACTGACCGTGTAGTCCCGGGTCTCCCGGTTTGAGTGTATGATTATAATTTTCAAAAATCACACATAGATTTGAAAATAGGCCGTAAAGGGCAAAAACCAGAACCTGCCCCCAGACGACCTCGTAGGAGACATGAACACCTCGCACGGGACCATTGTTACTTGTAGGAACTGACCACATAGTCCCGGGTCTCCCGGTTTGAGAGTATGGTGATAATTTGCGAAAATCACACTTAAACTTGAAAACAAGCCGTTAAAGGGTGAAAATCGTAACCAACCCACAAATGACCCCGTAGGAACCACAAACACCTCGTACGGGACCACTGTAACTTGTAGGAACTGATCGCGTAGTCATGGGTCTTGCAGTTTGAGAGTAGGATGATAATTGGCCAAAATCACACTTAGTCTTGAAAATAGCTCGTTAAAGAGTGAAAACCTGAACCAACCCCCAAACGACCCCGTAGGGGCCATGGACAGCTCGCACGAGACCAACGTAACCTGTAGGAACTGACCGGGTAGTCCCGGGTCTTCCGGTTTGAGAGTATGATGATAATTTGCTGAAATCACACTTAGACTTGAAAAGAGGCCAGTAAAGTGTGAAAACCCTAACCAACCCCCAAACGACCCCGTAGGAGATACAAGCCCCTCGTACGGAATAATGTAACTTATTGGAAATGACCGCATAGTCCCGGGTCTCCCAGTTTGAGAGTAAGACGATAATTTGCAAAAATCACACTTAGACTTGAAAACAGGTCGTTAAAGGATGAAAACCCAAACCAGCCCCCAAACGACCCCATAGGAGACACAAACACCTTGCACGGGAGCCATGTAACTTGTAGGAATTGACCGGGAAAACCCGGGTCTCCCGATTTGAGAGTATGACAATAATTAGCCAAAATTACACTTAGACTTGAAAACTGGCCGTTAAAGTGTGAAAACTCGAACCAATCCCCAGACGACCCCGTAGGAGGCACAAACACCTCGTACGGAAAAATGTAACTTGTTGGAACTGACAGCATAGTCCCGGGTCTCCCGATTTGAGAGTATGATGATAATTTTCAAAAATCACACTTAGACTTGAAAACAGGCCGTTAAAGGGTGAAAACCCGAACCAACCCCCAGACGACCCCGTAGGAGGCACGAACACCCATACGGGACCAATGTAACATGTAAGAAATGACCGCGTAGTCCCGGGTCTCCCGGTTTGAGTGTATGATGACAATTTGCAAAAATCACACTTAAAGTTGAAAATAGGCCGTAAAGGGTGAAAACCGGAACCAGCCCCATGATGACCCCGTAGGAGGCACGAACACCTCGTATGGGACTAATGTTACTTGTAGGAACTGACCGCGTAGTCCCGGGTCTCCCGGTTTGAGAGTATGATGATAATTTGTAAAAATCACACTTAGACATGAAAACAAGCCGTTAAAGGGTGAAAACCGTAACCAACCCCAAAACGATCCCGTAGGAGGCACAAACACCTCGCACGGGACCACTGTAACTTGTGGGAACTAACCGCATAGTAGTGGGTCTTCGGTTTTGAGAGTAGGAAGATAATTGGCCAAAATGACACTTAGACTTGAAAATAGGTCGTTAAAGAGTGAAAACCCGAACCAACCACCAAACGACCCTGTAGGAGGCATGAACACCTCGTACAGGACAAATGTAACATGTAGGAACTGATCGTGTAGTCCCGGGTCTCCCGGTTTGAGAGTATGATGATAATTTTCCAAAATCACACTTAGACTTGAAAATAGGCCATTAAAGTGTGAAAACCCAAACCAACCCCCAGACGACCCCGTAGGAGGCACAGACACCTCGTACAGAACAATGTAACTTGGTGGAACTGACCGGATAGTCCCGGGTCTCCCGATTTGAGAGTATGACAATATTTTGCAAAAATCATATTAGACTTGAAAACAGGTCGTTAAATGGTGAAAACCCGAACCAGCCCCCAAACGACCCCGTAGGAGGCACGAACACCTTGCATGGGACCAATGTAACTTTTAGGAACTGACCACGTAGTCCTGGGTCACCCGATTTGAGAGTATGACTATAATTTGCCAAAATTACACTTAGCCTTGAAAACAAGACGTAAAAGTGTGAAAACCCGAACCAACCCCCAAACGACCACGTAGGAGGCAAAAACACCTCGTACAGAACAATGTAACTTGTTGGAACTGACCGCATAGTCTCGGGTCTCCCGGTTTGAGAGTATGACGATAATTTGCAAAAATCACACTTAAACTTGAAAACAGGTCGTTAAAGGGTGAAAACCTGAACCAACATCCAACCGACCTCGTAGGAGGCACGAACACCTTGCACGGGACCAACGTAACTTGTAGGAACAGGCCGCGTAGGCCCGGGTCTCCCGGTTTGAGAGTATGATGATAATTTCCTAAGATCACACTTAGACTTGAAAATAGGTCGTTAAAGTTTGAAAACAAGAACCAACCCCCAAACGACCACTTAGGAGGCTCGAACACCTCGCACAAGACCAATGTAATTTGTAGGAACTGACCGCGTAGTCCCGGGTCTCCCGGTTTGAGAGTATGATGATAATTTGCAAAAATCACAATAAGACTTGAAAACAGGCCGTTAAAGGGTGAAAATCCGAACCAACCCCCAAATGACCCCGTAGGAGGCAAGGACACCTCGCACGGGACAAATGTAACATGGAGGAACTGACCATGTAGTCCCGGGTCTCCCGATTTGAGAGTATGATGATAATTTATAGAAGTCACACTTACACTTGATAACAGTACGTTAAAGAGTGAAAACTCGAATGAGCCCCCAAACAACCCCGTAGGAGGGACGAACACCTCGCACGGGAGCAATGTAACTTGTAGGAACTGACCGCGTAGTCCCGGGTCTCCCGATTTAAGAGTATGTCAATAATTTGCCAAAATCACACTTAGACTTGAAAACAGGCCGTTAAAGGGTGAAAACCTGAACCAGCCCCCGGACGACCCCGTAGGAGGCACGAACACCTCGCACTTGACCAATGTAACTTGTAGGATCTTACCACGAAGTCCCGGGCCTCCCGGTTTGAGAGTATGAGGATAATTTTCAAAAATCACACTTAGACTAGGAAATAGGCCGTTTAAGGGTAAAAAGCCGAACCACCCCGCAGACGATCTCGTAGGAGGCACGAACAACTCGCACGGGATCAATGAAACTTGTAGGAACATACCGCTTAGTCCCGGCTCTCCCGGTTTGAGAGTATGACGATAATTTACAAAAATCACACTTAGACTTGAAAATAGTCCGTTAAAGATTGAAAACCCGAACCATCCCCCAAATGACCCCGTAGGAGGCACGAACACCTCTCACGGGACCAATGTAACATATAGGAACTGATCGCGTAGTCCCGGGTCTCTCGGTTTGAGAGTATGATGATAATTTGAAAAAATCACACTCACACTTGAAACAGGTCGTTGAAGGGTGAAAACCCGAACCAACCTCCAAACGACCCCGTAGGATGCACGAACACCTCACACGGGACAACTTACACTTAAAAACACGCCGTTAAAGGGTGAAAAGCTGAACCAGTCCCCAAACGACCCCGTAGGAGGCACGAACACCTCGTACGATACAGTTGTAACTTGTAGGAACTAACCGTGAAGTCCCGGGTCTCTCGATTTGAGAGTATGATGATAATTTGCAAAAATCGCACTTAGACATGAAAACAGGTGGTTAAAGGGTGAAAACCCAATCCAGCCCCCAAACGACCCCGTAGGTTGCACGAACACCTCGTACGGGACCAATGTAACTTGCAGGAACTGACCGCGTAGTCCCGGGTCTCCCGATTTGAGAGTATGGTGATAATTTCCTAAGATCACAGTCAGACTTGAAAACAGGTCGTTAAAGGGTGAAAACTCGAACCAGCCCCCAAACGACCCCATAGGATGCTTGAACACCTCGAACTGGACGAATGTAACTTCTAGGAACTGATCGCCAAGTCCCGAGACTCCCGGTTTGAGAGTACAAGTATAATTTGCAAAAATCACACTTAGACTTGAAAACAGGCCGTTAAAGGGTGAAAACCCAAACCAGCCCCCAAACGACCCTGTAGGAGGCACGAACACGTCGCATGGGACCAATGTAACTTGTAGGAACTGACCTCGTAGTCCTGGGTCTCCCGGTTTGAGAGTATGATGACAATTCGTCAAAATCACACTTAGACTTGAAAATAGGCCTCTAAAGTGTAAAAACCCGAACCAACCCCCAAACGACCCCATAACAGGCACGAACACCTCGCATGGGACCAATGTAACTTGTAGGAACAGACCGCGTAGCCCCGGGTCTCCCGATTTTAGAGTATGATGATAATTTGCAAGAATAACACTTAGACTTGAAAACAAGCCGTTAGAGGGTGAAAACCCGAACCAACCCCCAAACGACCCCGTAGGAGGCCCGAACACCTCGCACGGGACCAATTTAACCTATAGGAATTGACCGCGTAGTCCCGGGTCTCTCGATTTGAGAGTATGACCAGAATTTGTAAAAATCCGACTTAGACTTGAAAATAGGCCGTTAAAGGGTGAAAACCCGAACCAGCCCCCAGACGACCCCGTAGGAGGCACGAACACCTCGCACGGGACTATTGTAAGTTGTAAGAACTGACCACGTAGTCCATGGTCTCCCGATTTGAGAGTATAACGATAATTTGCCAAAATCATACATAGACTTGAAAATTGGCCGTTAAAGGGTGCAAATCCGAACCAGGCATCAGACAACCCCGTAGGAGGCACGAACACCTCGTACTGGACCAATGAAACTTGTAGGAACTGACCGTGTAGTCCCGGGTTTCCCGATTTGAGAGTATGACGATAATTTGCTAAAATCACACTTAGACATGAAAACAGGCCATTAAAGGGCGAAAACCCAATCCAGCCCCCAAACGACCCCGTAGGAGGCATGAACACCTCGCACGGGACCAATGTAACTTGCAGGAACTGACCGCGTAGTCTAAGGTCTCCCGATTTGAGAGTATGATGATAATTTCCTAAAATCACAGTTAGACTTGAAAATAGTTCGTTAAATGGTGAAAACCCGAACCAGCCCCCAAACGACCCTATAGGAGGCATGAACACCTCGCATTGGATCAATGTAACTTGTAGAAACTGACCACAAACTCACGAGCCTCCCAGTTTGAGGGTACGAGTATAATTTTCAAAAATCACACTTAGACTTGAAAATAGGCAGTTAAAGTGTGAAAACCCAAACCAACCCCCAAACGACCCCGTAGGAGGCACGAACACCTCAAACGGTACCAATGTAACTTATCGAAACTGACCGCGTAGTTTCGGGTGTCCCGATTTGACAGTATGACGATAATTTGCCAAAATTGCACTTAGACTTGAAAACCGGAGATTAAAGGGTGAATACCCGAACAAGCCACCAGACGACCCCGTAGGAGGCACGAACACCTCGCACGGGACCAATGTAACTTGTAGGACTGACCGCGTAGTTCCGGGTCTCTCGGTTTGAGAGTATGACGATAATTTCCCAAAATCACACTTACCCTTGAAAACATGCCGTTAAAGTGTGAAAACCCAAACCAAACCCAGACGACCCCGTAGGAGGTACGAACACCTCGTACGGGACCAATGTAACTTGTAGGAACTGACCGCGTAGTCCCGGGTCTCCCGGTTTGAGAGTATGACGATAATTTGCTGAAATCACACTTAGACTTGAAAATAGGTCGTTAAAGGGTGAAAATCCAATCTAGCCCCCAAACGACCCCGTAGGAGGCACGATAACCTCGCACGGGACCAATGTAACTTGTAGGAATTGACCTCGTAGTCTCGGGTCTCCCGGTTTGAGAGTATGATGATAATTTTCCAAAATCACGCTTAGACTTGAAAATAGGTCGTTAATGTGTAAAAACCCGAACCAACCCCCAAACGACCCGTAAGAGGCACGAACACCTCGCACGGGACCAATGTAACTTGTAGGAACTGACCGCGTAGCCCCGGGCTTCCCGATTTGAGATTATGATGATAATTTCCAAAAATAACACTTGGACTTGAAAACAGGGCGTTAATGGGTGAAAACCCGAACCAACCCCCAAACGACCCCGTAGGAGGCCTGAACACCTCGCACGTGACCAATTTAACCTATCGGAACTGACCGCGTAGTCCCGGGACTCTCGGTGTGAGAGTATGACCATAATTTCTACTTAGATTTGAAAACAGGCCGTTAAAGGGTGAAAACCCGAACCAGCCCCCAAATGACCCCATAGGAGGCACGAACACCTCACATGGGACTATTGTAAGTTGTAGGAACTGACCGCGTAGTCCGGGGTCTCCCGGTTTGAGAGTACAAAGATAATTTGCCAAAATCATAGTTAGACTTGAAAATAGGACGTTAAAGGGTGAAAACCAGAACCAGCCCCACGACCACCCCGTAGGAGGCACGAACACCTCGTATGGGACCAATGTAACTTGTAGGAACTGACCGTGTAGTCTCGGGTCTCCCGATTTGAGAGTATGATGATAATTTGTGAAAATCACACTTAGACATGAAAACAGGCCGTTAAAGGGTGAAAACACAATCCAGCCCCCAAATGACCCCGTATGAGGCATGAACACCTCGCACGGGAGCAATGTAACTTGCAGGAACTGACCGCGTAGTCCCGGGTCTCCCGATTTGAGAGTATGATGATAATTTCCTAAGATCACAGTTAGACTTGAAAACAGGTCGTTAAAGGGTGAAAAACCGAACTAGCCCCCAAACGACCCTGTAGGAGGCATAAACACCTCGCACTGGATCAATGTAACTTGTAGGAACTGACCGCAAAGTCCCGAGCCTCCCAGTTTGAGAGTACGTGTATAATTTGCAAAAATCACACATAGACTTGAAAACAGACAGTTAAAGGGTTGAAACCCAAACCAGCCACCAAACGACCCCATAGGAGGCACGAACACCTCGAACGGGACCAATGTAACTTGTCGGAACTGACCGCGTTGTTTCGGGTGTCCCGGTTTGAAAGTATGATGACAATTTTCCAAAATCACACTTAGACTTGAAAACAGGCCATTAAAGGGCGAAGACCGAACCAGCCACCAGACGACCCCGTAGGAGACACGAACACCTCGCACGGGACCAATGTAACTTGTAGGAACTGACCGCATAAATCTGGGTCTCCTGGTTTGAGAGTATGACGATAATTTGCCAAAATCACACTTACACTTGAAAACAGGCCGTTAAAGTTTGAAAACCCAAACCAAACCCCAGACGATCCCGTAGGAGGCACGAACACCTGGCACGGGACCAATATAACTTGTAGGAATTGATTGCGTAGTCCCGAGTCCCGGTTTGAGAGTATGATGATAATTTGCCAAAATCACACTTAGACTTGAAAACAGACCGTTAATGTGTAAAAACCCGAACAAACCCCCAAACGAGACCGTAAGAGGCCCGAACACCTCGCACGAGACCAACGTAACTTGCAGGAACTGACCGCGTGGAACCGGGTCTCCCGATTTGAGAGTATGATGATAATTTCCTAAGATCACAGTTAGACTTGAAAACAGGTCATTAAAGGGTGAAAACCCGAACCAACCCCCAAACGGCCCCGTAGGTGGCATGAACACCTCACACTGGATCAATGTAACTTGTTGGAACTGACCGCAAAGTCCCGAGCCTCCCGGTTTGAGAGTACGAGTATAATTTGGAAAAATAACACTTAGAATTGAAAGCGGGCAGTTAAAGGGTGAAAACCCGAACCATCCCCCAAACGACCCCGTAGGAGGCACTAACACCTCCCACGGGACCAATGTAACTTGTCGAAACTGACCGCGTCGTCTCGGGTCTGCCGATTTGAGAGTATGACGATAAGTTATAAAAATCACCACTTACACTTAAAAACACGCCGTTAAAGGGTGAAAAGCCGAACCAGCCCCCAAACGACCCCGTAGGAGACACGAACACCTCGTACGGGACAATTGTAACTTGTAGGAACTAACCATGTAGTCTCGGGTCTCCCGATTTGAGAGTATGACGATAATTTACAAAAATCACACTTAGAAATGAAAACAGTCCGTTAAAGGGTGAAAACCCAATCCAGCCCCCAAACGACCTCGTAGGAGGCACGAACACCTCGCACGTGACCAATGTAACTTGCAGGAACTGACCGCATAGTCCCGGGTCTCCCGATTTGAGAGTATGATGACAATTTCCTAAGACCACAGTCAGACTTGAAAACAGGTCGTTAAACGGTGAAAACCCGAACCAGCCCCCAAACGACCCCGTAGGAGGCATGAACAGCTCGCACTGGACCAATGTAACTTGTAGGAACTGACTGCGTAGTTTCGAGCGTCCCAGTTTAAAAGTATGATGATAATTTGCCAAAATCTCACTTAGACTTGAAAACAGGCCATTAAAGGGTGAAAACCCGAACCATCCCCAGACGACCCGTAGGAGGCATGAACACCTCGCACGGGACCAATGTAACTTTTCGAAACTGACCGCATCGTCTCGGATCTGTTGGTTTGAGAGTATGACGATAATTTATAAAAAATCACCACTTACACTTAAAAACACGCCGTTAAAGGGTGAAAACCCGAACCAACCCCCAAACAAACCCATAGGATGCCCGAACACCTCACACGGGACCAATGTAACTTGTAGGAACTGACGCATAGTCCCGAGTCTCCCGGTTTGAGAGTATGATGATAATTTTACCAAAATCTCACTTAGACTTGAAAACAGGCCGTTAAAGGGTGAATACTCGAACCAGCCACCAGACGACCCCGTAGGAGGCACGAACACCTCACACGGGATCAATGTAACTTGTACGAACTGATCGCGTAGTTTCGGGTCTCCTGGTTTGAGAGTATGATCATAATTTGCCAAAATCACACTTACACTTGAAAACAGGCGGTTAAAGTGCGAAAACCCAAACCAAACCACAGACGACCCCGTAGGAGGCACGAACACCTCGTACGGGACCAATGTAATTTGTAAGAACTGACCGCGTAGTCCCGGGTCTCCCGGTTTGAGAGTATGATGATAATTTGCAAAAATTACACTTAGACTTGAAAATAGGCCGTTAAATGGTGAAAACCCGAACCAACCCCCAAACAACCCTGTAGGAGGCTCGAACACCTCACACGGGACCAATTTAACATATAAGAACTGACCGCGTAGTCCCGGGTCTCGGCCTTTGAGAGTATGACGATAATTTGTAAAAATCCGACTTAGACTTGAAAACAGGCCGTTAAAGGGTGAAAACCTGAACCAGCACCCAAACCACCCCGTAGGAGGCACGAACACCTCGCTCGGGACCCTTGTAAGTTGCAGGAACTGACCGCGTAGTCCAGGGTCTCCCGGTTTGAGAGTATAAGCATAATTTGCCAAAATCACACTTAGACTTGAAAATAGGCCGTTAAAGGGTTAAAACCCGAACCAACCAACAGACGACCCCGTAGGAGGCACGAACACCGCGCACGAGGCCAATGTAACTTGTAGGAACTGACCGCGTAGTCCAGGGTCTCCCGGTTTGAGAGTATAAGCATAATTTGCAAAAATTACACTTAGAGTTGAAAACAGGCCGTTGAAGGGTGAAAACCCAATCTAGCCCCCAAACGACCCCATAGGAAGCACGAACACCTCGCACGGGACCAATGTAACTTGCAGGAACTGACTGCGTAGTTTCGGGTCTCCCAATTTGAGAGTATGATGATAATTTCGTAAGATCACAGTTAGACTTGAAAACAGGTCGTTAAAGGGTGAAAACATGAACCAGCCCCCAAACGACCCCGTAGGAGGCATGAACACCTCGTACTGGACCAATGTAACTTGTAGGAACTGACCACAAAGTCCCGAGCCTTCCAGTTTTAGAGTACGAGTATAATTTGCAAAAATCACACTTAGACTTGAAAATAGGCTGTTAAAGGGTGAAAACCCAAACCAGCCCCCAAACGACCCCTTAGGAAGCACGAACATCTCGAACGGGACCAATGTAAATTGTCGGAACTGACCGCATAGTCTCGGGTGTCCCGGTTTGAAAGTATGATGATAATTTACCAAAATCCCACTTAGACTTGAAAACAGTCCATTAAAGGGTGAAAACCCGAACCATCCCCAGACGACCCCGTAGGAGGCACGAACACCTTGCACGGGACCAATGCAACTTTTCGAAACTGACCGCGTCGTCTCGGGTCTTCCGATTTGAGAGTATGACGATAATTCATAAAAATCACCACTTACACCTAAAAACACACCGTTAAAGGGTGAAAAGCCGAACCAGCCCCCAAACGACCCCGTAGGAGACACGAACACCTCGTACGAGAGAGTTGTTACTTGTAGGAACTGACTGTGTAGTCCCGGATCTCTCGATTTGAGAGTATGATGATAATTTGCAAAAATCACACTTCGACATAAAAACAGGTCGTTAAAGGGTGAAAACCCAATCAAACCCCCAAACGACCCCGTAGGGTGCACGAACACCTCGCACGAGACCAATGTAACTTGCAGGAACTGATCGCATAGTCCCGGGTCTCCTGATTTGAGAGTATGATGATAATTTCCTAAGATCACAGTCAGACTTGAAAACAGGTCATTAAAGTGTGAAAACCCGAAGCAGCCCCCAAACGACCCCGTAGGAGGCATGAACACCTCGCACAGGACCAATGTAACTTATAGGAACTGATCGCAAAGTCCCGAGCCTCCCGATTTGAGAGTACAAGTATAATTTGCAAAAATCACACTTAGACTTAAAAAACGGCCGTTAAAGGGTGAAAACCCAAACCAGCCCCCAAACGACCCCGTAGGAGGCACGAACACCTCGCACTGGACCAATGGAACTCGTAGGAACTGACCGCGAAGTCTCGGGCCTCCCGATTTGAGAGTACGAGGATAATTTGCAAAAATAACACTTAGACTTGAAACCAGGCCGTTAAAGGGTGAAAACCCGAACCATCCCCCAGACGACCCCGTAAGATGCACGAACACCTCGTACGGGACCAATATAACTTGTCAAAATTGACCGCGTAGTCTCGGGTCTCCCGGTTTGAGAGTATGATGATAATTTATAAAAATCACCACTTACACTTAAAAACACGCCGTTAAAGGGTGAAAACCCGAACCAACCCCCAAATAACCCCGTAGGAGGCACGAACACCTCGCACGGGACCAATGTAAGTTGTAGGAACTGACCGCGTAGTGCCGGGTCTCCCAGTTTGAGAGTATGATGATAATTTGGCAAAATCTCACTTAGACTTGATAACAGGCCGTTAAAGGGTGAATACCCGAACCAGCCACCAGACGACCCCGTAGGAGGCACGAACACCTCGCACGGGACCAATAAAACATTGAGGAACTGATCGCGCAGTTCCGGGTCTCCCGGTTTGAGAGTATGACGATAATTTGCCAAAATCACACTTAAATTTGAAAACAGGCCGTTAAAGTGTGAAAACCCAAACCAAACCCCAAACGACCCCGTAGGAGGCACGAACACCTCGTACGGGACCACTGTAACTTGTAAGAACTGACCACGTAGTCCCGGGTCTCTCGGTTTGAGAGTATGACGATAATTTGCTAAAATCACACTTAGACTTGAAAACAGGTCATTAAAGGGTGAAAACTCGAACAAGCCGCCAAACGACCCCGTAGGAGGCACGAACACCTCGCACGAGACCAATGTAACTTGTAGGAACTGACCGCGTAGTCCCGGGTCTCCCGATTTGAGAGTATGATGATAATTTTCCAAAATCACACTTAGACTTGAAAACAGGCCATTAAAGGGTGAAAACCCGAACCAACCCCCGAACGACCTCGTAGGAGGCCCGAACACCTCGCACGGGACCAATTTAACCTGTAGAAATTGACCGCGTAGTCCCAGGTCTCTCGATTTGAGAGTATGACGATAATTTGTAAAAATCCGACTTAGACTTGAAAACAGGCCGTTAAAAGGTGAAAACCCGAACTAGCCCCCAAACGACCCCGTAGGAGGGACGAACACCTCGTACGGGACCATTGTAAGTTGAAGGAACTGACCGCGTAGTCCAGGGTCTCCCGGTTTGAGAGTATAAAGATAATTTGCCATAATCACCCTTAGACTTGAAAACAGGTCGTTAAAGGGTGAAAACCCGAACCAGCCACCAGACGACCCCGTAGGAGGCACGAACACCTCGCACGGGACCAATGTAACTTGTAGGAACTGACTGTGTAGTCTCGGGTCTCCTGATTTGAGAGTATGATGATAATTTGCAAAAATGATACTTAGACATGAAAATAGGCCGTTAAAGGGTGAAAACCCAATCCATCACCCAAACGACCCCGTAGGAGGCACGAACATCTCGCACGGGACCAATGTAACTTGCAGGAACTGACCGCGTAGTCTCGGGTCTCCCGATTTGAGTGTATGATGATAATTTCCTAAGATCAAAGTTAGACTTGAAAACAGGTCATTAAAGAGTGAAAACCCGAACCAGCCCCCAAACCACCCCGTAGGAGACATGAATACCTCGCACTGGACCATTGTAACTTGTAGGAACTGACCGCAAAGTCCCGAGCCTCCCGGTTTGAGAGTACGAGTATAATTTGAAAAAATCCCACTTAGACATGAAAATAGTCCGTTAAAGGGTAAAAACCCAAACCAACCCCCAAACAACCCGTAGGAGCCACGAGAACCTCGAACGAGACCAATGTAACATGTTGGAACTGACTGCGTAGTTCAGGGTGTCCCAGTTTGAAAGTATGATGATAATTTATAAAAATCACCGCTTACACTTGAAAACATGGCGTTAAAGGGTGAAAACCCGAACCAACCCCTAAACAACCCCGTAGGAGGCACGAACACCTTGCATGGGACCAATGTAACTTGTAGGAACTGACCGCGTAGTCTCGGGTCTCCCGGTTTGAGAGTATGATGATAATTTGCCAAAATCACACTTAGACTTGAAAACAGACCATTAAAGGGTGAATAACCGAACCAGCCTCCAGATAACCCCGTAGGAGGCACGAACACCTCGCACGGGATCAATCTAACTTGTAGGAATTGACCACGTAGTTCCTGGTCTCCTGGTTTGAGAGTATGACGATAATTTGCCAAAATCACAATTACACTTAAAAATAGGCCGTTAAAGTGTGAAAACCCGAACCAAACCCCAGACGGCCCTGTAGGAGGCACGAACACCTCGTACGGGAACAATGAAACTTGTAGGAACTGACCGCGTAGTCCCGGGTCTCACAGTTTGAGAGTATGATAATAATCTGCCAAAATCACACTTAGACTTGAAAACAGGCCGTTAAAGTGTAAAAACCCGAACTAACCCCCAAACGACCCCGTAAGTGGCACGAACACCTCGCACGTGACTAATGTAACTTGTAAGAACTAACCGCGTAGTCCCGGGTCTCTCGATTTCAGAGTATGATGATAATTTTAAAAAATCACACTTAGACTTGAAAATAGGTCGTCAAAGGGTGAAAACCCAATCCAGCCCCCAAACGACACCGTAGGAGGCACGAACACCTCACATGGGACCAATGTAACTTGCAGGAACTGACCGCGTACTCCCGAATCTCCCGATTTGAGAGTATGATGATAATTTCCTAAGATCACATTTAGACTTGAAAACAGGTCGTTAATGGGTGAAAACCCGAACCAGCCCCCAAACGACCCCGTAGGAGGCACGAACACCTCGCACTGGACCAATGTAACATGTTGGACTGACCGCAAAGTCTCGGGCCTCCCGGTTGGAGAGTACGAGTATAATTGGAAAAATCACACTTCGACTTGAAAACAGGCCGTTAAAGGGTGAAAACCCAAACCATCCCCCAAATGACCCCGAATGTGGCACGAACACCTCGAACGGGACCAATGTAACTTGTCAAAACTGACCGCGTAGTTTCGAGTGTCTCGGTTTGAAAGTGTGACGATAATTTGCCAAAATCTCACTTAGACTTGAAAACAGGCCATTAAAGGTTGAAAACTCGAACCATCCCCCAGACGACCCCGTAGGAGGCACGAACACCTCGCACGGGACCGATGTAACTTGTCAAAATTGACCACGTAGTCTGGGGTCAGCCGGTTTGAGAGTATGACAATAATTTATAAAAATCACCACTTACACTTAAAAAGACGCCGTTAAAGGGTGAAAACCCGAACCAACCCCCAAACAACCCCGAAGGAGGCACGACCACCTCGTACGGGACCAATGTCACTTGTAGGAACTGACCGCTCAGTCCCGGGTCTCCCAGTTTGAGAGTATGATGATAATTTATGAAAATCACACTTAGACTTGAAAATAGGCCGTTAAAGGGTGAATACCCGAACCAACCACCAGACGTCCCCGTAGGAGGCACGAACACCTCGCACGGGACCAATGTAACTTGTAGGAACTGACCGCGTAGTCACGCGTCTCCCGGTTTGAGAGTATGACGATAATTTGCCAAAATCACACTTACACTTGAAAATAGGCCGTTAAAGTGTGAAAACCCGAACCAACCCCCAGACGACCCCGTACGAGGCACGAACACCTCGTACGGGACCAATGTAACTAGAAGGAACTGACCGCGTAGTCCTGGGTCTCCCGGGTTGATAGTATGACAATAATTTGCTGAAATTTCACTTAGACTTGAAAATAGGTTGTTAAAGTGTGAAAACCCGAACCAGCCCCCAAACGACCCCGTAGGAGGTACGAACACCTCGCACGGGACCAATGTACCTTGTAGAAACTGACCCCGTAGTCCCGAGTCTCTCGATTTGTGAGTATGAAGATAATTTGCAAAATCACACTCACACTTAAAAACACACCGTTAAAGGGTGAAAACCCGAACCAACCCCCAAACAACCCCGTAGGAGGCACGAACACCTCGTACGGGACCAATGCCACTTGTAGGAACTGACCGCGTAGTCCCGGGTCTCCCGGTTTGAGAGTATGACAATAATTTACCAAAATCACACTTAGACTTGAAAACAGGCCATTAAAGGGTGAATACCCGAACCAACCATCAGACGACCCCGTTGGAGGCACGAACACCTCGCACGGGACCAATGTAACTTTTAGGAACTGACCGCGTAGTCCTGGGTCTCCCGGTTTGAGAGTATGACGATAATTTTCAAAAATCACACTTAGACTTGAAAACAGGTCGTTAAAGGGTGAAAGCCCGAACCAGCCCCCAAACGACCCCGTAGGAGGCACAAACACCTCGCACGTGACCAATGTATCTTGTAGGAACTGACCACGTAGTCTCGGGTCTCCCGGTTTGAGAGTATTATAATAATTTGCCAAAATCACACGTACACTTAAAAACGTACCGTTAAAGGGTGAAAACCCGAACCAGCCCCCAAACAACCCCATAGGAGGCACGAACCCCTCGTACGGGACTAATGTCACTTGTAGGAACTGACCGGGTAGTCCCGGGTCTCCAGGTTTGAGAGTATGACGATAATTTGTAAAAATCACACTTATACTTTAAAACAGGTCGTTAAAGTGTGAAAACTCAAACCAATCCCCAAACGATCCCGTAGGAGGCAAGAACACCTCGCACGGGACCAATGTAACTTGCAGGAACTGACCGCGTAGTCCCGGGCCTCCCGATTTCAGAGTATGATTATAATTTGAAAAAATCATACTTAGACTGGAAAACTGGTCGTCAAAGGGTGAAAACCCAATCCAACCCCCAAACGACATCGTAGGAAGCCCGAACACCTCGCACGGGACCAATGTAACTTGAAGGAACTGATCGCGTAGTCCCGAGTCTCCTGATTTGAGAGTATGAAGATAATTTCCTAAGATCACCGTTAGACTTGAAAACAGGCCGTTAACTGGTGAAAACCCGAACCAGCCCCCAAACGACCCCGTAGGAGGACCGAACACCTCGCACTGGACCAATGTAACTTATTGGAACTAAGCGCAAAGTCCCGAGCCTCCCGGTTAGAGAGTACGAGTATAATTTGAAAAATCACACTTAGACTTGAAAATAGACCGTTAAAGGGTGAAAACCCAAACCAGCCCCCAAACAACCCCGTAGGAGGCACGAACACCTCGAACGGGACCAATGTAACTTATCAAAACTGACCGCGTAGTTTTGAGTGTCCCGGTTTGAAAGTATCACGATAATTTGCCAAAATCTCACTTATACTCGAAAACAGGCCATTAAAGGGTGAAAACCCGAACCATCCCCCAGACCACCCCTTAGGAGGCACGAACACCTCGCACGGGACCAATGTAACTTGTCAAAAATGACCGCGTAGTCTAGGGTCTGCCGGGATTGAGAGTATGATGATAATTTATAAAAACACGTCGTTAAAGGGTGAAAACCCAAACCAACCCCCAAACAACCCCGTAGGAGGTACGAACACCTCGTAAGGGACCAATGTCCCTTGTAGGAACTGACCGTCTAGACCCGGGTCTCCCGATTTGAGAGTATGATGATAATTTGCCAAAATCACACTTAGACTTGAAAACAGGCCGTTAAAGGCTGAATACCCAAACCAACCACCAAACGACCCCGTAGGAGGTACAAACACCTCGCACGGGACTAATGTAACTTGTAGGAAATGACCGCGTAGTCACGGGTCTACCCATTTGAGAGTATGACGATAATTTGCCAAAAATCACCCTTATACTTGAAAACAGGCCGTTAAAGTGTGAAAACCCGAAACAACTCCCAGACGACCCCCTAGGAGGCACGAACACCTCGTACGGGACCAATGTAACTTGTAGGAAGAGACCGCGTACTCCCGGGTCTCCCGGTTTGAGAGTATGATGATAATTTGCAGAAATCACACATAGACTTGAAAATAGGTTGTTAAATGGTGAAAACCCGAACCAGGCCCCAAACGACCCCATAGGAGGCACAGACACCTCGCACGGGACCAATGTTACGTGTAGGAACTGACCGCGTAGTCCCGGGTCTCCCGGTTTGAGAGTATGACGATAATTTGCCAAAATCACACTTACACTTAAAAACACGCCGTTAATGGGTGAAAATCGGAACCAACCCCCAAACAACCCCGTAGGAGGCACGGACACCTCGTACGGGACCAATGCCACTTGTAGGAACTGACCGCGTAGTTCCGGGTCTCCCAATTTGAGAGTATGATGATAATTTTGCCAAAATCACACTTAGACTTGAAAACAGGCAGTTAAAGTGTGAAAACCCGAACCAAACCCCAGACGACCCCATATGAGGCACAAACACCTCGTACGGGACCAATGTAACTTGTAGGAACTGACCGCGTAGTCCCGGGTCTCCCAGTTTGAGAGTATGATGATAATTTGCCATAATCACCCTTAGACTTGAAAACAGGTCGTTAAAGGGTGAAAACCCGAACCAGCCCCCAAACGGCCCCGTACGAGGCACGAACACCTCCCAGGGGACCAATGTAACTTGTGGGAACTGACCGCGTAGTCCCGGGCCTCCTGGTTTGAGAGTATGATGATAATTTACCAAAATCACACTTAGACTTTAAAATAGGCCGTTAAAGGGTAAAAACCCGAACTACCCCAAACGACCCCGTAAGAGGCACGAACACCTCGTACGGGACCAATGTAACTTGTAGGAACTAACTGTGTAATCTCGGGTCTCTCGATTTGAGAGTATGATGATAATTTGAAAAAATAACACTTAGAATTGAAAATAGGTCGTTAAAGGGTGAAAACTCGAACAACCCCTAGACGACCCCGTAGGAGGCACGAACACCTCGCACGGGACCAATGTAACTTGTAGGAACTGATCGCGTAGTCCCGTGTCTCCCGATTTGAGAGTATGATGATAATTTCCCAAAATCTCACTTAGACTTGAAAATTGGCCGTTAAAGGGTGAATACTCGAACCAGCCACCAGACGACCCCGTAGGAGGCACGAACACCTCGCACTGGACTAATGTAACTTGTAGGAACTGACCGCGTAGTTCCTAGTCTCCCGATTTGATAGTATGATGATAATTTGCCAAAATCACACTTACACTTGAAAACAGCCCGTTGAAGTTTGAAAACCTGAACAAAACCCCAGACGACCCCGTAGGAGGTACGAACACCCCGTACGGGACTAATGTAACTTGTTGGAACTGACCGCGTAGTCCCGGGTCTCACGATTTGAGAGTATGACGATAATTTGTCGAAATCACCCTTAGACTTGAAAACAGGCCGTTAAAGTGTGAAAAATCGAACACCCCCAGACGACCCCGTAGGAGGCACGAACTCCTCGCACGGGACCAATGTAACTTGTATGAACTAACCGCGTAGTCCCGGGTCTCCCGATTTTAGAGTATGATGATATTTGCAAAAATCACACTTACACATGAAAACAGGCCGTTAAAGTGCAAAAACCCGAACCAACCGCCAGACGACCCCGTAGGAGGCACGAACACCTCGGAAAGGGCCAATGTAACTTGCAGGAACTGACCGCGTAGTCCGGGGTCTCCCGGTTTGATATTATGATGATAATTTCCTAAGATCATAGTTAGACTTGAAAATAGGTCATTAAAGGGTGAAAACTCGAACCAACCCCCAAACGACCCCGTAGGAGGCACGAACACCTCGCACTGGACCAATGTAACTTGTAGGAACAGACCGCAAAGTCCCGAGCCTCCCGGTTTGAGAGTAAGAGTATAATTTGAAAAATCACACTTAGACTTGAAAACAGGCCGATAAAGGGTGAAAACATAAACCATCCCCCAAACGACCCCGTATGAGGCACGAACACCTCGAACGGGACCAATGTAACTTGTCGGAACTGACCGCGTAGTTTCGAGTGTCCCGATTTGAAAGTATGACGATATTTTTCCAAAATCGCACTTAGACTTGAAAATAGGCCACTAAAGGGTGAAAACTAGAACCATCCCCCAAACGACACCGTCGGAGGCATAGACACGTCGTACGGGACCAATGTAACTTGTCAAAACTGATCGCGTAGTCTGGGGTCTGCCGGTTTGAGAGTATGATGATATTTTATAAAAATCACCACTAACACTTGAAAACAGGCCGTTAATGGGTGAATACCTGAACCAACCACCCGACGACCCCGTAGGAGGCACGAACACCTCGCACGGGACCAATGTGACTTGTAGGAACTGACCGTGTAGTCTTGGGTCTCCTGTTTTGAGAGTATGACGATATTTGCCAAAATCACACTTAGACTTGAAAACAGGCCGTTAAATGGTGAAAACCCGAACCATCCCCCAGACGACCCCATAGGAGGCACGAACACCTCGCACGGGAGCAATGTAAGTTCTCAAAATTGAACGAGTCATCTCTGGTCTGCCGGTTTGAGAGTATGACGATAATTTATAAAATCACCACTTACACTTAAAAACACGCCATTAAAGGGTGAAAACCCAAACCAACCCCTAAACAACCCCGTAGGAGGCACGAACACCTCGCACGGTTCCAATGCCACTTGTAGGAACTGACCGCGTAGTCACGGGTCTCCCGGTTTGAGAGTATGATGATAATTTACCAAAATCACACTTAGACTTGAAAACAGGCCATTAAAGGGTGAATACCCGAACCAACCATCAGACGACCCCGTTGGAGGCACGAACACCTCGCACGGGACCAATGTAACTTTTAGGAACTGACCGCGTAGTCCTGGGTCTCCCGGTTTGAGAGTATGACGATAATTTTCAAAAATCACACTTAGACTTGAAAACAGGTCGTTAAAGGGTGAAAGCCCGAACCAGCCCCCAAACGACCCCGTAGGAGGCACAAACACCTCGCACGTGACCAATTTATCTTGTAGGAACTGACCACGTAGTCTCGGGTCTCCCGGTTTGAGAGTATTATAATAATTTGCCAAAATCACACGTACACTTAAAAACGTGCCGTTAAAGGGTGAAAACCCGAACCAGCCCCCAAACAACCCCATAGGAGGCACGAACCCCTCGTACGGGACTAATGTCACTTGTAGGAACTGACCGGGTAGTCCCGGGTCTCCAGGTTTGAGAGTATGACGATAATTTGTAAAAATCACACTTATACTTTAAAACAGGTCGTTAAAGTGTGAAAACTCAAACCAATCCCCAAACGATCCCGTAGGAGGCAAGAACACCTCGCACGGGACCAATGTAACTTGCAGGAACTGACCGCGTAGTCCCGGGCCTCCCGATTTCAGAGTATGATTATAATTTGAAAAAATCATACTTAGACTGGAAAACTGGTCGTCAAAGGGTGAAAACCCAATCCAACCCCCAAACGACATCGTAGGAGGCCCGAACACCTCGCACGGGACCAATGTAACTTGAAGGAACTGATCGCGTAGTCCCGAGTCTCCTGATTTGAGAGTATGAAGATAATTTCCTAAGATCACCGTTAGACTTGAAAACAGGACGTTAACTGGTGAAAACCCGAACCAGCCCCCAAACGACCCCGTAGGAGGCACGAACACCTCGCACTGGACCAATGTAACTTATTGGAACTAAGCGCAAAGTCCCGAGCCTCCCGGTTAGAGAGTACGAGTATAATTTGAAAAATCACACTTAGACTTGAAAATAGACCGTTAAAGGGTGAAAACCCAAACCAGCCCCCAAACAACCCCGTAGGAGGCACGAACACCTCGAACGGGACCAATGTAACTTATCAAAACTGACCGCGTTGTTTTGAGTGTCCCGGTTTGAAAGTATCACGATAATTTGCCAAAATCTCACTTATACTCGAAAACAGGCCATTAAAGGGTGAAAACTCGAACCATCCCCCTGACCACCCCTTAGGAGGCACGAACACCTCGCACGGGACCAATGTAACTTGTCAAAAATGACCGCGTAGTCTAGGGTCTGTCGGGATTGAGAGTATGATGATAATTTATAAAAACACGCCGTTAAAGGGTGAAAACCCAAACCAACCCCCAAACAACCCCGTAGGAGGTACGAACACCTCGTAAGCGACCAATGTCCCTTGTAGGAACTGACCGTCTAGACCCGGGTCTCCCGATTTGAGAGTATGATGATAATTTGCCAAAATCACACTTAGACTTAAAAACAGGCCGTTAAAGGCTGAATACCCAAACCAACCACCAAACGACCCCGTAGGAGGTACAAACACCTCGCACGGGACTAATGTAACTTGTAGGAAATGACCGCGTAGTCACGGGTCTACCCATTTGAGAGTATGACGATAATTTGCCAAAAATCACCCTTATACTTGAAAACAGGCCGTTAAAGTGTGAAAACCCGAAACAACTCCCAGACGACCCCCTAGGAGGCACGAACACCTCGTACGGGACCAATGTAACTTGTAGGAAGAGACCGCGTACTCCCGGGTCTCCCGGTTTGAGAGTATGATGATAATTTGCCGAAATCACACACAGACTTGAAAATAGGTTGTTAAATGGTGAAAACCCGAACCAGGCCCCAAACGACCCCATAGGAGGCACGGACACCTCGTACGGGACCAATGTTACGTGTAGGAACTGACCGCGTAGTCCCGGGTCTCCCGGTTTGAGAGTATGACGATAATTTGCCAAAATCACACTTACACTTAAAAACACGCCGTTAATGGGTGAAAATCGGAACCAACCCCCAAACAACCCCGTAGGAGGCACGAACACCTCGTACGGGACCAATGCCACTTGTAGGAACTGACCGCGTAGTTTCGGGTCTCCCAATTTGAGAGTATGATGATAATTTTGCCAAAATCACACTTAGACTTGAAAACAGGCAGTTAAAGTGTGAAAACCCGAACCAAACCCCAGACGACCCCATATGAGGCACAAACACCTCGTACGGGACCAATGTAACTTGTAGGAACTGACCGCGTAGTCCCGGGTCTCCCAGTTTGAGAGTATGATGATAATTTGCCATAATCACCCTTAGACTTGAAAACAGGTCGTTAAAGGGTGAAAACCCGAACCAGCCCCCAAACGGCCCCGTACGAGGCACGAACACCTCCCAGGGGACCAATGTAACTTGTGGGAACTGACCGCGTAGTCCCGGGTCTCCTGGTTTGAGAGTATGATGATAATTTACCAAAATCACACTTAGACTTTAAAATAGGCCGTTAAAGGGTAAAAACCCGAACTACCCCAAACGACCCCGTAAGAGGCACGAACACCTCGTACGGGACCAATGTAACTTGTAGGAACTAACTGTGAAATCTCGGGTCTCTCGATTTGAGAGTATGATGATAATTTGAAAAAATAACACTTAGAATTGAAAATAGGTCGTTAAAGGGTGAAAACTCGAACAACCCCCAGACGACCCCGTAGGAGGCACGAACACCTCGCACGGGACCAATGTAACTTGTAGGAACTGATCGCGTAGTCCCGTGTCTCCCGATTTGAGAGTATGATGATAATTTCCCAAAATCTCACTTAGACTTGAAAATTGGCCGTTAAAGGGTGAATACTCGAACCAGCCACCAGACGACCCCGTAGGAGGCACGAACACCTCGCACTGGACTAATGTAACTTGTAGGAACTGACCGCGTAGTTCCTAGTCTCCCGATTTGATAGTATGATGATAATTTGCCAAAATCACACTTACACTTGAAAACAGCCCGTTGAAGTTTGAAAACCTGAACAAAACCCCAGACGACCCCGTAGGAGGTACGAACACCCCGTACGGGACTAATGTAACTTGTTGGAACTGACCGCGTAGTCCCGGGTCTCACGATTTGAGAGTATGACGATAATTTGCCGAAATCACACTTATACTTGAAAACAGGCCGTTAAAGTGTGAAAAATCGAACACCCCCAGACGACCCCGTAGGAGGCACGGACTCCTCGCACGGGACCAATGTAACTTGTATGAACTAACCGCGTAGTCCCGGGTCTCCCGGTTTGAGAGTATGATGATATTTGCAAAAATCACACTTACACATGAAAACAGGCCGTTAAAGTGCAAAAACCCGAACCAACCGCCAGACGACCCCGTAGGAGGCACGAACACCTCGGAAAGGGCCAATGTAACTTGCAGGAACTGACCGCGTAGTCTGGGGTCTCCCGGTTTGATATTATGATGATAATTTCCTAAGATCATAGTTAGACTTGAAAATAGGTCATTAAAGGGTGAAAACTCGAACCAACCCCCAAACGACCCCGTAGGAGGCACGAACACCTCGCACTGGACCAATGTAACTTTTAGGAACAGACCGCAAAGTCCCGAGCCTCCCGGTTTGAGAGTACGAGTATAATTTGAAAAATCACACTTAGACTTGAAAACAGGCCGATAAAGGGTGAAAACATAAACCATCCCCCAAACGACCCCGTATGAGGCACGAACACCTCGAACGGGACCAATGTAACTTGTCGGAACTGACCGCGTAGTTTCGAGTGTCCCGATTTGAAAGTATGACGATATTTTTCCAAAATCGCACTTAGACTTGAAAATAGGCCACTAAAGGGTGAAAACTAGAACCATCCCCCAAACGACCCCGTCGGAGGCATAGACACGTCGTACGGGACCTATGTAACTTGTCAAAACTGATCGCGTAGTCTGGGGTCTGCCGGTTTGAGAGTATGATGATATTTTATAAAAATCACCACTAACACTTGAAAACAGGCCGTTAATGGGTGAATACCTGAACCAACCACCCGACGACCCCGTAGGAGGCACGAACACCTCGTACGGGACCAATGTGACTTGTAGGAACTGACCGTGTAGTCTTGGGTCTCCTGTTTTGAGAGTATGACGATATTTGCCAAAATCACACTTAGACTTGAAAACAGGCCGTTAAATGGTGAAAACCCGAACCATCCCCCAGACGACCCCATAGGAGGCACGAACACCTCGCACGGGAGCAATGTAAGTTCTCAAAATTGAACGAGTCATCTCTGGTCTGCCGGTTTGAGAGTATGACGATAATTTATAAAAATCACCACTTACACTTAAAAACACGCCATTAAAGGGTGAAAACCCAAACCAACCCCTAAACAACCCCGTAGGAGGCACGAACACCTCGCACGGTTCCAATGTAACTTATAGGAACTGACTGCGTAGTCCCGGGTCTCCCGGTTTGAGAGTATGATGATAATTTGGCAAAATCACACTTAGACTTGAAAACAGGCCGTTAAAGGGCGAATACACGAACCAGCCACCAGACGACCCCGTAGGAGGCACGAACACCTCGCACGGGACCAATGTAACTTGTAGTAACTGACCGCGTGGTTCTTGGTCTCACGGTTTGAGAGAATGACGATAATTTTGCCAAAATCATACTTACACTTGAAAACAGGCCGTTAAAGTGTGAAAAGCTAAACCAAACCCCAGACGATCCCGTAGGAGGCTCGAACACCCAGTACGGGACCAATGTAACTTGTACGAACTGACCGCGTAGTCCCGGGTCTCACCATTTGAGAGTATGATGCTAATTTGCCGAAATCACACTTAGACTTGAAAACAAGTCGTTAAAGGGTGAAAACTCGAACCAGCCCCCAAACGACCCCGTAGGAGGCACGAACACCTCGCACGGGACCAAAGTAACTTGTAGGAACCGTCCGCGTAGTCCCGGGTCTCCCGGTTTGAGAGTACGATGATTATTTGCCAAAATCAAAATTAGACTTGAAAACAGGCCGTTAAAGTGCAAAAACCCGAACCAACCCCCAAACGACCCCGTAAGAGGCGCGAACACCTCGCACGCGACCGATGTAACTTATAGGAACTGATCGCGTAGTGCCGGGTCTCCCAATTTGAGAGTATGATGATAATTTGTAAAAATAACACTTAGACTTGAAAACAGGACGTTAAAGGGTGAAAGCTTGAACAACCACCATACGACCCCGTAGGAGGCATGAACTCCTCGCACGGGACCAATGTAACTTGTAGGAACTGACTGCGTCGTCTCGGGTCTCCCGGTTTGAGAGTATGACAATATTTTCCAAAATGACACTTACACATGAAAACAGGCAGTTAAAGTGTGAAAACCCGAACCAACCCCCAAACGACCCCGTAGGAGGCACGGACACCTCGCACGGGACCAACGTAACTTGCAGGAACTGACCGCGTAGTCCTGGGTCTCCCGATTTGAGAGTATGATGATAATTTCCTATGATCACTGTTAGACTTGAAAACAGGTCGTTAAAATGTGAAAACCCGAACCAGCCCCCAAACGACCCCGTAGGAGGCACGAACTCCTCTCACTGGACCAATGTAACTTGTAGGAACTGACCGCAAAGTCTCGGGCCTCCCGGTTTGAGAGTACGAGTATAATTTGAAAAATCACACTAGACTTGAAAACAGGCCGTTAAAGGGTGAAAACCCAAACCATCCCTCAAACGACTCCATATGAGGCACGAACACCTCGAACGAGACCAATGTAACTTGTCGGAACTGATCGCATCGTTTCGAGTGTCCCGGTTTACAAGTATGACGATAATTTGGCAAAATCGCACTTAGACTTGAAAACAGGCAATTAAAGGGTGAAAACCCGAACCATCCCCCAGACGACCCCATAGGAGGTACGAACACCTCGTACGGGACCAATGTAACTTCTTGAAACTGAACGTGTCATCTCGGGTCTTCCGGTTTGAAAGTATGATGATAATTTATAAAAATCACCACTTACACTTAAAAACACGCCATTAAAGGGTGAAAACCCAAACAAACCCACAAACAACCCCGAAGGAGGCACGAACACCTCGCACGGGACCAATGTAACTTGTAGGAACTGACCGCGTAGTCCCGGGTCTCCCGATTTGAGAGTATGATGATAATTTGCCAAAATCACACTTAGACTTGAAAACAGGCCATTAAAGGGTGAATACCTGAACCAGCCACCAGACGACCCCGTAGGAGGCACGAACACCTCGCACGGGACCAATGTAACTTGTAGGAACTGACCGCATAGTTCTGGGTCTCCCAGTTTGAGAGAATGACGAGAATTTGCCAAAATCGTACTTACACTTGAAAACAAGTCGTTAAAGTGTGAAAACCCAAACCAAACCCCAGAAGACCCCGTAGGCGGCAGGAACACCCCGTACGGGACCAATGTAACTTGTAGGAACTCACCGCGTAGTCCCGGGTCTCACGGTTTGAGAGTATGACGATAATTTGCCGAAATCACACTTAGACTTGAAAACTGGTCGTTAAAGGGTGAAAACTCGAACCAGCCCCCAAACGACCCCGTAGGAGGCACGAACACCTCGCACGGGACCAATGTAACTTTCAGGAACTGACCGCATAGTCACGGGTCTCCCGATTTGAGAGTATGATGATAATTTCCTAAGATCACAGTTAGACTTGAAAACAGGTCGTTAAAGGGAGAAAACCCGAACCAACACCCAAACGACCCTGTAGGAGGCACGAACTCCTCGCACTGGACCAATGTAACTTGTAGGAACTGATCGCAAATTCCCGGGCCTCCCGATTTAAGAGTATGAGTATAATTTGAAAAATCACACTTAGACTTGAAAACAGGCCATTAAAGGGTGAAAACCCAAACCAGCACCCAAACGACCCCATATGAGGCACGAACACCTTGAACGGGACTAATGTAACTTGTCGGAACTGACCGCATCATTTCGAGTGTCCTGATTTGCAGGTATGACGATAGTTTGCCAAAATCGCACTTAGACTTGAAAACAGGACATTAAAGGATGAAAACCTGAACCATCCCCCGGACGACCCCATAGGGGGCACAAACACCTCGCACGGGACCAATGTAACTTCTCAAAACCAAACGCGTCATCTCGGGTCTGCCGGTTTGAGAGTATGATGATAATTTATAAAAATCACCACTTACACTTAAAAACACGCCATTAAAGGGTGAAAACCCAAACCAACCCCCAAATAGCCCCGTAAGAGGCACGAACACCTCGCACGGGACCAATGTAACTTGTAGGAACTGACCGCGTAGTCTCGGGTCTCCCGGTTTGAGAGTATGATGATAATTTGCAAAAATCACACTTAGACTTGAAAACAAGCCGTTAAAGGGTGAATACCCGAACCAGCCACCAAACGACCCCGTAGGAGGCACGAACACCTCGCACGGGACCTATTTAACTTGTAGCAACTGACCGCATAGTTCCAGGTCTCCCGATTTTAGAGTATGATGATAATTTGCCAAAATTATACTTACACTTGAAAACATGCCGTTAAAGTGTGAAAACCCGAAACAAACCCCAGACGACCCCGTAGGAGGCACGAATACCTCGCACGGGGCCAATGTAACTTGTAGGAACCGACCGCGTAGTCCCGGGTCTCCCGATTTGAGAGTATGATAATAATTTGCCAAAATCACACTTAGGCTTGAAAACAGGACGTTATAGTGTAAAAACCCGAACAACCCCCAAACGACCCCGTTAAAGGCACGAACACCTCGTACGGGACCAATGTAACTTGTAGGAACTGACCACGTAGTCCCGAGTCTCCTAATTTGAGAGTATGACGATATTTGCTAAAATCACACTTACATATGGAAACAGGCTGTTAAAGTGAGAAAACCCAGACCAACCCTCAAACGACCCCGTAGGAGGCACTAACACCTCGCACGGGACCAATCTAACATGCAAGAACTGACTGTGTAGTCCCGGGTCTCCCGATTTGAGAGTATGATGATAATTTCCTAAGATCAAAGTTAGACTTGAAAATAGGTCGTGAAAGGGTGAAAACACGAACCAGCCACCAAACGACCCCGTAGGAGGTACGAACACCTCGCACTTGACCAATGTAACTTATAGGAACTGACCGCAAAGTCCCGGGCCTCACGGTTTGAGAGTACGAGCATAATTTGAAAAATCAGACTTAGACTTGAAAACAGGACGTTAAAGGGTGAAAACCCAAACCAACCCCCAAACGACCCCATATGAGGCACGAACACCTCGAACGGGACCAATGTAACTTGTCGGAACTGACAGCATCATTTCGAGTGTCCTGGTTTGAAAGTATGACGATAATTTGCCAAAATCGCACTTAGACTTGAAAACAGGCCATTAAAGGGTGAAAACCCGAGCCATCCCTCAGACGACCCCGTAGGAGGCACAAACAGCTCGCACGGGATCAATGTAACTTGTCGAAACTGACCACGTCGTCTCGGGTCTGCTGGTTTGAGAGTATGATGATAATTTATAAAAATCACCAGTTACACTTAAAAACACGCCGTTAAAGGGTGAAAACCCAAACCAAGCCCCAAACAACCCCGTAGGAGGAACGAACACCTCGCACAACACCAATGTAACTTGTAGGAATTGACCACGTAGTCCCGGGTCTCTCGGTTTGAGAGTATGATGATTATTTTGTAAAATCACACTTAGACTTGAAAACAGGCCGTTAAAGGGTGAATACCCGAACCTGCCACCAGCCGAACCCGTAGGAGGCACGAACACCACGCACGGTACCAATGTAACTTGTAAGAACTGACCCTGTAGTTCCTGCTCTCTCGGTTTGAGAGTATGACGATAATTTACCAAAATCACACTTACACTTGAAAACAGGCCGTTAAAGTGTGAAAACTCGAACCATCCCCCAAACGCCACCGTAGGAGGCATGAACACCTCGTACGGGACCAATGTAACTTGTAGGAACTGACCGCGTTGTCCCGGGTCTCCCAATTTCAGAGTATGATGATAATTTGCTGAAATCATACTCAGACTTGAAAACATGTCGTTAATGGGTGAAAACTCGAACCAGCACCCAAACGACCCCGTAGGAGGCACGAACACCTCACACGGGACCAATGTTAATTGTAGGAACTGACCGCATTGTCCCGGGTCTCCCAGTTTGAGAGTATGATTATTATTTCCTAAGATCACAGTTAGACTTGAAAACAGGCCGTTAAAGGGTGAAAACCCGAACAAACCCCCAAAAGACCTCGTAAGAGGCACGAACACCTCGCACGAGACCAATGTAACTTGTAGGAACTGACCGCGAAGTCCCGGGACTCCCGATTTGAGAGTATGATGATAATTTGCAAAAATAGCACTTAGACTTGAAAACAGGCCGTTAAAGGGTGAAAACTCGAACAACCCCCAGACGACCCCGTAGGAGGCACGAACACCTCACATGGGACCAATGTAACTTGTAAGAACTGACCGCGTAGTCCCGAGTCTCCTGATTTCAGAGTTTGATGATAATTTGAAAAAATCACACTTAGACTTGAAAACTGGTCGTCAAAGGGAGAAAACCCAATCAAGCCCCCAAACGACCCCGTAGGAGGCACGAACACCTCGGACGGGACCAATGTAACTTGCAAGAACTGACCGCGTAGTCCCGGGTCTCCCAATTTGAGAGTATGATGATAATTTCCTAAGATCACAGTTAGACTTGAAAACAGGTCGTTAAAGGGTGAAAACCCTAACCAGCCCCCAAACGACCCCGTAGGAGGTACGAACACCTCGCACTTGACCAATGTAACTTATAGGAACTGACCGCAAAGTCCTGGGCATCACGGTTTGAGAGTACGAGCATAATTTGAAAAATCACACTTAGACTTGAAAACAGGCCGTTAAAGGGTGAAAACCCAAACCAACCCCCAAATGACCCCATATGAGGCACGAAGACATCGAACGGGACCAATGTAACTTGTCGGAACTGACCGCATCATTTCGAGTGTCCTGGTTTGAAAGTATGATGATAATTTGCCAAAATCGCACTTAGACTTGAAAACAAGCCATCAAAGGGTGAAAACCCGAGCCATCCCTCAGACGACCCCGTAGGAGGCACAAACAGCTCGCACGGGATCAATGTAACTTGTCGAAACTGACCACGTCATCTCGGGTCTGCCGGTTAGAGAGTATGACGATAATTTATAAAAATGAACACTTACACTTGAAAACATGACGTTAAAGGGTGAAAACCCAAACCAACCCCCAAACAACCCCGTAGGAGGAACGAACACCTCGCACAGCACCAATGTAACTTGTAGGAATTGACCGCGTAGTCCCGAGTCTCTCGGTTTGAGAGTATGATGATAATTTTCCAAAAATCACACTTAGAGTTGAAAACAGGCCGTTAAAGGGTGAATACCCGAACCTGCAACCAGCCGAACCCGTAGGAGGCACGAACACCTCGCACGGGACCAATGTAACTTGTAAGAACTGATCGCTTAGTTCCTGGTCTCTCGGTTTGAGAGTATGACGATAATTTACTAAAATCACACTTACACATGAAAATAGGATGTTAAAGTGTGAAAACTCGAACCCACCCCCAAGCGGCCCCGTAAGAGGCATGAACACCTCGTACGGGACCAATGTAACTTGTAGGAACTAACCGCGTAGTCCCGGGTCTCCCGATTTCAGAGTATGATGATAATTTGCGGAAATCATACTCAGACTTGAAAACATGCCGTTAATGGGTGAAAACCCGAACCAGCACCCAAACGACCCCGTAGGAGGCACGGACACCTCCCACGGGACCAATGTAACTTGTAGGAACTGACCGCATTGTCCCGAGTCTCCCGGTTTGAGAGTATGATGATAATTTCCTAAGATCACAGTTAGACTTGAAAACAGGCCGTTAAAGGGTGAAAACCCGAACAAACCCCCAAAAGACCTCGTAAGAGGCATGAACACCTCGCACGAGACCAATGTAACGTATAGGAACTGACCGCGAAGTCCCGGGACTCCCGATTTGAGAGTATGATGATAATTTGCAAAAATAGCACTTAGACTTGAAAACAGGCCATTAAAGGGTGAAAACTCGAACAACCCTCAGACGACCCCGTAGGAGGCACGAACAACTCGCACGGGACCAATGTAACTTGTAGGAACTGACCGCGTAGTCCCGGGTCTCCCGATTTCCGAGTATGATGATAATTTGAAAAAATCACACTTAGACTTGAAAACTGGTCGTCACAGGGTGAAAACCCAATCAAGCCCCCAAACGACACTGTAGGAGGCACGAACACCTCGCACGGGACCTATGTAACTTGCAGGAACTGACCGCGTAGTCCCGGGTCTCCCGATTTGAGAGTATGATAATAATTTCCTAAGATCACATTTAGACTTGAAAACCGGTCGTTAAAGGGTGAAAACCCGAACCAACCCCCAAACGACCCCCTAAGAGGTACGAACACCTCGCACTGGACAAATGTAACTTGTTGGAACTGGCCGATAAGTCCTGGGCCTCCCGGTTTAAGAGTACGAGTATAATTTGAAAAATTACACTTAGACTTGAAAACAGGTCGTTAAAGGGTGAAAACCCAAACCTGCCCCCAAACGACACCGTATGAGGCACGAACACCACGAACGGGACCAATGTAATTTGTTAGAACTGACCGCATCGTTTCGAGTGTCCCGATTTGAAAGTATGATGATAATTTGCCAAAATTGCACTTAGACTTGAAAATAGGCCATTAAAGGGTGAAAACCCGAACCATCCCCTAGATGACCCCGTAGGAGGCACGAAGACCTCGCACGGGACCAATGTAACTTCTCAAAACTGAACGCATCATCTCGGGTCTACCGGTTTGAGTGTATGACGATAATTTATAAAAATCACCCCTTACACTTAAAAACACGCCATTAAAGGGTGAAAACCCGATCCATCCCCCCGACGACCCCGTAGGAGGCACGGACACCTCACACAGGACCAATGTAACTTTTAGGAACTGACCGCGTAGTCCCGGGTCTCCCGGTTTGAGAGTATGATGATAATTTGCCAAAATCACACTTAGACTTGAAAACGGGCTGTTAAAGGGTGAATACCCGAACCAGACACCAGACGACCCCGTAGGAGGCACAAACACCTCGCACGGAACCAATGTAACTTGTAGCAACGGACCGCGTAGTTCCTGGTCTCCCAGTTTGAGAGTATGACGATAATTTGCCAAAATCATACTTACACTTGAAAACAGGCCGTTAAAGTGAGAAAACCCGAACCAAACCCCAGACGACCCCGTAGGAGGCACGAACACCCCGTACGGGACCAATGTAAATTGTAGGAACCGACCGCGTAGTCCCGGATCTCCCGGTTTGAGAGTATGATGATATTTTCCAAAATCACACTTAGACTTGAAAACAGGTTGTTAATGTGTAAAAACCCGAACCAACCCCCAAACGACCCCGTAAGAGGCACAAACACCTCGCACGGGACCAATGTAACTTTGTAGGAACTGATCGCGTAGTCCCGGGTCTCCCAATTTGAGAGTATGATGATAATTTACAAAAATAACACTTAGACATGAAAACATGCCATTAAAGGGTGAAAACTCGAACAACCCCCAGATGACCCCATAGGAGGCACGAACTCCTCGCACGGGACCAATGTAACTTGTAGGAACTGATCGCGTAGTCCCGGGTCTCCCAGTTTGAGAGTATGACGATATTTCCCAAAATCACACTTACACATGAAAACAGGCCGTTAAAGTGGGAAAACCCGAACCAACCCCAGACGACCCCGTAAGAGGCACGAACACCTCGCACGGGACCAATGTAACTTGCAGGAACGGACCGCGTAGTCCCGGGTCTCCTGATTTGAGAGAGTGATGAATATTTCCAAAGATCACAATTAGACTTGAAAACTGGTCGTTAAAGGGTGAAAACCCGAACCAACCCCCAAACGACCTCGTACGAGGCACGAACACCTCGCATTTGACCAATGTAACTAGTAGGAACTGACTGCAAAGTCCCGGGCCTCTCGGTTTGAGAGTACGAGTATAATTTGAAAAATCACACTTAGACTTGAAAACAAGCCGTTAAAGGGTGAAAACCCAAACCAGCCCCCAAACGACCCCCAATGAGGAACGAACACCTCGCACGGCACCAATGTAACTTGTAGGAACTGACCGCGTAGTCCCGGGTCTCTCAATTTGAGAGTATGATGATAATTTGCCAAAATCACACTTAGACTTGAAAACAGGCCGTTAAAGGGTGAATACCCGAACCAGCCACTAGACGACCCCGTAGGAGGCACGAACACCTCGCACAGAACCAATGTAACTTGTAGGAACTGACCGCGAAGTCCCGGGTTTCCCGATTTAAGAGTATGATGATAATTTGCAAAAATAGCACTTAGACTTGAAAATAGGCCGTTAAAGGGTGAAAACTCGCACAACCCTCAAACGACCCCGTAGGAGGCACGAACACCTCACACGGGACCAATGTAACTTGTAGGAACTGACCGCGTACTCCCAGGTCTCCTGATTTCAGAGTATGATGATAATTTGAAAAAAATCACACTTAGACATGAAAACAGGTCGTCAAAGGGTGAAAACCCAATCGAGCCCCCAAACGACATCGTAGGAGGCACGAACACCTCGCACGGGACCAATCTAACTTGCAGGGAACTGACCGCGTAGTCCCAGGTCTCCCGATTTGAGAGTATGATGATAATTTCCAAAGATCACAATTAGACTTGCAAACTGGTCGTTAAAGGGTGAAAACCCGAACCAACCCCCAAACGACCCCGTAGGAGGCACGAACACCTCGCACTGGACCAATGTAACTTGTTGGAACTGATCGCAAAGTCCTGGGCCTCCCGGTTTGGGAGTACGAGTATAATTTGAAAAATCACACTTAGACTTGAACACAGGCCGTTAAAGGGTGAAAACCCAAACCATCCCCCAAACGACCCCGTATGAGGCACGAACACCTCGAACGGGACCAATGTAACTTGTCTGAACTGACCGCGTAGTTTCGAGTGTCCCGGTTTGAAAGTATGATGATAATTTGCCAAAATCTCACTTAGACTTGAAAACAGGCCATTAAAGGGTGAAAACCCGAACCATCCCCCAGACGACCCCGTAGGAGGCACGAACACCTCGCACGGGACCAATGTAACTTGTCAAAACTGACCGCGTAGTCTGGGGTCTGCCGGTTTGAGAGTATGACGATAATTTATAAAAATCACCACTTCCACTTAAAAACACACCGTTAAAGGGTGAAAACCCGAACAAACCACCAAACAACCCCGTAGGAGGCACGAACACCACGTACGGGACCAATGTCACTTGTAGGAACTGACCGCGTAGTCCCGGGTCTCCCGGTTTGAGAGTATGGTGATAATTTGCCAAAATCACACTTAGACTAGAAAACAGGCCGTTAAAGGGTGAATACCCGAACCAACCACCAGACGAACCCGTAGGAGGCGCGAACACCTCGCACAGAACCAATGTAACTTGTATTAACTGACTGCGTCGTTCCTGGTCTCTCGGCTTGAGAGTATGACGATAATTTACCAAAATCACACTTACACTTGAAAACAGGCCATTAAAGTGTGAAAACCCGAACCAACCCCCAAACCACCCCGTAGGAGGCACGAACACCTCACACGGGACCATTGTAACTTGTAGGAACTGACCGCGTAGGCCCGGGTCTCCCGGTTTGAGAGTATGACGATAATTTGCCAAAATCACACTTACACTTAAAAACACGCCGTTAAAGGGTGAAAACCCGAACCAACCCCCAAACAATCCCGTAGGAGGCACGAACACCTCGTACGGGACTAATGTCACTTGTAGGAACTGACCGCGTAGTCCCGGGTCTCCCGGTTTGAGAGTATGACAGTAATTTGCCAAAATAAAACTTAGACTTGAAAACAGGCCGTTAAAGGGTGAATACCCGAACGAACCACCAGACGACCCCGTAGGAGGCACGAACACCTCGCACGGGACCAATGTAACTTGTAGGAACTGACCGCGAAGTCCCGGGTCTCCCGATTTAAGAGTATGATGATAATTTGCAAAAATAGCACTTAGACTTGAAAATAGGCCGTTAAAGGGTGAAAACTCGCACAACCCTCAAACGACCCCGTAGGAGGCACGAACACCTCACACGGGACCAATGTAACTTGTAGGAACTGACCGCGTAGTCCAGGTCTCCTGATTTCAGAGTATGATGATAATTTGAAAAAATCACACTTAGACATGAAAACAGGTCGTCAAAGGGTGAAAACCCAATCGAGCCCCCAAACGACACCGTAGGAGGCACGAACACCTCGCACGGGACCAGTGTAACTTGCAGGGAACTGACCGCGTAGTCCCGGGTCTCCCGATTTGAGAGTATGATGATAATTTCCTAAGATCACAGTTAGACTTGAAAACAGGCGGTTAAAGGGTGAAAACCCGAACCAACCCCCAAACGACCCCGTAGGAGGCACGAACACCTCGCACTGGACCAATGTAACTTCTTGGAACTGTCCGCAAAGTCCTGGGCCTCCCGGTTTGGGAGTACGAGTATAATTTGAAAAATCACACTTAGACTTGAACACATGCCGTTAAAGGGTGAAAACCCAAACCAGCCCCCAAACGACCCCGTATGAGGCACGAACACCTCGAACGGGACCAATGTAACTTGTTTGAACTGACCGCGTGGTTTCGAGTGTCCCGGTTTGAAAGTATGATGATAATTTGCCAAAATCTCACTTAGACTTAAAAACAGGCCATTAAAGAGTGAAAACCCGAACCATCCCCCAGACGACCCCGTAGGAGGCACGAACACCTCGCACGGGACCAATGTATCTTGTCAAAACTGACCGCGTAGTCTGGGGTCTGCCGGTTTGAGAGTATGACGATAATTTATAAAAATCACCACTTCCACTTAAAAACACGCCGTTAAAGGGTGAAAACCTGAACCAACCACCAAACAACCCCGTAGGAGGCACGAACACCACGTACGGGACCAATGTCACTTGTAGGAACTGACCGCGTAGTCCCGGGTCTCCCGATTTGAGAGTATGGTGATAATTTGCAAAAATCACACTTAGACTAGAAAATAGGCCGTTAAAGGGTGAATACCCGAACCAACCACCAGACGAACCCGTAGGAGGCGCGGACACCTCGCACAGAACCAATGTAACTTGTAGGAACTGACCGCGTAGTTCCTGGTCTCTCGGCTTGAGAGTATGACGATAATTTACCAAAATCACACTTACACTTGAAAACAGGCCATTAAAGTGTGAAAACCCAAACCAACCCCCAAACGACCCCGTAGGAGGCACGAACACCTCACACGGGACCATTGTAACTTGTAGGAACTGACCGCGTAGGCCCGGGTCTCCAGGTTTGAGAGTATGACGATAATTTTCCAAAATCACACTTACACTTAAAAACACGCCGTTAAAGGGTGAAAACCCGAACCAACCCCCAAACAACCCCGTAGGAGGCACGAACACCTCGTACGGGACCAATGTCACTTGTAGGAACTGACCGCGTAGTCCCGGGTCTCCCGGTTTGAGAGTATGACAATAATTTGCCAAAAACAAACTTTGACTTGAAAACAGGCCGTTAAAGGGTGAATACCCGAACCAACCACCAGACGACCCCGTAGGAGGCACGAACACCTCGCACGGGACCAATGTAACTTGTAGGAACTGACCGCGAAGTCCCGGGTCTCCCGATTTAAGAGTATGATGATAATTTGCAAAAATAGCACTTAGACTTGAAAATAGGCTGTTAAAGGGTGAAAACTCGCACAACCCTCAAACGACCCCGTAGGAGGCACGAACACCTCACACGGGACCAATTTAACTTGTAGGAACTGACCGCGTACTCCCAGGTCTCCAGATTTCAGAGTATGATGATAATTTGAAAAAAATCACACTTAGACATGAAAACAGGTCGTCACCCAATCGAGCCCCCAAACGACACCGTAGGAGGCACGAACACCTCGCACGGGACCAATGTAACTTGCAGGGAACTGACCGCGTAGTCCCGGGTCTCCCGATTTGAGAGTATGATGATAATTTCCTAAGATCACAGTTAGACTTGAAAACAGGTCGTTAAAGGGTGAAAACCCGAACCAACCCCCAAACGACCCCGTAGGAGGCACGATCACCTCGCACTGGACCAATGTAACTTGTTGGAACTGACCCCAAAGTGCTGGGCCACCAGGTTTGAGAGTACGAGTATAATTTGAAAAATCACACTTAGACTTGAACACAGGCCGTTAAAGGGTGAAAACCCAAACCATCCCCCAAACGACCCCGTATGAGGCACGAACACCTCGAACGGGACCAATGTAACTTGTCTGAACTGACCGCGTAGTTTCGAGTGTCCCGGTTTGAAAGTATGATGATAATTTGCCAAAATCTCACTTAGACTTGAAAACAGGCTATTAAAGGGTGAAAACCCGAACCATCCCCCAGACGACCCCGTAGGAGGCATGAACACCTCGCACGGGACCAATGTAACTTGTCAAAACTGATCGCGTAGTCTGGGGTTTGCCGGTTTGAGAGTATGACGATAATTTATAAAAATCACCACTTCCACTTAAAAACACGCCGTTAAAGGGTGAAAACCCGAACCAACCACCAAACAACCCCGTAGGAGGCACGAACACCACGTACGGGGCCAATGTAAATTGTAGGAACTGACCGCGTAGTCCCGGGTCTCCCGGTTTGAGAGTATGGTGATAATTTGCCAAAATCACACTTAGACTAGAAAATAGGTCATTAAAGGGTGAATACCCGAACCAACCACCAGACGACCCCGTAGGAGGCACGAACACCTCGTACGGGACCAATGTAACTTGTCAAAACTGATCGCGTAGTCTGGGGTTTGCCGGTTTGAGAGTATGACGATAATTTATAAAAATCACCACTTCCACTTAAAAACACGCCGTTAAAGGGTGAAAACCCGAACCAACCACCAAACAACCCCGTAGGAGGCACGAAGACCACGTACGGGGCCAATGTCAATTGTAGGAACTGACCGCATAGTCCCGGGTCTCCCGGTTTGAGAGTATGGTGATAATTTGCCAAAATCACACTTAGACTAGAAAATAGGTCGTTAAAGGGTGAATACCCGAACCAACCACCAGACGACCCCGTAGGAGGCACGAACACCTCGTACGGGACCAATGTAACTTGTAGGAACTGACCGCGTAGTCACGAGTCTCCCAGTTTGAGGGTATGATGATAATTTGCCAAAATCACACTTACACTTGAAAACAGGCCATTAAAGTGTGAAAACCCGAGCCAACCCCCAGACGACCCTATAGGAGGCACGAACACCTCGTACGGGACCAATGTAACTTGTAGGAACTGCTCGCGTAGTCCCGGGTCTACAGGTTAGAGAGTATGACGATAATTTGCCAAAATAACACTTACACTTAAAAACACGCCGTTAAAAGGGTAAAAACCCCAACCAACCCCCAAATAACCCCGTAGGAGGCACGAACAACTCGCACGGGACCAATGTAACTTGTAGGAACTGACCGCGTAGTCCCCGATCTCCCGATTTCAGAGTATGATGATAATTTGAAAAAATGACACTTAAACTTGAAAACAGGTCGTCAAAGGGTGAAAACCCGATCAAGCCCCCAAACGACACCGTAGGAGGCACGAACACCTTGCACGGGACCAATGTAACTTGCAGGAACTGACCGGGTAGTCCCGGGTCTCCCGATTTGTGAGTATGATGATAATTTCCTAAGATCACAGATAGACTTTAAAAAAGGCCGTTAAAGGGTGAAAACCCGAACCAACCCCAAACAACCCCGTAGGAGGCACGAACACCTCGCACTGGACCAATGTAACTTTTTGGAACTGACTGCAAAGTCCTGGGCCTCCCGGTTTGAGAGTACGAGTATAATTTGAAAAATCACACTTAGACTTGAACATAGGCCGTTAAAGGGTGAAAACCCAAACCAGCCCCCAAATGACCCTGTATGAGGCACGAACACCTCAAACGGGACCAATGTAACTTGTCAGAACTGACCGCGTAGTTTCGAATGTCACGGTTTGAAAGTATGATGATAATTTGCCAAAATCTCACTTAGACTTGAAAACAGGCCATTAAAGGGTGAAAACCCGAACCATCCCCCAGACGACCCCGTAGGAGGCACGAACACCTCGCACGGGACCAATGTAACTTGTCAAAACTGACCACGTAGTTTGGGGTCTGTCGGTTTGAGAGTATGACGATAATTTATAAAAATCACCACTAACACTTAAAAACACGCCGTTAAAGGGTGAAAACCCGAACCAACCACCAAACAACCCCGTAGGAGGCACGAACACCTCGTTCGGGACCAATGTCACTTGTAGGAACTAACCGTGTAGTCACGGGTCTCCCGATTTGAGAGTATGGTGATAATTTCCCAAAATCACACTTTGACTAGAAAACAGGCCGTTAAAGGGTGAATACCCGAACCAACCACCTGACGACCCCATAGGAGGCACGAACACCTCGTACGGGACCAATGTAACTTGTAGGAACTGACCGCGTAGTCACGGTTCTCCCGGTTTGAGAGTATGACGATAATTTGCCAAAATCACACTTACACTTGAAAACAGGCCATTAAAGTGTGAAAACCCGAACCAACCCCCAGACGACCCTATAGGAGGCACGAACACCTCGTACGGGACCAATGTAACTTGTAGGAACTGCTCGCGTAGTCCCGGGTCTACAGGTTAGAGAGTATGACGATAATTTGCCAAAATAACACTTACACTTAAAAACACGCCGTTAAAAGGGTAAAAACCCCAACCAACCCCCAAATAACCCCGTAGGAGGCACGAACAACTCGCACGGGACCAATGTAACTTGTAGGAACTGACCGCGTAGTCACGGGTCTCCCGATTTTAGAGTATGATGATAATTTGAAAAAATCTCACTTAGACTTGAAAACAGGTCGTCAAAGGGTGAAAACTCGATCCAAGCCCCCAAACGACACCGTAGGAGGCACAAACACTTCGCACGGGACCACTGTAACTTTTACAAACTGACCGCATAGTCCTGGGTCTCCCGATTTGAGAGTAGGATGATAATTTCCTATGATCACAGTCATACTTAAAAACAGGTTGTTAAAGGGTGAAAGCTCGAACCAGCCTCCAAACGACCCCGTACAAGGCACGAACACCTCGCATTGGAGCAATGTAACTTGTAGGAACTGATCGCAAAGTCCCGGGCCTCCCGGTTTGAGAGTACAAGTATAATTTGTAAAAATCACACTAAGACTTGAAAACAGGCCGTTAAAGGGTGAAAACCCAAACCAGCCCCCAAACGACCCCGTATGAGGCACAAACACCTCGAATGGGGGCAATGTAACTTGTCGCAACTGATCGCGTAGTTTCGAGTGTCCCGGTTTGAAAGTATGATGATAATTTGCCAAAATCGCACTTAGACTTAAAAACATTCCATTAAAGGGTGAAAACTCGAACCATCACCCAAACGACCCCGTAAGAGCCACGAACACCTCGCACGAGACCAATGAAACTTGTAGGAACTGACCGCGTAGTCCCAGGACTCCCGGTTTGAGAGTATGATGATAATTTGCCAAAATCACACTTATACTTGAGAACAGTCCGTTAAAGGGTGAATACCCGAACTAGCCACCAGACGACCCCGTAGGAGGCATGAACACCTCGTACGGGACCAATGTAACTTATAGGAACTGACCGCGTAGTTCCTGGTCTCCCGGTTTGAGAGTATGATGATAATTTGCCAAAATTATACTTACACTTGAAAACAGGCCATTAAAGTGTGAAAACCCGAACCAAACCATTGACGACCCCGTAGGAGGCACGAACACCCCGTATGGGACAAATGTAACTTATAGGAACTGACCGCGTAATCCCGGATCTCACGGTTTGAGAGTATGACGATAATTTGCCGAAATCACACTTAGACTTGAAAACAGGTCGTTAAAGGGTGAAAACTTGAACCAGCCCCCAAATGACCCCGTAGGAGGCACGGACACCTTGCACAGGTCCAATGCAACTTGTAGGAACTGATCGTGTAGTCCCGGGTCTCCCGGTTTGAGAGTATGATGATAATTTACCAAAATCACACTTAGACTTGAAAATAGTCCCTTAAAGTGTAAAAACTCGAACCAACCCACAAACGACCCCGTAAGAGGTACGGACACCTCGCACGGGACCAATGTAACTTGTAGGAACTGATCGCGTAGTCCCGGGTCTCCTAATTTGAGAGTATGATGATAATTTCCCAAAATCACACTTAGACTTGAAAACAGGTCGTTAAAGGGTGAATACCCGAACCAGCCACCAGACGACCCCGTACGAGGCACAAACACCTCGCATTGGAGCAATGCAACTTGTAGGAACTGACCGCAAAGTCCCGGGCCTCCCGATTTGAGAGTACAAGTATAATTTGTAAAATTCACACTTAGACTTGAAAACAGGCCGTTAAAGGGTGAAAACCCAAACCAGCCCCCAAACGACCCCGTATGAGGTACAAACACCTCGAACGGGAGCAATGTAACTTGTCGCAACTGATCGCGTAGTTTCGAGTGTCCCGGTATGAAAGTATGATGATAATTTGCAAAAATAGCACTTAGACTTGAAAACATGCATTTAAAGGGTGAAAACCCGAACCATCACCCAGACGACCCCGTAAGAGACACGAACACCTCGAACGGGACCAATGTAACTTGTCGAAACTGACCACGTCGTCTCAGGTCAGCCGGTTTGAGAGTATGACGATAATTTATAAAAATCACAAATTCCACTTAAAAACACGCCGTTAAAGGGTGAAACCCAAACCAATCCCCAAACAATCCCATAGGAGGCACGAACACCTCGCACGGGACCAATGTAACTTGTAGGAACTGACCGCGTAGTCCCGGGACTCCCGGTTTGAGAGTATGATGATAAATTGCCAAAATCACACTTATACTTGAAAACAGTCCATTAAAGGGTGAATACCCGAACCAGCCACCAGACGACCCCGTAGGAGGCACGAACACCTCGCACGGGACCAATGTAACTTATAGGAACTGACCGCGTAGTTCCTGGTCTCCCGGTTTGAGACTATGATGATAATTTGCCAAAATCATACTTACACTTGAAAATAGGACGTTAAAGTGTGAAAACCCGAACCAAACCACAAACGACCCCGTAGGAGGCACGAACACCCCGTATGGGACAAATGTAACTTGTAGGAACTGACCGCGTAGTCCCGGGTCTCACGGTTTGAGAGTATGACGATAATTTGCCGAAATCACACTTAGACTTGAAAACAGGTCGTTAAAGGGTGAAAACTCGAACCAGCCCCCAAACGACCCCGTAGGAGGCACTGACACCTCGCACAGGACCACTGCAACTTGTAGGAACATATCGTGTAGTCCCGGGTCTCCCGGTTTGAGAGTATGATGATAATTTACCAAAATCACACTTAGACTTGAAAATAGTCCCTTTAAGTGTAAAAACTCGAACCAACCCCCAAACGACCCCGTAAGAGGCACGAACACTTCGCACGAGACCAATGTAACTTGTAGGATCTGATCGCGTAGTCCCGAGTCTCCCAATTTGAGAGTATGATCATAATTTGCCAAAATCAAACTTAGACTTGAAAACAGGCCGTTAAAGGGTGAATACCTGAACCAGCCACCAGACAACCACGTAGGAGGCACGAACACCTCGCACGGGACCAATGTAACTTGTAGGAACTGACCGCATAGTTGCTGGTCTCCCGGTTTGAGAGTATGATGATAATTTTTAAAAATCACACTTACACTTGAAAATAGGTTGTTAAAGTGTGAAAACCCAAACCAACTCCCAGACAACCCCGCAGAAGGCACGAACACCTCATACGGGATCAATTTAACCTATAGGAACTGGCCGCGTAGTCCCGGGTCTCCCGGTTTGAGAGTATGACGATAATTTGTAAAAAATTTACTTAGACTTGAAAACAGGCCGTTAAAGGGTGAAAACCCGAACCAACCCCCAAACGACCCCGTAGGAGGCAAGAACACCTCGCACGGGACCATTATAAGTTGTAGGAACTGATCGCGTAGTCCAGGGTCTCCCGGTTTGAGAGTATAAAGATAATATGCCAAAATCTCACTTAGACTTGAAAATAGATCGTTAAAGGGTGAAAACCCGAACCAGCCCCCAGACGACCCCAAAGGAGGCACGAACACCTCGCACGGGACAAATGTAACTTGTAGGAACTGACCGTGTAGTCCCGGGTCTCCCAATTTAGGAGTATGATGACAATTTGCAAAAATCACACTTAGACATGAAAACAGGCCGTTAAAGGGTGAAAGCCCAATCCAGACCCCAAACGACCCCGTAGGAGGCACGAACACCTCTCACTGGACCAATGTAACTTACAGGAACTGATCGGGTAGTCCTGGGTCTCCCGATTTGAGAGTATGATGATAATTTCCTAAAATCACAGTTAGACTTGAAAACAAGTCGTTAAAGGGTGAAAGCTCGAACCAGCCCCCAAACGACCATGTACGAGGCACGAACACCTCGCACTAGACCAATGTAACTTGTAGGAACTGACCGCAAAGTCCCGGGCCTCCCTATTTGAAAGTACGAGTATAATTTGTAAAAATCACACATAGACTTGAAAATAGGCCGTTAAAGGGTGAAAACCCAAACCAGCCCCCAAACCCCGTGGGAGGCACGAACACCTCGAACGGGACTAATGTAACTTGTCAGAACTGACCGTGTAGTTTTGAGTGTCCCGGTTTGAAAGTATGATGATTATTTTGCTAAAATCGCACTTAGACTTGAAAACATGCCATTAAAGGGTGAAAACACGAACCATCCCCCAGACGACCCCGTAGGAGCTCCGAACACCTCGCACGGGACCAATGTAACTTGTCGAAACTGACCGCGTCGACTCGGGTCTCCCGGTTTGAGAGTATGACGATAATTTATAAAAATCACCACTTACACTTAAAAACATGTCGTTAAAGGGTGAAAACCCAAACCAACCCCCAAACAACCCCGTAGGAGGCCCAAACACCTCGAACGGGACCAATGTAACTTGTAGGAACTCACCGCGTAGTCCCGAGTCTCCCGGTTTGAGAGTATGATGATAATTTTCCAAAATCACACTTAGACTTGAAAACAGTCCGTTAAAGGGTGAATACCCGAACCAGCCACCAGACGACCCCGTAGGAGTCACAAACACCTCACACGGGAACAATGTCAGGTGTAGGAAATGACCGCGTAGTTCCTGGTCTCCCGGTTTGAGAGTATGATGATAATTTGCCAAAATCACACTTACACTTGAAAACAGGCCGTTAAAGTGTGAAAACCCAAACCAACCCCAGACGACCCCTCAGAAGGCACGAACACCTCATACGGGACAAATGTAACTTATAGGAACTGATCGCGTAGTCCCGGGTCTCCCGGTTTGAGAGTATGATGATTATTTGTCGAAATCACACTTAGACTTGAAAACAGGTCGTTAAAGGGTGAAAACCTGAACCAGCCCCAAACGACCCCGTAGGAGGCACGAACACCTCGAACGGGACCAACGTTACTTGTTGGAACTGATCGCGTAGTCCCGGGTCTCCCGGTTTGAGAGTATGATGATAATTTAGCAAAATCACACTTAGACTTGAAAACAGGTCGTTAAAGTGTAAAAACCCGAACCAACCCCCATACGACCCCGTAAGAGGCACGAACACCTCGCACGGGACCAATGTAACTTGTAGGAACTGATCGCGTAGTCCCGGGTCTCCCAATTTGAGAGTATGATGATAATTTGCCAAAATCACACTTAAACTTGAAAACAGGCCGTTAAAGGGTGAATACCAGAACCAGCCACCAGACGACCCCGTAAGAGGCACAAACACCTCGTACGGGACCAATGTAACTTGTAGGAACTAACCGCATAGTCCCGGGACTACCGGTTTGAGAGTATGATGATAATTTGCCGAAATCACACTTAGACTTGAAAATAGGTCATTAAAGGCTGAAAACTCGAACAACCCCCAGACGACCTCGTAGGAGGCATGAACACCTCGCACGGGACCAATGTAACTTGTAGGAACTGACCGCGTTGTCCCGGGTCTTCCGATTTCAGAGTATGATGATAATTTGAAAAAATCACACTTAGACTTGAAAACAGGTCGTCAAAGGCTGAAAAATCGATCCAAGCCCCCAAACGACACCGTAGGAGGCACAAACACTTCGCACGGGACCACTGTAACTTTTACAAACTAACCGCATAGTCCTGGGTCTCCCGATTTGAGAGTAGGATGATAATTTCCTAAGATCGAAGTCATACTTGAAAACAGGTTGTTAAAGGGTGAAAGCTCGAACCAGCCTCCAAACGACCCCGTACGAGGCACGAACACCTCGCATTGGAGCAATGTAACTTGTAGGAACTGATTGCAAAGTCCCGGGCCTCCCGGTTTGAGAGTACAAGTATAATTTGTAAAAATCTCACTTAGACTTGAAAACAGGCCATTAAAGGGTGAAAACCAGAACCATCCCCCGGACGAGTCCGTAGGAGACACGAACACCTCGTACGGGACCAATGTAACTTGTCAAAACTGACCACGTAGTTTGGGGTCTGTCGGTTTGAGAGTATGACGATAATTTATAAAAATCACCACTAACACTTAAAAACACGTCGTTAAAGGGTGAAAACCCGAACCAACCCCCAAACAACCCCGTAGGAGGCACGAACACCTCGTACGGGACCAATGTCACTTGTAGGAACTGACTGTGTAGTCCCAGGTCTCCCGGTTTGAGAGTATGGTGATAATTTCCCAAAATCACACTTTGACTATAAAACAGGCCGTTAAAGGTTGAATACCCGAACCAACCCCCAGACGACCCCATAGGAGGCACGAACACCTCGTACGGGACCAATGTAACTTGTAGGAAATGACCGCGTAGTCACGGTTCTCCCGGTTTGAGAGTATGACTATAATTTGCCGAAGTCACACTTAGACTTGAAAATAGGTCGTTAAAGGGTGAAAACTCGAACAACCCCCAGACGACCCCATAGGAGGCACGAACACCTCGCACGGGACCAATGTAACTTGTAGGAACTGACCGCGTTTTCTCGGGTCTCGCGATTTCAGAGTATGATGATAATTTGAAAAAATCACACTTAGACTTGAAAACAGGTCGTCAAAGGGTGAAAACTCGATCCAAGCCCCCAAACGACACCGTAGGAGGCACAAACACTTCGCACGGGACCACTGTAACTTTTACAAACTGACCGCATAGTCCTGGGTCTCCCGATTTGAGAGTAGGATGATAATTTCCTAAGATCACAGTCATACTTGAAAACAGGTTGTTAAAGGGTGAAAGCTCGAACCAGCCTCCAAACGACCCCGTACGAGGCACGAACACCTCGCATTGGAGCAATGTAACTTGTAGGAACTGACCGCAAAGTCCCGGGCCTCTCGGTTTGAGAATACAAGTGTAATTTGTAAAAATCACACTTAGACTTGAAAACAGGCCGTTAAAGGGTGAAAACCAAAACAGCCCCCAAACGACCCCGTATGAGGCACAAACACCTCGAACAGGAGCAACGTAACTTGTCACAACTGATCGCGTAGTTTCGAGTGTCCCAGTTTGAAAGTATGATGATAATTTGCCAAAATCGCACTTAGACTTGAAAACATGCCATTAAAGGGTGAAAACCCGAACCATCACCCAGACGACCCCGTAAGAGCCACGAACACCTCGCACGGAACCAATGAAACTTGTAGGAACTGACCGCGTAGTCCCGGGACTCCCGGTTTGAGAGTATGATGATAATTTTCCAAAATCACACTTATACTTGAAAACAGTCCGTTAAAGGGTGAATACCCAAACCAGCCACCAGACGACCCCGTAGGAGGCACGAACACCTCGCACGGGACCAATGTAACTTATAGGAACTGACCGCGTAGTTCCTGGTCTCCCGGTTTGAGAGTATGATGATAATTTGCCAAAATCATACTTACACTTGAAAACTGGCCATTAAAGTGTGAAAACCCGAACCAAACCACAGACCCCGTATGAGGCACGAACACCCCGTATGGGACAAATGTAACTTGTAGGAACTGACCGCGTAGTCCCGGGTCTCACGGTTTGAGAGTATGACGATAATTTGCCGAAATCACACTTAGACTTGAAACAGGTCGTTAAAGGGTGAAAACTTGAACCAGTCCCCAAACGACCCCGTAGGAGGCACGGACACCTCGCACAAGACCAATGCAACTTGTAGGAACTGATCGTGTAGTCCCGGGTCTCACGGTTTGAGAGTATGATGAAAATTTACCAAAATCACACTTAGACTTGAAAATAGTCCCTTAAAGTGTAAAAACTCGAACCAATCCCCAAACGACCCCGTAAGAGGCATGAACACCTCGCACGGGACCATTGTAACTTGTAGGAACTGATCGCGTAGTCCCGGGTCTCCTAATTTGAGAGTATGATGATAATTTGCCAAAATCACACTTCGACTTGAAAACAGGCCGTTAAAGGGTGAATACCCGAACCAGCCACCAGACGACCCCGTACGAGGCACGAACACCTCGTATTGGAGCAATGCAACTTGTAGGAACTGACCGTAAAGTCCCGGGCCTCCCGGTTTGAGAGTACAAGTATAATTTGTAAAATTCACACTTAGACTTGAAAACAGGCCGTTAAAGGGTGAAAACCCAAACCACCCCCAAACGACCCCATATAAGGCACAAACACCTCGAACGGGAGCAATGTAACTTGTCGGAACTGATCGCGTAGTTTCGAATGTCCCGGTTTGAAAGTATGATGATAATTTGCCAAAATCGCACTTATACTTGAAAACATGCCATTAAAAGGTGAAAACTCGAACCATCACCCAGACGACCCCGTAAGAGACACGAACACCTCGCACGGGACCAATGTAACTTGTCGAAACTGACAGCGTCGTCTCGGGTCTGCCGGTTTGAGAGTATGATGATAATTTATAAAAATCGCAACTTACACTTAAAAACACGCCGTTAAAGGGTGAAAACCCAAACCAATCCCCAAACAAACCCATAGGAGGCACAAACACCTCGCACGGGACCAATGTAACTTGTAGCAACTGACCGCGTAGTCCCGGGACTCCCGGTTTGAGAGTATGATGATAATTTGTCAAAATCACACTTATACTTGAAAACAGTCCGTTAAAGGGTGAATACCCGAACCAGCCACTAGACGACCCCGTAGGAGGCACGAACACCTCGCACGGGACCAATGTAACTTGTCGAAACTAACCGCGTCGTCTCGGGTCTGCCGGTTTGAGAGTATGATGATAATTTATAAAAATCGCAACTTACTCTTAAAAACACGCCGTTAAAGGGTGAAAACCCAAACCAATCCCCAAACAAACCCATAGGAGGTACGAACACCTCGCACGGGACCAATGTAACTTGTAGGAACTGACCGCGTAGTCCCGGAACTCCCGGTTTGAGAGTATGATGATAATTTATCAAAATCACACTTTTACTTGAAAACAGTCCGTTAAAGGGTGAATACCCGAACCAGCCACCAGACGACCTCGTAGGAGGCACGAACACCTCGCACGGGACCAATGTAACTTATAGGAACTGACCGCGTAGTTCCTGGTCTCCCGGTTTGAGAGTATGATGATAATTTGCCAAAATCATACTTACACTTGAAAACAGGCCGTTAAAGTGTGAAAACCCGAACCAAACCACAGACGACCCCGTAGGAGGCACGAACACCCCGTATGGGACAAATGTAACTTGTAGGAACTGACCGCGTAGTCCCGGGTCTCACGGTTTGAGAGTATGACGATAATTTGCCGAAATCACACTTAGACTTGAAAATAGGTCGTTAAAGGGTGAAAACTCGAACCATCTCCCAAACGACCCCGTAGGAAGCACGGACACCTCGCACAGGACCACTGCAACTTGTAGGAACTGATCGTGTAGTCCCGGGTCTCCCGGTTTGAGAGTATGATGATAATTTACCAAAATCACACTTAGACTTGAAAATAGTCCCTTTAAGTGTAAAAACTCGAACCAACCCCCAAACGACCCCGTAAGAGGCACGAAGACCTCGCACGGGACCAATGTAACTTGTAGGAACTGATCGCGTAGTCCCGGGTCTCCCAATTTGAGAGTATGATGATAATTTGCCAAAATCACACTTAGACTTGAAAACAGGCCGTTAAAGGGTAAATACCCGAACCAGCCACCAGACGACCCCGTAGGAGGCACGAACACCTCGCACAGGACCAATGTAACTTGTTGGAACTGACCGCGTAGTTCTGGTCTCCCGGTTTGAGAGTATGATGATAATTTTTAAAAATCACACTTACACTTGAAAACAGGCTGTTAAAGTGTGAAAACCCGAACCAACTCCCAGACAATCCCGCAGGAGGCACGAACACCTCATACGGGATCAATTTAACCTAAAGGAACTGGCCGCGTAGTCCCGGGTCTCCCGGTTTGAGAGTATGACGATAATTTGTAAAAATCTGACTTAGACTTGAAAACAGGCCGTTAAAGGGTGAAAACCCGATCCAGCCCCCAAACGACCCCGTAGGAGGCAAGAACACCTAGCACGGGACCATTCTAAGTTGTAGGAACTGATCGCGTAGTCCAGGGTCTCCCGGTTTGAGAGTATAAAGATAATATGCCAAAATCTCACTTAGACGTGAAAATAGATCGTTAAAGGGTGAAAACCCGAACCAGCCCCCAGACGACCCCAAAGGAGGCACGAACACCTCGCACGGGACAAATGTAACTTGTAGGAACTGACCGTGTAGTCCCGGGTCTCCCAATTTGGGAGTATGATGATAATTTGAAAAAATCACACTTAGACATGAAAACAGGCCATTAAGGGTGAAAACCCAATCCAGACCCCAAACCACCCCGTAGGAGGCACGAACACCTCGCACCGGACCAATGTAACTTGCAGGAACTGATCGCGTAGTCCTGGGACTCCCGATTTGAGAGTATGATGATAATTTCCTAAAATCACAGTTAGACTTGAAACAGGTCGTTAAAGGGTGAAAGCCCGAACCAGCCCCCAAACGACCATGTACGAGGCATGAACACCTCGCACTAGACCAATGTAACTTGTAGGAACTGACCGCAAAGTCCCGGGCCTCCCTATTTGAAAGTACGAGTATAATTTGTAAAAATCACACATAGACTTGAAAATAGGCCGTTAAAGGGTGAAAACCCAAACCAGCCCCCAAACCCCGTGTGAGGCACGAACACCTGGAACGGGACCAATGTAACTTGTCGGAACTGACCGTGTAGTTTTGAGTGTCCCAGTTTGAAAGTATGATGATAATTTGCCAAAATCACACTTAGACTTGAAAACATGCCATTAAAGGGTGAAAACCCGAACCATCCCCCAGACGACCCCGTAGGAGCCACTAACACCTCTCACGGGACCAATGTAACTTGTCGAAACTGACCGCGTCGTCTCGGGTCTGCCGATTTGAGAGTATGATGATAATTTATAAAAATCACCACTTACACTTAAAAACATGCCGTTAAAGGGTGAAAACCCAAACCAACCCCCAAACAACCCCGTAGGAGGCCCGAACACCTCGCACGGGACCAATGTAACTTGTAGGAACTCACCGCGTAGTCCCGGGTCTCCCGGTTTGAGAGTATGATGATAATTATCCAAAATCACACTTAGACTTGAAAACAGTCCTTTAAAGGGTGAATACCCGAACCAGCCACCAGACGACCCCGTAGGAGGCACAAACACCTCGCACGGGACCAATGTCACGTGTAAGAACTGACTGCGTAGTTCCTGGTCCCCCGGTTTGAGAGTATGATGATAATTTGCCAAAATCACACTTACACTTGAAAACAGGCCGTTAAAGTGTGAAAACCCAAACCAACCCCAGACGACCCCTCAGAAGGCACGAACACCTCATACGGGACAAATGTAACTTATAGGAACTGATCGCGTAGTCCCGGGTCTCCCGGTTTGAGAGTATGACGATTATTTGCCGAAATCACACTTAGACTTGAAAACATGTCGTTAAAGGGTGAAAACCTGAACCAGCCCCAAACGACCCCGAAGGAGGCACGAACACCTCGCACGGGACCAACGTTACTTGTAGGAACTGATCGCGTAGTCCTGGGTCTCCCGGGTTTGAGAGTATGATGAAAATTTAATAAAATCACACTTAGACTTGAAAACAGGCCGTTAAAGTGTAAAAACCCGAACCAACCCCCAAACGACCCCGTAAGAGGTACGAACACCTCGAACGGGACCAATGTAACTTGTAGGAACTGATCGCGTAGTCTCGGGTCTCCCAATTTGAGAGTATGATGATAATTTGCCAAAATTACACTTAAACTTGAAAACAGGCCGTTAAAGGGTGAATACCAGAACCAGCCACCAGACGACCCTGTAAGAAGCACGAACACCTCGCACGGGACCAATGTAACTTGTAGGAACGGACCGCGTAGTTCCTGGTCTCCCGGTTTGAGAGTATGATGATAATTTGCCAAAATCACACTTACACGTGAAAACAGGTCGTTAAAGTGTGAAAACCCGAACCAACCCCAGACGACCCCGCAGGAGGCACGAACACCTCATAACGGACAAATGTAACTTATAGGAAATCATCGCGTAGTCCCGGGTCTCTCGGTTTGAGAGTATGACGATAATTTGCCGAAATCACACTTAGACTTGAAAATAGTTCGTTAAGGGGTGAAAACCCGAACCAGCCCCCAAACGACCCTGTAGGAGGCACGAACACCTCGCACGGGACCAATGTAACTTATAGGAACTGATCGCGTAGTTCCGGGTCTCCCAGTTTGAGAGTATGATGACAATTAGCCAAAATCACACTTAGACTTGAAAACAGGGCGTTAAAGTGTAAAAACCCGAACCAACCTCCAAACGACCCCATAAGAGGAACGAACACCTCGTACTGGACCAATGTAACTTGTAGGAATTGACCACATAGTCCCGGGTCTCCCAATTTGAGAGTATGATGAAAATTTGCAAAAATAATACTTAGACTTGAAAACAGGCCGTTAACGGGTGAAACTCGAACAACCCCCAGACTACCCCGTAGGAGGCACGACCACCTCGTACGGAACCCATGTAACTTGTAGGACCTGACCGCGTAGTCCCGGGTCTCTCGATTTTAGAGTATGATGATAATTTGAAAAAATCACACTTAGAATTGAAAACAGGTCGTCAAAGGGTGAAAACCCGATTCAGCCCCCAAACGACACCGCAGGAGGCACGACCACCTCGCACGGGACCACTGTAACTTTTAGGAACTGACCGCGTAGTCCCGGGTCTCCCGGTTTGAGAGTATGATGATAATTTCCTAAGATCACAGTTAGACTTGAAAACAAGTCATTAAAGGGTGAAAACCCGAACCAGCCCCCAAACGACCTCGTAGGAGGCAAGAACACCTCGCACTGGACCAATGTAACTTGTAGGAACTGACCGCAAAGACTCGGGTCTCCCGGTTTGAGAGTATGATGATAATTTGCCAAAATCATACTTAGACTTGAAAACAATCTATTAAAGGGTGAATACCCAAACGAACAACCACACGACCCCGTAGGAGGCACGAACACCTCGTACGGAACCAATGTAACTTGTAGGAACTGACCGCATAGTTCCTGGTCTCCCGGTTTGAGAGTATGACGATAATTTGCCAAAATCATACTTACACTTGAAAACAGGTCGTTAAAGTGTGAAAACCCAAACCAAATCCCAGACGACCGGAGGAGGCATGAACACCCCGTACGGGACCAATGTAACTTGTAGGAACTGACCGCGTAATCTCGGGTCTCACGATTTGAGAGTATGACGATAATTTGCTAAAATCACACTTAGACTTGAAAACTGGTCGTTAAAGGGTGAAAACTCGAACCAGCCCCCAAACGACCCCGTAGGAGGCACGACCACCTCGCACGGGACCAACGTTACTTGTAGGAACTGATCGCGTAGTCCAGGGTCTCCCGATTTGAGAGTATGATGATAATTTGCCAAAATCACACTTAAACCTGAAAACAGGTCGTTAAAGTGTAAAAACCCGAACCAACCCCCAAACGACCCCGTAAGAGGTATGAACACCTCGTCCGGGACCAATGTAACTAGTAGGAACTGATAGCGTAGTCCCGGGTCTCCCAATTTGAGAGTATGATGATAATTTTCCAAAATCACACTTACACTTGAAAACAGGCCGTTAAAGTGTGAAAACCCGAACCAACCCCCAGACGACCCCGCAGGTGGCACGAACACCTCGTATGGGACAAATGTAACTTATAGGAACGGATCGCGTAGTCCCGGGTCTCCCAGTTTGAGAGTATGATGATAATTTGCCGAAATCACACTTAGACTTGAAAATAGGTCGTTAAAGGGTGAAAAACCGAACCATCCACCAGACGACCCCGTAGGAGGCACGAACACCTCGCACGGGACCAATGTAACTTGTAGGAACTAACCGCGTAGTTCCTAGTCTCCCGATTTGAGATTATGATGATAATTTGCCAAAATCACACTTACACTTGAAAACAGGCCGTTAAAGTGTGAAAACCAGAACCAATCCGCAGACTACCCCGCAGGAGGCACGAACACCTCGTACGGGACCAATGTAACTTATAGAAACTGATCGCGTAGTCCCGGGTCTCCTGATTTGAGAGTATGACGATAATTTGCCGAAATAACACTTAGACTTGAAAACAGGTCGTTAAAGGGTGAAAACCCGAACCAACCACCAAACGACCCCGTAGGAGGCACGAGCACCTCGTACGGGACCAATATAACTTATAGGAACTGACCGCGTAGTCCCGGGTCTCCTGGGTCTCCCGGTTTGAGAGTATGATGATAATTTGCCAAAATCACACTTAGACATGAAAACAGGCCGTTAAAGTGTAAAAACCCGAACCAACCCCCAAACGACCCCGTAAGAGGCACGAACACCTCACACTGGGCCAATGTAACTTGTAGGAACTGACTGCGTAGTCCCGGGTATCCCAATTTGAGAGTATGATGATAATTTGCAAAAATAATACTTAGACTTGAAAACATGCCGTTAAAGGGTGAAAACTCGAACAACCCCCAGACGACCCCGTTGGAGGCACGGACACCTCGCACGGGACCAATGTAACTTGTAGGAACTGACCGCGTAGTCCCGGATCTCCCGATTTCAGAGTATGATGATAATTTGAAAAAATCACACTTAGACTTGAAAACATGTCATCAAAGGGTGAAAACACGATCCATCCCCCAAACGACACCGTAGGAGGCACGAACACTTCGTACGGGACCACTGTAACTTTTAGGAACTTACCGCGTAGTCCCGGGTCTCCCAGTTTGAGAGTATGATGATAATTTCCTAAGATCACAGTTAGACTTGAAAACAGGTCGTTAAAGGGTGAAAACCCGAACCAGCCCCCAAACGACCCCGTAGGAGGCACGAACACCTCGCATTGGACCAATGTAACTTGTAGGAACTGACCGCAAAGTTTTGGGCCTCCCGGTTTGAGAGTACGAGTATAATTTGAAAAATCACACTTAGACTTGAAACACATGCCATTAATGGGTGAAAACCCAAACCAGCCCCCAAACGACCCCATATGAAGCACGAACACCTCGAATGGGACCAATGTAACTTGTCAAAATAGACTGCGTCGTTTCGAGTGTCCCAGTTTGAAAGTATGACGATAATTTGCCAAAATCGCACTTAGACTTGAAAACAGGCCATTAAAGGGTGAAAACCCGAACCATCCCCCCGACGACCTCGTAGGAGGAACAAACAGCTCGCACGGGACTAATGTAACTTGTCAAAACTGACCGCGTAGTCCGGGGTCTGCCGGTTTGTGAGTATCAAGATAATTTATAAAAATCACCGTTTACACTTATAAACACCCTGTTAAAGGGTGAAAACCCGAACCAACCCCCAAACAACCCAGTAGGAGGCACGAACACCTCGCACGGGACCAATGTAAATTATAGGAACTGACCGCGTAGTCCCGTGTCTCCCGGTTTGAGAGTATGAAGATAATTTGCCAAAATCACACTTAGACTTGAAAACAATCCGTTAAAGGATGAATACTTGAACCAGCCACCAGACGACCCCATAGGAGGCATGAACACCTCGCACGGGACCAATGTAACTTGTAGGAATTGACCGCGTAGTTCCTGGTCTCCCGGTTTGAGAGTATGATGATAATTTCCCAAAATCATACTTACACTTGAAAACAGGCCGTTAAAGTGTGAAAACCCGAACCAAACCCCAGACGACCCCGTAGGAGGCACGTACACCCCGTACGGGACCAATGTAACTTGTAGGAACTGACCGCGTAGTCCCGGGTCTCCCGGTTTGAGAGTATGAAGATAATTTGCCAAAATCACACTGAGACTTAAAAATAGTCCGTTAAAGGGTGAATACCCGAACCAGCCACCAGACGACCCCGTAGGAGGCACGAACACCTCGCACGGGACCAATGTAACTTGTAGGAACTAACCGCGTAGTTCATGGTCTCCCGGTTTGAGAGTATGATGATAATTTGCCGAAATCATACTTACACTTGAAAATAGGCCATTAAAGTGTGAAAACCCGAACCAACCCCCAAACGACCCCGTAAGAGGCACGAACACCTCGCACGGGACCAATGTAACTTGTAGGAACTGACCGCGTAGTCTCGGGTCTCCCGGTTTGAGAGTATGATGATAATTTGCCAAAATCACACTTACACTTAAAAACAGGCCGTTAAAGGGTGAATACTCGAACCAGCCACTAGACGACCCCGTAGGAGCCATGAACACCTCGAATGGGACCAATGTAAGTTGTAGGAACTGACCGCGTATCTCCTGGTCTCCCGGTTCGAGAGTATGATGATAATTTACCAAAATCAAACTTACACTTGAAAACAGGTCATTAAAGTGTGAAAACCCGAACCAACTCCCAGACGACCCCGGAGGAAGCACGAACACCTCTTACGGGACCAATGTAACTTATAGGAACTGATCGCGTAGTCCCGGGTCTCCCGGATTGAGAGTATGACGATAATTTACTAAAATCACACTTTGACTTGAAAATAGGTCGTTAAAGGGTGAAAACCCAAACCAGCCCCCAAACGACCCCGTAGGACGATCGAACACCTCACACTGGACCAATTTAACTTGTAGGAACTGACCGCAAAATCTCAGGTCTTCCGATTTGAGAGTATGATGATAATTTGCCAAAATCACACTTAGACTTGAAAACAGTCCCTTAAAGGGTGAATACCCGAACGAACAACCACACGACCCCGTAGGAGGCACGAACACCTCGTACGGGACCAATGTGACTTGTAGGAACTGATCGCGTAGTTCCTGGTCTCCCGGTTTGAGAGTATGACGATAATTTGCCAAAATTATACTTACACTTGAAAACATGTAGTTAAAGTGTGAAAACCCGAACCAAATCCCAGAAGACCACGTAGGAGGAACGAACACCTCGTACGGGACCAATGTAACTTGTAGGAACTGACGGCATAGTCCCGGGTCTACCGGTTTGAGAGTATGATGATAATTTGCCAAAATCACGCTTAGACATGAAAACTGGTCGTTAAAGGGTGAAAACTCGAACCAACCACCAGACGACCCCGTAGGAGGCACGAACACCTCGCACGGGACCAATGTAACTTGTAGGAACTGACCGCGTAGTTCCTGGTCTCCCGGTTTGAGAGTATGATGATAATTTGCCAAAATCACACTTGCACTTGAAAACATGCCGTTAAAGTGTGAAAAACCGAACCAACCCCCAGACGACCCTACACGAGGCACGAACACCTCGTACGGGACCAATGTAACTTATAGGAACTGATCGCGTAGTCCCGGGTCTCCCGGTTTGAGAGTACGACGATAATTTGCCGAAATAACACTTAGACTTGAAAACAGGTCGTTAAAGGGTGCAAACCCGAACCAGCCACCAAACGACCCCGTAGGAGGCACGAACACCTCGCACGGGACCAATATAACTTATAAGAACTGACCGCATACTCCCGGGTCTCCCGGGTCTCTCGGTTTGAGAGTATGATGATAATTTTCCAAAATCACACTTAGACTTGAAAACAGGCCGTTAAAGTGACAAAACCCGAACCAACCCCCAAACTACCCCGTAAGAGGCACGAACACCTCGCACTGGACCAATGTAACTTGTAGGAACTGACCGCATAGTCCCGAGTCTCCCAATTTGAGAGTATGATGATAATTTGTAGAAATAACACTTAGACTTGAAAACATGCCGTTAAAGGGTGAAAACTCGAACAACCCCCAGACGACCCCGTTGGAGGTACGAACACCTCGCACGGGACCAATGTAACTTGTAGGAACTGACCGCGTAGTCCCGGGTCTCCCGATTTCAGAGTATGATGATAATTTGAAAAAAATCACACTTAGACTTGAAATCAGGTCGTCAAAGGGTGAAAACCCGATCCAGCCCCCAAATGACACCGTAGGAGGCATGAACACTTCGCACGGGACCACTGTAACTCTTAGGAACTGATCGCGTAGTCCCGAGTCTCCCGGGTTGAGAGTATGATGATAATTTCCTAAGATCACAGTTAGACTTGAAAACAGGTCGTTAAAGGGTGAAAACCCAAACCAGCCCCCAAACGACCCCGTAGGAGGCACGAACACCTCGTACGGGACCAATGTAACTTGTAGGAACTGACCGCGTAGTTCCTGGTCTCCCGGTTTGAGAGTATGACGATAATTTGCCAAAATCATACTTACACTTGAAAACATGTAGTTAAAGTGTGAAAACCCGAACCAAATCCCAGAAGACCCCGTAGGAGGCACGAACACCTCGTACGGGACCAATGTAACTTGTAGGAACTGACCGCATAGTCCCGGGTCTACCGTTTTGAGAGTATGATGATAATTTGCCAAAATCACGCTTAGACATGAAAACTGGTCGTTAAAGGGTGAAAACTCGAACCAACCACCAGACGACCCCGTAGGAGGCACGAACACCTCGCACGGGACCAATGTAACTTGTAGGAACTGACCGCGTAGTTCCTGGTCTCCCGGTTTGAGAGTATGATGATAATTTGCCAAAATCACACTTACACTTGAAAACAGGCCGTTAAAGTGTGAAAAACCGAACCAACCCCCAGACGACCCTGTAGGAGGCACGAACACCTCGTACGGGACCAATGTAACTTATAGGAACTGATTGCGTAGTCCCGGGTCTCCCGGTTTGAGAGTACGACGATAATATGCCGAAATAACACTTAGACTTGAAAACAGGTCGTTAAAGGGTGCAAACCCGAACCAGCCACCAAACGACCCCGTAGGAGGCACGAACACCTCGCACGGGACCAATATAACTTATAAGAACTGACCGCGTAGTCCCGGGTCTCCCGGGTCTCTCGGTTTGAGAGTATGATGATAATTTTCCAAAATCACACTTAGACTTGAAAACAGGCCGTTAAAGTGACAAAACCCGAACCAACCCCCAAACGACCCCGTAAGAGGCACGAACACCTCGCACTGGACCAATGTAACTTGTAGGAACTGACCGCATAGTCCCGAGTCTCCCAATTTGAGAGTATGATGATAATTTGTAGAAATAACATTTAGACTTGAAAACATGCCGTTAAAGGGTGAAAACTCGAACAACCCCCAGACGACCCCGTTGGAGGCACGAACACCTCGCACGGGACCAATGTAACTTGTAGGAACTGACCGCGTAGTCCCGGGTCTCCCGATTTCAGAGTATGATGATAATTTGAAAAAAATCACACTTAGACTTGAAATCAGGTCGTCAAAGGGTGAAAACCCGATCCAACCCCCAAATGACACCGTAGGAGGCACGAACACTTCGCACGGGACCACTGTAACTTTTAGGAACTGACCGCGTAGTCTCGAGTCTCCCGGGTTGAGAGTATGATGATAATTTCCTGAGATCACAGTTAGACTTGAAAATAGGTCGTTAAAGGGAGAAAACCCAAACCAGCCCCGAAACGACCCCGTAGGAGGCACGAACACCTCGTACTGGACCAATGTAACTTGTAGGAACTGACCGCAAAGTCTCGGGCCTCCCGGTTTGAGAGTTCGGGTATAATTTGAAAAATGACACTTAGACTTGAAAACAGGCCATTAAAGGGTGAAAACCCAAACCAGCCCCCAAACTACCCCATATGAGGCACGAACACCTCGAACAGGACCAATGTAACTTGTCGAAACAGACCGCGTCGTTTCGAGTGTCCCAGTTTGAAAGTATGATGATAATTTGCAAAAATCGCACTTAGACTTGATAACAGGCCATTAAAGGGTGAAAACCCGAACCATCCCCCAGACGTCCTCGTAGGAGGAACAACCAGCTCGAACGAGACTAATGTAACTTGTCAAAACTGACCGCGTAGTCTGGGGTCTGCCGGTTTGAGAGTATGAAGATAATTTATAAAAATCACCACTTACACTTATAAACACGCTGTTAGAGGGTGAAAACCCGAACCAACCACCAAACAACCCCGTAGGAGGCACGAACACCTCGCACGGGACCAGTGTAACTTGTAGGAACTGATCGCATAGTCATGGGTCTCCCGGTTTGAGAGTATGAAGATAATTTGCCAAAATCACACTTAGACTTAAAAATAATCCGTTAAAGGGTGAATACCCGAACCAGCCACCAGACGACCCCGCAGGAGGCACGAACACCTCGCACGGGACCAATGTACCTTGTAGGAACTGACCGCATAGTTCCGGGTCTCCCGGTTTGAGAGTATGATGATAATTTTCCAAAATCATACTTACACTTGAAAACAGGCCGTTAAAGTGTGAAAACCCGAACCAAACCCCAGACGACCCGGTAGGAGGCACGAACACCCCGTACGGGACCCATGTAACTTGTAGGAACTGACCGCGTAGTCCCGGGTCTCCCGATTTGAGAGTATGAAGATAATTTGCCAAAATCATACTTACACTTGAAAACAGGCCGTTAAAGTGTGAAAACCCGAACCAAACCCCAGACGACCCCGTAGGAGGCACGAACACCCCGTACGGGACCAATGTTACTTGTAGGAACTGACCGCGTAGTCCCGGGTCTCCCGGTTTGAGAGTATGAAGATAATTTGCCAAAATCACACTAAGACTTAAAAACAGTCCGTTAAAGGGTGAATACCCGAACTAGCCACCAGACGACCCCGTAGGAGGCGCGAACACCTCGCACGGGACCAATGAAACTTATAGGAACTGACCGCGTAGTTCCTAGTCTCTCGGTTTGAGAGTATGATGATAATTTGCCAAAATCATACTTACACTTGAAAACAGGCCGTTAAAGTGTGAAAACTCGAACCAACCCCCAAACGACCCCGTAAGAGGCACGAAAACCTCGCACGGGACCAATGTAACTTGTAGGAACTGACCGCGTAGTCCCGGGTCTCCCGATTTGAGTGTATGATGACAATTTGCCAAAATCACACGTAGACTTGAAAACAGGCCATTAAAGGGTGAATACCCGAACCAGCCACTAGACGACACCGTAGGAGGCACAAACACCTCGAACGGGAGCAATGAAACTTGTAGGAACTGACCGCGTATTTGTTGGTCTCCCGCTTTGAGAGTATGATGATAATTTTCCAAAATCACACTTACACTTGAAAACAGGTCGTTAAAGTGTGAAAACCCGAACCAACCCCCAGACGACCCCGCAGGAGGCACGAACACCTCGTACGGGACCAATGTAACTTATAGGAACTGATCCCGTAGTCCTGGGTCTCCCGGATTGGGAGTATGATGATAATTTGCCGAAATCACACTTAGACTAGAAAACAGGTCGCTAATGGGTGAAAACTCGAACTAGCCCCCAAACGACCCCGTAGGATGCACCAACACCTCGCACGGGACCAATGTAACTTATAGGAACTGATCGCGTAGTCCCGGGTCTCCCGGTTTGAGAGTATGATGATAATTTGCCAAAATCACACTTAGACTTGAAAACAGGTCGTTAAAGTGTAAAAACCCGAACCAACACCCAAACAACCCCGTAAGAGGCACAAACACCTCGCACTGGACCAATGTAACTTGTAGGAACTGACCGCGTAGTCTCGGATCTCCCAATTTAAGGGTATGAGGATAATTTTCAAAAATCACACTTAGACTTGAAAACATGCCGTTAAAGGGTTAAAACCCAAACTAGCCCCCAAACGACCCCGTACGAGGCACGAACACCTCGCACGGGACCAATGTAAATTGTAGGAACTGACCGCGTAGTCTCGGGTCTCCCGACTTCAGAGTATGATGATAATTTACAAAAATCACCACTTACACTTTAAAACAGGCTGTTAAAGGGTGAAGACACTAACCAACCCCCAAACGACCCCTTAGGTGGAACGAACACCTCGCATGGGACCATTGTAACTTGTAGTAACTGGATGCGTAGTCACGGGTCCCCCGGTTTGAGAGTACGATGGTAATTTATAGAAATCACACTTAGACTTGAAAACAGTCCGTTAAAGGGTGAAATCTCGAACCAGCCCCCAAACGACCCCGTAGGAGGCACGAACACCTCGCATGGGACCAATGAAACTTGTAGCAACTGACCGCATAGTCCCGTGTCTCCCGATTTAAGAGTATGATGATAATTTGCAAAAATCACAGTTAGACTTGAAAACATGCCGTTAAAGGGTGACAACCTGAACCAACCCCCAGACAACCCCGCAGGAGGCAAGAACTCCTCGCACGGGAACAATGTAACTTGTACAAACTAACCGCGTAGTCCCAGGTCTCCCGGTTGGAGAGTATGACGATAATTTGCCAAAATCACACTTAGACTTGAAAATAGGCCCTTAAAGGGTGAAAACCTGAACCAGCCCCCAAACGACCCCGTAGGAGGCACGAACACATTGCACGGGACTAATGTAACTTGTAGGAACTGACTGCGTCGTCCCGAGTCTCCCTATTTGAGAGTATAACGGTAATTTATATAAATCACACTTACACTTGAAAACAGGTCGTTAAAGTGTGAAAACTCGAACCAACCCCCAGACGACCCCGCAGGAGGCACGAACACCTCGTACGGGACCAATGTAACTTATAGGAACTGATCCCGTAGTCCTGGGTCTCCCGAATTGGGAGTATGATGATAATTTGCCGAAATCACACTTAGACTAGAAAACAGGTCGTTAATGGGTGAAAACTCGAACTAGCCCCCAAACGACCCCGTAGGATGCACCAACACCTCGCACGGGACCAATGTAACTTATAGGAACTGATCGCGTAGTCCCGGGTCTCCCGGTTTGAGAGTATGATGATAATTTGCCAAAATCACACTTAGACTTGAAAACAGGTCGTTAAAGTGTAAAAACCCGAACCAACACCCAAACAACCCCGTAAGAGGCACAAACACCTCGCACTGGACCAATGTAACTTGTAGGAACTGACCGCGTAGTCCCGGATCTCCCAATTTAAGGGTATGAGGATAATTTTCAAAAATCACACTTAGACTTGAAAACATGCCGTTAAAGGGTTAAAACCCAAACTAGCCCCCAAACGACCCCGTACGAGGCACGAACACCTCGCACGGGACCAATGTAAATTGTAGGAACTGACCGCATAGTCTCGGGTCTCCCGACTTCAGAGTATGATGATAATTTACAAAAATCACCACTTACACTTTAAAACAGGCCGTTAAAGGGTGAAGACACTAACCAACCCCCAAACGACCCCTTAGGTGGCACGAACACCTCGCATGGGACCATTGTAACTTGTAGTAACTGGATGCGTAGTCACGGGTCCCCCGGTTTGAGAGTACGACGGTAATTTATAGAAATCACACTTAGACTTGAAAACAGTCCGTTAAAGGGTGAAATCTCGAACCAGCCCCCAAACGACCCCGTAGGAGGCACGAACACCTCGCATGGGACCAATGAAACTTGTAGCAACTGACCGCATAGTCCCGTGTCTCCCGATTTAAGAGTATGACGATAATTTGCAAAAATCACAGTTAGACTTGAAAACATGCCGTTAAAGGGTGACAACCTGAACCAACCCCCAGACAACCCCGTAGGAGGCAAGAACTCCTCGCACGGGAACAATGTAACTTGTACAAACTAACCGCGTAGTCCCAGGTCTCCCGGTTGGAGAGTATGACGATAATTTGCCAAAATCACACTTAGACTTGAAAATAGGCCCTTAAAGGGTGAAAACCTGAACCAGCCCCCAAACGACCCCGTAGGAGGCACGAACACATTGCACGGGACTAATGTAACTTGTAGGAACTGACTGCGTCGTCCCGAGTCTCCCTATTTGAGAGTATAACGGTAATTTATAGAAATCACACTTAGACTTGATAATAGTTTGTTAAATGGTGCAAACTCGAACCAGCCCCCAAACGACCGCGTAGGAGGCACGAACACCTCGCACGAGACCAATGAAACTTGTAGGAACTGACTGCATAGTCTCGGGTCTGTCGGTTTGAGAGTATGATGATAATTTGCCAAAATCACACTTAGACTTGAAAATAGGTCGTTAAAGGGTGAAAACCTGAACCAACCCCCAGACGACACCGTAGGAGGCCCGAACACCTCGCACTGGACCAATGTAATTTTATGAACTGACCGCGAAGTCCCGGTCCTCCCGATTTGAGTGTACGAGGATAATTTGCAAAAATCACACTTAGACTTGAAAGCAGGCCGTTAAAGGGTGAAAAGCCGAACCAGCCCCCATACGACCCCTTAGGAGGCACGAACACCTCGTACGGGACCAATGAAACTTATAGGAACATACTGTGTTGTCCCACCTCTCCCGATTTGAGAGTATGATGATAATTTATAAAAAATACACTTAGACTTAAAAAAAGTCCATTAAAGGTTGAAACCCTGAACCAGCACCCAAACGACCTCGTAGGGGGCATGAACACCTCACAAGGGACCAATGTAACTTGTAGAAACTGATCGCGTAGTCCCGAGTCTCTCAGTTTTAGAGTATGATAATAATTTGTAAAAATCACACATGGACTTGAAAATAGGCCGTTAATGGGTGAAAACCTGAACCAGCCCCCAGACGATCCCGTAGGAGGCACGAAAACCTCGCACTTGACCAATGTAACTTGTGGGAACTGACCGCGTAGTCTCGAGTCTCCCAGTTTGAGAGTATGATGATAATTTACAAAAATCACCACTTACACTTTGAAACAGGCCGTTAAAGGGTGAAAACATGAACCAGCCCCCAAACAACCCCGTAGGAAGCACGAACACCTCGCATGGGAACAATGTAACTTGTAGGAACTTACCGCATAGTCCCGGGTCTTCCGGTTGGAGAGTATGACGATAATTTGCCAAAATTAGAGTTAGACTTAAAAATAGGTCGTAAAGGGTGAAAACACGAACCAGCCCCCAGACGACCCCTTAGGAGGCACGAACACCTTGCACGGGACCAATATTACTTGTAGGAACTGATCGCGTAGTCTCGGGTCTCGCGGTCTGAGAGTATGACGATAATTTGTAAAAATCATACATAGACCTAAAAACTGGCCGTTAAATGGTGAAAACAAAAACTAGCCCCCAAACGGCCCAGTAGGAGGCACAAACACCTCGCACGGGACCACTGTAACTTATAGGAACTCACCGCGTAGTCCTAGGTCTCCCGGTTTGAGAGTATGACGATAATTTGCGAAAATCACACTTAGACTTGAAAACAGGTCGTTAAAGAGTGAAAACCCGAACCAACCACTAAACGACCCCGTAGGAGGCACGAACACCTGGACCAATATAATAGGAACTGACCGCGTAGTCCCGGGTCTCCCGGTTTGAGAGTATGATGATAATTTGCCAAAATCACACTTAGACTTAAAAATAAGTCGTTAAAGGGTGAAAACCCAAACCAACCCCCAAATGACCCCGTAGGAGGCACGAACACCTCGTACTGGACTAATGTAACTTGTAGGAACTTTCTGCGAATTTCTGGTCCTTCCGTTTTGAGAGTACGAGGATAATTTGCGAAATTCTGTCTTAGACTTGAAAATAGGCTGTTAAAGGGTGAAAACTCAAACTAGCCCCCAAACGACCCCGTAGGAGTCACGAACACCTCCAACGGAACCAATGTAACTTATCAAAACTGACCTCATAGTCCTGGGTCTCCCGGTTTGAGAGTATGACAATAATTTATAAAAATCACAACTCACACTTAAAAATAGGCCGTTAAGGGGTGAAAACAAGAACCAACCCCCAAACGAATCCGTAGGAGGTATGAACACCTCTCACGGGACCAATGTAACCTTTAGGAAATGATCGCGTAGTCCCGGGTCTCCCGATTTGTGAGTATGACGATAATTTGACAAAATCACACACAGACTTGAAAACAGGCCGTTAAAGGGTGAATACCCGAACCAGCCCCCAGACAACCCCGTAGGAGGCACGAACACCCCGCACGGGACCAATGTAACATGTAAGAACTGACCGCGTAGTCCCGGGTCTCCTGATTTGAGAGTATGACGATAATTGTCCAAAATCACACTTAGACTTGAAAACAGGCCGTTAAAGTGTGAAAACCCGAACCAACCCCCAGACGACCACGTAGGAGGCACGAATACCTCGTACGGGACCAATGTAACTTGTTGGAACTGATCGTATAGCCACGGGTCTCCCGGTTTAAGAGTATGACCATAATTTTCAAAAATCACACTTAGAGTTGAAAACAGGTCGTTAAAGGGTGAAAACCCGAACCAGCCCCTAAACGACCCCCTAGGAGGCACGAACACCTTGCACGGGACCAATGTAACTTGTAGGAACTGTCCGCATAATCCCGGGTCTCCCGGTTTGAGTGTATGATGATAAATTGCCAAAATGACACTTAGACTTGAAAACAGGTCGTTAAAGTGTGAAAACCCGAACCAACCCCCAGAAGACCCCGTAGGAGGCACGAACACCTCGCACGAGACCAGTGTAACTTGTAGGAACATACCGCGTAGTCTTGGGTCACCTGGTTTGAGAGTATGACGATAATTTGCCAAAATCACACTTAGACTTGAAAACATGTCGTTAAAGGGTGAAAACTCGAACACGCCCCCAAACGACACCGTAGGAGGCACGAACACCTCAGGTGAGACCAATGTAACTTGTAGCAACTGACCGCGTAGGCCCCGGTCTCCTGTTTTGAGAGGATGACGATAATTTCCTAAGCTCACACTTAGACTTGAAAAAAGGTCGTTAAAGGATCAAAATCCAAACCAGCCCCCAAACGACCCCGTAGGAGGCTCGAACACCTCGCACATGACCAATGTCACTTGTAGGAACGGACCGCGTAGTCCCGGGTCTACCGGTTTGAGAGTATGATGATAATTTGCAAAAATCACACTTAGACTTGAAAACATGTCGTTAAAGGGTGAAAATCCGAACTAGCCCCCGTAAGAGACACGAACACCTCGCACGGGACCAATGTAACTTATAGGAACTGACCGCGTAGTCACGGGTCTCCCAGTTTGAGAGTATGACGGTAATTTATAAAAATCACACGTAGACTTGAAAATAGTCTGTTAAATGGTGAAAACTCGAACGGGCCCCCAAACGACCCCGTAGGAGGCACGAACACCTCGCATGGGACCAATGAAACTTGTAGGAACTGACCGCGTACTCCCGGGTCTCCCGGTTTGAGAGTATGACGATAATTTGTAAAAATCACACTTAGACTTGAAAGCATGCCGTTAAAGGGTGAAAACCTGAACCAGCCCCCAGACGACCCCGTAAGAGGCAAGAACTCCTCGCACGGGACCAATGTAACTTGTAGGAACTAACCGCGTAGTCCCAAGTCTCCCGGTTGGAGAGTATGACGATAATTTGCTAAAATCACACTTAGACTTGAAAACTGGCCGTTAAAGGTTAAAAACCTGAACCAGCCCCGAGACGACCCCTTAGGAGGCCCGAACACCTCGCACTGGACCAATGTAACTTGTATGAACTGATCGTGAAGTCCCGGGCCTCCCAGTTTGAGAGTACGAGGATAATTTGCAAAAATACACTTAGACTTGAAAACAGGTCGTTAAAGGGTGAAAAGTTGAACCAGCCCCCAGGTGACCCCGTAGGAGGCACGAACACCTCGCACGGGACCAATGAAACTTATAGGAACATACTGCATAGTCCCGCCTCTCCCGGTTTCAGAGTATGATGATAATTTATAAAAATCACACTTAGACTTGAAAAGAGTCTGTTAAAGGTTGAAAACCCAAACCAGCCCCCAAACGACCTCGTAGGAGGCACGAACACCTCACACGTGACCAATGTAACTTGTAGAAACTGATCGTGTAGTCACGGGTCTCTCGATTTGAAAGTATGATAATAACTTCTAAAAATCACACATGGACTTGAAAATAGGCCGTTAAAGGGTGAAAACCTGAACCAACCCCCAGACGATCCCGTAGGAGGGATGAACACCTCGCACTTGACTAATGAAACTTGTAGGAACTGACCGTGAAGTCCCGGGCCTCCTGGTTTGAGAGTACGAGGATAATTTGCAAAAATCCCACTTAGACTTGAAAACAGGCCGTTAAAGGGTGAAAAGCCAAACCAAACCCCAAAAGACCCCAAAGGAGTTACGGACACCTCGCACGGGACATTTGTAACTTGTAGGAAATGACCGCGTAGTCCCTGGTCTCCTGGTTTGAGAGTATGATGATAATTTGCTAAAATCACACTTAGATATGAAAACAAGCCGTTAAAGGGTAAAAACCCAATCCAGTCCCCTAAACGACTTCGAGGAGGTACGAACACCTCGCACAGGACCAATGTAACTTGCAGGAACTGATCACATAGTCTCGGGTCTCCCGGTTTGAGAGTATGATGATAATTTTCCAAGATCACACTTAGACGTGAAGATAGGCCGTGAAAGGGTGAAAACCCGAACAAACCCCAAATGACCCCGTAGGAGGCACGAACACCTCGCACTGGACTAATGTAACTTGTAGGAACTGACCGCGAAGTCCCAAGCCTACCGGTTTGAGAGTACGAGGATAATTTGCAAAAATCACAATTAGACTTGAAAACATGTCGTTAAAAGGTGAAAACCCAAACCAACCCCCAAACGACCGTGTAGGAGGCACGAACACCTCGCACGGGACCAATGTAACTTGGAGGAACTGGCCATGTAGTCCCGGGTCTCCCGGTTTGAGAGTATGATGATAATTTATAGAAATCACACTTAGACTTGAAAACAGTCTGTTAAAGAGTGAAAACCCGAACCATCCCCGAGATGACTCCGTAGGAGGAACGAACACCTCGCACGGGACCAATGTAACTTGTAGGAACTGACTGCGTAGTTTCTGGTCTCCAGGTCTGAAAATATGACGATAATTTGCGAAAATCACACCTAGTTATGAAAACATGCCGTTAAAGGTTGAAAACCCGAACAAGCCCCCAGACGACCCCGTAGGAGGCACGAACACCTGACACAGGACCAATGCAACTTGTAGGAACTGATCGTGTAGTCCCGGGTATCCCGATATGAGACTATGACAATAATTTGCTAAAAATCGGACATAGACTTGAAAACCGGCCGTTAAATGGTGAAAACCAAAACCAACCACCAAACGACCCCGTAGGAGGGACGAACACCTCGTACGGGACCACTGTAACTTGTAGGAACTGACATCGAAGTCCTGGGTCTCCCGGTTTGAGTGTATGACGATAATTTACCAAAATAACACTTAGACTTGAAAATAGGTCGTTAAAGGGTGAAAACCCAAACCAACCACCAAACGACCCAGTAGGAGGCACGAACACCTCGTACTGGACCAATGTGACTTGTAGGAACTGACCGCGAAGTCCCGGGCCTCCCCATTTGGGAGTACGAGGATAATTTGTGAAATTGACACTCAGACTTGAAAACAGGCCGTTAAAGGGTGAAAACCCAAACCAGGCCCCAAACGACCCCGTAGGAGGCATGAACACCTCGTACGGGACCAATGTAACTTGTTGAAACTGACCGCGTAGTCCCGAGTCTTTGGGTTTGAGAGTATGATGATAATTTATAAAAATCACCGCTTACACTGAAAATAGGTCGTTAAAGGGTGAAAACCCAAACCAGCCCCCAAACGACCCCGTAAGAGGCACGAATACCTCGCACGGGACCAATGTAACTTATAGTAACAAACCGCGCAGTCCCAGGTCTCCTGGGTGGAGAGTCTGATGATAATTTGCCAAAATCACACTTAGACATGAAAACGGGCCGTTAAAGGGTGAAAACCTGAACCAGCCCCCAGACGACCCCTTAGGAGGCCCGAACACGTCGCGATGGACCAATGTAACTTGTATGAACTGATCGCAAAGTGTCGGGCCTCCCGGTTTGAGAGGATGACGATGATTTCCTAAGATCACACTTAGACTTGAAAATAGGTCTTTAAATGATGAAAACCCGAACCAACCCCAAAACGACCCCGTAGGAGGCTCGAACACCTCGCACAGGACCAATGTAACTTGTAGGAACTGACCGCGTAGTCCTTGATCTCCCGGTTTGAAAGTATGACGATAATTTGCAAAAATCACACTTAGACTTAAAAACATGTCGTTAAAGGGTGAAAATACGAACTAGCCCCCGTAGGAAACACGGACACCTTGCACGGGACCAATGTAACTTGTAGGATGTGATCGCGTAGTGTCGGGTCTCCCAGTTTGAGAGTATGACGGTAATTTATAGAAATCACACTTAGACTAGAAAACAGTCTGTTAAAGGGTGATAACTCAAACCAGCCCCCACATGACCCCGTAGGAGACACGAAGACCTCGCACGGGACCAATGAAACTTATAGGAACTGATCGCGTAGTCCCGGGTCTCCCGGTTTGAGAGTATGACGATAATTAGCAAAAATCACACTTAGACTTGAATACATGCCGTTAAAGGATGAAAACCCGAACTAGCCCCCAGACGACCCCGTAGGAGGCATGAACTCCTTGCACGGGACCAATGTAACTTGCAGGAACTAAGCGCGTAGTCCCAGGTCTCCCGGTTGGAGAGTATGACGATAATTTGCCAAAATCACACTTAGACTTGAAAACAGGTCGTTAAAGGGTGAAACCCTGAACCAGCCCCCAGACGACCTCGGAGGAGGCTCGAAGACCTCGCATTGTACCAATGTAACTTGTATGAACTGACCGCGAAGTTTCGGGCCTCCCAGTTTGAGAGTACGAGGATAATTTGCAAAAATGACACTTAGACTTGAAAATAGGGCGTTAAAGGGTGAAAAGCCGAACCATCCCCCAGGCGACCCCGTAAGAGGCACGAACACCTCGCACAGAACCAATAAAACTTGTAGGAACATACCGTGTAGTCCCGCCTCTCCCGATTTGAAAGTATGACGATAATTTACAAAAATCACACTTAGACTTGAAAAGAGTCCGTTAAAGGTTGAAAACCCGAACCAGCCCCCAAACGACCCCGTAGGAGGCACAAACACCTCGTACGGGACCAATGTAACTTGTTGGAACTCATCGCGTAGTCCCGGGTATCCCGATCTGAGACTATGACAATAATTTACCAAAATCAGACATAGACTTGAAAATAGGCAGTTAAAGGTTGAAAACCAAAACCAGTCCCCAAACGACCCCGTAGGAGGGATGAACACCTCGTACGGGACCACTGTAACTTGTAGGAACTGGCCGCGTAGTCCTGGGTCTCCCGATTTGAGTGTATAATGACAATTTGCCAAAATAATGGTTAGACTTGAAAATAGGTCGTTAAAGGGTGAAAACCCGAACCAACACCCAAACAACCCCGTAGGAGGCACGAACACCTCGTACTGGACCAATGTGACTTGTAGGAACTGACCGCGAAGTCCCGGGCTTCCCGGTTTGGGAGTATGAGGATAATTTGTGAAATTCACACTCAAACTTGAAACCAAGTCGTTAAAGGGTGAAAACCCAAACCAGGCCCCAAACGACCCCGTAGGAGGCACGAACACCTCGTACGAGACCAGTGTAACTTGTCGAAACTGACCGCGTAGTCCCGGGTCTTCGGGTTTGAGAGTATGATGATAATTTATAAAAATCACCACTTACACTTAAAAACAGGCCGTTAAAGGGTGAAAACATGAACTAGGCCCCAAACGACCCCATAGGAGGCATGAACACCTCGCCCGGGACCAATGTAACTTATAGGAACTGATCGTGTATTCCCGGGTCTCCTGGTTTAAGAGTATGATGATAATTGCCAAAATCACACTTAGACTTGAAAGCAGGCCGTTAAAAGGTGAATACCTGAACCAGCCCCCAGACGACCCCGTAGGAGGCACGAACACCTCGCATGGGACCAATGTAAATGTAAGAATGGACCACGTAGTCTCGGGTCTCCTGGTTTGAGAGTATGATGATAATTTGCAAAAATACACTTAGACTTGAAAACAATCCGTTAAAGGGTGAAAACCCAAACCATCCCCCGAACGACCCCGTAGGAGGCACGAACACCTCGCACGGGACCAATGTAACTTGTAGGAACAAACCGCCCAGTCCCATGTCTCTTGGGTGGAGAGTATGACAATAATTTGCCAAAATCACACTTAGACTTTAAAATAGGCCGTTAAAGGGTGAAAACCTGAACTAGCCCCCAGATGACCCCTTAGGAGGACCGAACACCTCACGATGGACCAATGTAACTTCTATGAACTGATCGTAAAGTGTCGGGCCTCCCGGTTTGAGAGGATGCTGATAATTTCCAAAGATAACACTTAGACTTGAAAACATGTCTTTAAAGGATGAAAACCCAAACCAACCCCAAAACGACCCCGTAGGAGGCTCGAACACCTCGCACAGGACCAATGCAACTTGTAGGAACTAACCATGTAGTCCTTGGTCTCCCGGTTTGAGAGTATGATGATAATTTGCAAAAATCACACCTAGACTTGAAAACATGCCGTTAAAGGGTGAAAATAAAAACCAGCCCTCGTAGGAGACACGAACACCTCGCACAGGACCAATGTAACTTGTAGGAACTAACCGCGTAGTCCAGCATCTCCCGATTTGAGAGTATGACGATAATTTGCAAAAATCATACTTTGACCTGAAAATAGGTCGTCAAAGGGTGAAGCTGGAACCGTCCCCCAAACGACCCCACATGAGGCATGAACACCTCGCACAGGACCAACGTAACTTGTAGGAACTGACCGCGTATTCCTTGGTCTCCCGGTTTGAGAGTATGATGATAATTTGTAAAAATCACACTTAGACTTGAAAACATTCCGCTAAAGGGTGAAAATACGAACCAGCCCCCGTAGGAGACACGAACACCTCGCACGGGACCAATATAACTTGTAGGAACTGACCGCGTAGTCCCGGCTCTCCCAGTTTGAGAGTATAAAGGTAATTTATAGAAATCACACTTAGCCTTGAAAACAGTCCGTTAAAGGGTGAAAACTCGAACCAGCCCCCAAACGACCCCGTAGGAGACACAAAGACCTCGCACGGGACCAATGAAACTTGTAGGAACTGATCGCGTAGTCCCGGGTCTCCCGGTTTGAGACTATGATGATAATTAGTAAAAATCACACTTAGACTTGAAAACATGCCTTTAAAGGGTGAAAACACGAACCAGCCCCCAGATGACCCCGTAGGAGGCATGAACTCCTCGCACGGGACCAATGTAACTTGTACGAACTAACCATGTAGTCCCAGGTCTCCCGGTTGGAGAGTATGACGATAATTTGCCAAAATCACACTTAGACTTGAAAACAGGCCGTTAATGGGTGAAAATCTGAACCAGCCCCCAGACGACCCCTTAGGAGGCCCGAACACCTCGCATTGGACCAATGTAACTTGTATGAACTGACCGCGAAGTCCCAGGACTCCCTGTTTGAGAGTACGAGGATAATTTGCAAAAATCACACTTCGACATGAGAATAGGCCGTTAAAGGGTAAAAAGTCGAACCATCCCCCAGACGACCCCGTAAGTGGCACGAACACCTCGCACGGGACCAATGAAACTTGTAGGAACATACCGTGTAGTCCTGCCTCTCCCGATTTGAGAGTATGACGATAATTTACAAAAATCACACTTAGACTTGAAAAGAGTTCGTTAAAAGTTTAAAACCCGAACCAGCCCCCAAACGACCCCGTAGGAGGCATGAACACCTCGCACTGGACCAATGAAACTTGTAGGAACTGACCACGAAGTCCCGGGCCTCCCGGTTTGAGAGTACGAGTATAATTTGCGAAAATCCCACTTTGACTTGAAAATAGTCCGTTAAAGGGTGAAAAACCAAACTAACCCCCAAACGACCTCGTTAGAGGCATGAACACCTCGCACGGGACAATTGTAACTTGTAAGAACTGACCGCGTAGTCCCGGGTCTCCTGGTTTGAGAGTATGATGATACTTTGCGAAAATGACACTTAGACGTGAAAATAGGCCATTAAAGGGAGAAAACCCAATCCAACCCCCAAACGACCCTGTAGGAGGTACGAACACCACTCACAGGACCAATGTAACTTGCAGGAACTCACCGTGTAGTTCTGGGTCTCCCGGTTTGAGAGTATAATGATAATTTTCCACATCACACTTAGACTTGAAAATAGGGCGTTAAAGGGTGAAAACCCGAACAAACCGCAAATGACCCCATAGGAGGCACGACCACCTCGCACTGGACCAATGTAACTTATAGGAACTGACCGTGATGTCCCGGGCCTCCCGGTTGGAGAGTACGAGGATAATATGCAAAAATCATAATTAGACTTGAAAACAGGTCGTTAAAAGGTGAAAACCCAAACTAGCCCCCAAACGACCCCGTAGGAGGTACGAACACCTCGCACGGGACCAATGTAACTTAGAGGAACAGACCATGTAGTCCTGGGTCTCCCGGTTTGAGAGTATGATGATAATTTATAGAAATCACACTTAGACTTGAAAATAGTCCGTTAAAGAGTTAAAACTCGAACCATCACCCTGACGACTCCATAGGAGGCACGAACACGTCGCATGGGACCAATGTAACTTGTAGGAACTAACCGCATAGTTTCGGGTCTCCCGGTTTGAAAGTATGACGATAATTTGCAAAAATCACACTTAGACTTGAAAACCTATCGTTAAAGGGTGAAAACTCAAACTAGCACCCAAATGACCCCGTAGGAGGCACGAACACCTCGCACATGACCAATGCAACTTGTAGGAACTGATCGCATAGTCTGGGGTATCCCGATCTGAGACTATGACAATAATTTGCCAAAATCAGCCATAGACTTGAAAACAGGCCGTTAAAGGGTGAAAACCAAAACCAGCCCCCAAACGACCCCATATGAGGCACGAACACCTCGCACGGGACCACGGTAACTTGTAGGAACTGACCGCGTAGTCCTTGGTCTCCCGATTTGAGAGTATGATGATAATTTTCCCAAATAACATTTAGACTTGAATATTGGTCGTTAAAGGGTGAAAACTTGAACCAACCCCCAAATGACCCCGTAGGAGGCACGAACACCTCGCACGGGACCACGGTAACTTGTAGAAACTGACCGCGTAGTCCTTGGTCTCCCAATTTGAGAGTATGATGATAATTTTGCCAAATAACACTTAGACTTGAAAATAGGTCAACAAGGGTGAAAACCCGAACCAACCCCCAAATGACCCCGTAGGAGGCACGAACACCTCGTACTGGAGCAATGTGACTTGTAGGAACTGACCGCGAAGTCCTGAGCCTCCCGGTTTGAGAGTACGAGGATAATTTGTGAAATTCACATTCAGACTTGAAAACAGGCAGTTAAAGGATTAAAACCCAAACCAGGCCCCAAACGACCCCGTATGAGGCACGAAAACCTCGTACGGGACCAACGTAACTTGTCAAAACTGTCCGCATAGTCCTGGGAATCCGGGTTTGAGAGTATGATAATAATTTATAAAAATCACTACTTACACTTAAAAATAGGTCGTTAAAGGGTGAAAACATGAACCAACTCCAAAACGACCCCGTAGGAGGCATGAACCCCTCGCCCGGGACTAATGTAACTTGTTAGAACTGATCGCGTGGACCCGGGTCTCCCGGTTTGAGAGTATGATGATATTTTGCCAAAATCACACTTAGACATAAAAATATGTTGTTAAAGGGTGAAAACCCAAAATATCACCCAGACGACCCCGTAGGTGGCACGAACACCTCGCACGGGACCAATGAAACTTGTAGGAACATACCGTGTAGTCCCGCCTCTACCGATTTGAGAGTATGACGATAATTTACAAAAATCACACTTAGACTTGAAAAGAGTCCGTTATGAAAACCCGAACCAGCCCCCAAACGACCCCGTAGGAGGCACAAACACCTCGCACGGGACCAATGTAACTTGTAAAAACTGATCGCGTTGTCCCGGGTCTCTCAGTTTGAGAGTATAATGATAATTTGTAAAAATCACACATGGACTTGAAAATAGGCCGTTAAAGGGTGAAAACCTGAACCAGCCCCCAAACGACCCCGTAGGAGGCATGAACACCTTGCACTAGACCAATGAAACTTGTAGGAACTGACCAAGAAGTCCCGGGCCTCCCGGTTTGAGAGTACGAGGATAATTTACAAAAATCACACTTAGACTTGAAAATAGTCCGTTAAAGGGTGAAAAACCAAACCAACCCCCAAACGACCTCGTTAGAGGCACGAACACCTCGCACGGGAAAATTGTAACTTGTAGGAACTGACCGCATAGTCCCGGGTCTCCTGGTTTGAGAGTATGATGATACTTTGCAAAAATCACACTTAGACATGAAAATAGGTCGTTAAAGGGAGAAAACCCAATCCAGCCCCCAAACGACCCTGTAAGAGGTACGACCACCTCGCACAGGACCAATGTAACTTACAGGAACTCACCGTGTAGTTTCGGGTCTCTCGATTTGAGACTATAACGATAATTTGCCACATCACACTTAGACTTGAAAATAGGGCGTTAAACGGTGAAAACCAGAACAAACCCCAAACGACCCCATAGGAGGCACGAACACCTCGCACTGGACCAATGTAACTTATAGGAAATGACCGCGAAGTCCCGGGCCTCCCGGTTGGAGAGTATGAGGATAATTTGCAAAAATCACAATTAGACTTAAAAGCGGTCGTTAAAAGGTGAAAACCCAAACCAGACCCCAAACGACCCCGTAGGAGGCACGAACACCTCGCACGGGACCAATGTAACTTAGAGGAACTAACCATGTAGCCCCGGGTCTCCCGGTTTGAGAGTGTGATGATAATTTTTAGAAATAACACTTAGACTTGAAAACAGTCCGTTAAAGAGTTAAAACTCGAACCATCACCCTGATGACTCCATAAGAGGCACGAACACCTCGCACGGGACCAATGTAACTTGTAGGAACTGACCGCATAGTTTCGGGTCTCCCGGTTTGAAAGTATGACGATAATTTGCAAAAATTACACTTAGACTTGAAAACATGTCGTTAAATGGTGAAAACTCGAACTAGCACCCAAATGACCCCGTAGGAGGCACGAACACCTCGCACAGGACCAATGCAACTTGTAGGAACTGATCGCGTAGTCCGGGGTATCCCGATCTGAGACAATGACAATAATTTGCCAAAATCAGCCATAGACTTGAAAACAGGCCGTTAAAGGGTGAAAACCAAAACCAGCCCCCAAACGACCCCGTAGGAGGCACAAACACCTCGCACGGGACCAATGCAACTTATAGGAACTGACCGCGTAGTCCTGGGTCTCCCGATTTGAGAGTATGATGATAATTTTCCAAATAACACTTAGACTTAAAAGAGGTCGTTAAAGGGTGAAAACCCGAACCAACCCCCAAACGACCCCGTAGGAGCCACGAACACCTCGTACTGGACCAATGTGACTTGTAGGAACTGACCGCGAACTCTCGAGCCTCCCGGTTTGAAAGTACGAGGATAATTTGTGAAATTCACATTCAGACTTGAAAACAGGCAGTTAAAGGCTGAAAACCCAAACCAGACCCCAAACGACCCCGTAGGAGGCACGAACACCTCGTACGGGACCAACGTAACTTTTCAAAACTGACCGCGTAGTCCTGGGAATCCGGGTTTGAGAGTATGATAATAATTTATAAAAATCACTACCTACACTTAAAAATAGGCCGTTAAAGGGTGAAAACACGAACCAACTCCCAAACGACCCCGTAGGAGGCATGAAGCCCTCGCCCGGGACCAATGTAACTTATTAGAACTGATCGCGTAGACCCGGGTCTCCCGGTTTGAGAGTACGATGATATTTTACCAAAATCACACTTAGACTTGATAACAGGCCGTTAAAAGGTGAATACCTGAACCAGCACCCAGACGACCCCGTAGGAGGCACGAACACCTCGTATAGGACCACTATAACTTGTAGGAACTGACCACGTAGTCCCGGGTCTCCCGGTTTGAGAGTATGACGATAATTTGCCAAAATCACACATAGACTTAAAAATAGGGCGTAAAGGATGAAAACCCGAACCAGCCCACAGACGAGCCCCTAGGAGGCATGAACACCACGCACATGATCAATGTTACTTGTAGGAATTGACTGCGTAGTCTCGGGCCTCTCGGTTTGAGAGTATGATAATAATTTGCAAAAATCACACTTAGACATAAAAATATGCCGTTAAAGGATGAAAAACCGAACCAGCCCCCAGACGACCCCGTAGGAGGCACGAACACCTCGCACGGGACCAATGTAAATTGAAGGAACTGACCGCATAGTCCCGCCTCTCCCGATTTGATAGTACGACGATAATTTACAAAAATCAGACTTAGACTTGAAAATAGTCCGTTAAAGGATGAAAACCTGAACCAGCCCACAAACGACCCCATAAGAGACACGAACACCTCGCACGGAACCGATGAAACTTGTAGGAACTTATTGCGTAGTCCCGGGTCACCCGGTTTGAGAGTATGACGATAATTTGCCAAGATCACAGTTAGACTTGAATTGGCGGTTAAAGTGTGAAAACCCGAACCGACCCCCAAACGACCCTATAAGAGGCACGAACACCTCGCGCTGGACCAATGTAACTTGTTGGAACTTAACGCGAAGTCCCGGGCCTCCCGGTTTGAGGGTACGAGGATAATTTTCAAAAATCACACCTAGACTTGAAAACAGGCCGTTAAAGGGTGAAAACCCAAACTAGCCCCCAAACGACCCCGTAGGAGGCACGAACACCTCGCACGGGACCAATGTAACTTGTTGGAACTGACCGCGTAGTCTCGGGTCTCCCGGTTTTAGAGTATGACGATAATTTAAAAAAATCACCACTTACACTTTAGAACAGTCCGATAAAGGGTGAACACACGAACCACCCCCCAAACGACCCCATAGGAGGCACGAACACCTCGTATGGGGCCAATGTAACTTGTTGGAACTTACCGCATAGTCCCGGGTCTCCCGATTTGAGAGTATGACAATAATTTGCCAAAATCACACTTAGACTTAAAAATAGGCCGTAAATGGTGAAAACCCGGACCAGCCCCCAGACGACCCCTAATGAGGTATGAATACCTTGCACGGGACCAATGTTACTTGTAGGAACTGATCGCGTAGTCCCGAGTCTCCCAGTTTGAGAATATGACGGTAATTTGCAAAATCATACATAGACTTGAAAACAGGCCGTTAAAGAGTGAAAACCAAAACCAGCCCCCAAACGACTCCGTAGCAGGCACAAACAGATCGCTCGGGACCACTGTAACTTATAGGAACTGACTGCGTAGTCCTAGGTCTCCCGATTTGAGAGTATGACGATAATTTGCCAAAATCACACTTAGACTTGAAAATAGGCCGTTAAAGGGTGAAATCCCAAACCAACCCCCAAACGACCCCGTAAGATGCACGAACACCTTGTACTGGACCAATGTAACTTGTTGGAACTGTCCTTGAAGTCTCAAGCCTCCCGGTTTGAGAGTATGAGGATAATTTGCAAAATTCTCTCGTAGACTTGAAAATTGGCCGTTAAAGGGTGAAAACTCAAACCAGCCCCCAAACGACCTTGTAGGAGTCACGAACACCTCACACGGGACCGATGTAACTTATCCAAACTGACCGCGTAGTCTCGGGTCTCCTTGTTAGAGAGTATGATAATAATTTATTAAAATCACCACTCACACTTAAAAACTGGCCGTTAAGGGGTGAAAATAAGAACCAACCCCCAAACAACTCCGTAGGAGGCATGAACACCTCTTACGAGACCAAATTAACCTGTAGGAACTGATCGCAGAGTCCCGGGTCTCCCGATTTGTGAGTATGACGATAATTTGCCAAAATCACACTTAGACTTGAAAACAGCCCGTTAAAAGGGTGAATATACGAACTATCCTCCAGACGACCCCGTAGGTGGCACGAGCACCTTTCATGGGACCAATGTAACATGTAAGAACTGACCGCGTAGTCCCGGGTCTCCCGATTTGAGAGTATGGCGATAATTTGCCAAAATCACAGTTAGACTTGAAAACAGGTCGTTAAAGGGTGAAAACCCGAACCAACCCCCAAACGACCCCGTAGGAGGCACGAACACCTCGCACGGGACCAATGTAAATTGTAGGAACTGATCGAGTAGTCCCGGGTCTCTCGGTGTGAGATTATGACGGTAAATTGACAAAATCACACTTAGACTTGAAAACAGGCCGTTAAAGGGTGAAAACTCGAACTCGCCCCCAGACGACCCCGTAGGAGGCACGAACACCTCAGGTGAGACCAATGTTACTTGTAGCAACTGACCGCGTAGCCCGAGTCTCCCGGTTTGAGAGGATGACGATAATTTCCTAAGATCACACTTAGACTTTAAAACATGTTATTAAAGGCTCAAAACCCGAGCCAGCCGCCAAACGACCCAGTAGGAGGCTCGAACACCTCGTACATGACCACTGTAACTTGTAGGAACTGACCGCGTAGTCCTTGGTCTCCCGGTTTGAGAGTATGATGATGATTTGCAAAAATCACACTTAGACTTGAAAACATGCCGTTAAAGGGTGAAAATCCGAACCATCCCCCGTAGGAGACACGAACACCTCGTACGGGACCAATGTAACTTTTAGGAACTGACCGCGTAGTCACGGGTCCCCTGGTTTGAGAGTATGACGGTAATTTATAGAAATCACACTTAGACTTGAAAACAGTCCGTTAAAGGGTGAAAACTCGAACCAGCCCCCAAACGACCCCGTAGGAGGCACGAACACCTCTCATCGGACCAATGAAACTTGTAGGAACTGACCGCGTAGTCTCGGGTCTCCCGGTTTGAGAGTATGACGATAATTTGTAAAAATCACACTTAGACTTGAAAACATATCGTAAAAGGGTGACAACCCGAACCAGCCCCCAGACGACCCCGTAGGAGGCATGAACTCCTCGCAGGGGACCAATGTAACTTTTTGGAACTGACCGTGTAGTCTCGGGTCTCCCGGTTTGAGAGTATGACGATAATTTACAAAAATCACCACTTACACTTTAAAACAGGCCGATAAAGGGTGAAAACACGAACCACCCCCCAAACGACCCCGTAGGAGGCACGAACACCTCGCATGGGACCAGTGTAACTTGTAGGAACTTACCGCATAGTCCTGGGTCTCCCAGTTTGAGAGTATGACAATAATTTGTCAAAATCACACTTAGACTTAAAAATAGGTCGTAAATGGTGAAATCCCGAACCAACCCCAGACGACCCCTAAGGAGGTATGAAATCCTTGCACGGGACCAATGTTACTTGTAGGAACTGACCGCGTAGTCCCGGGTCTCCCGATTTGAGAGTATGACGATAATTTGCAAAATCATACATAGACTTCAAAACAGGCCATTAAAGGGTGAAAACCAAAACCAACCCCCAAATGACTCCGTAGCAGGCACAAACAGCTCGCTCGGGACCACTGTAACTTATAGGAACTGACTGCGTAGTCCTAGGTCTCCCGATTTGAGAGTATGATGATAATTTGCCAAAATCCCATTTAGACTTGAAAATAGGTCGTTAAAGGGTGAAACCCCAAACCAACCCCCAAACGACCCCGTAGGAGGTATGAACACCTCGTACTGGACCAATGTAACTTGTAGGAACTGTCCTTGAAGTCTCGAGCCTCCCGGTTTGAGAGTACGAGGATAATTTGCAAAATTCTCTCTTAGACTTGAAAATAGGCCGTTAAAGGGTGAAAACTCAAACCAGCCCCCAAACGACCTCGTAGGAGGCACGAACACCTCACACGGGACCAATGTAACTTATCGAAACTTGCCGCGTAGTCTCGGGTCTCCTTGTTAGAGAGTATGATAATAATTTATTAAAATCACCACTCACATTTAAAAACAGGTCGTTAAGGGGTGAAAACAAGAACCAACCCCCAAACGACTCCGTAGGAGGCATGAACACTCTTACGAGACCAAATTAACCTGTAGGAACTGATCGCGTAGTCCCGGGTCTCCCGATTTGTGAGTATGACGATAATTTGCCAAAATCACACTTAGACTAGAAAACATGCCGTTAAAGGGTGAATACCCGAACCAACCACCAGACAACCCCGTAGGAGGCACGAACACCTCGCACGGGACCAATGTAACTTTTAGGAACTGACCGCGTAGTCACGGGTCCCCCGATTTGAGAGTATGACGGTAATTTAAAGAAATCACACTTAGACTTGAAAATAGTTCGTTAAAGGGTGAAAACTTGAACTAGACCCCAAACAACCCCGTAGGAGGCACGAACACCTCGCATGGGACAGATGAAAGTTGTAGGAACTGACCGCGCAGTCTCGGGTCTCCCGATTTGAGAGTATGACGATAATTTGTAAAAATCACACTTAGACTTGAAAACATGTCGTAAAAGGGTGACAACCCGAACCAGCCCTTAGACGACCCCGTAGGAGGCATGAACTCCTCGCAGGGGACCAATGTAACTTGTAGGAACTAACCGCGTAATCCCAGGTCTCTCGGTTGGAGAGTATGATGATAATTTGCCAAAATCACACTTAGACTTGAAAACAGGCCGTTAAATGGTGAAAACCTGAACCAGCCCCCAGACGACCCCCGTAGGAGGCATGAACACATTGCACGGGACTAATGTAACTTGTAGAAACTAACTGCGTAGTCCCGAGTCTCCCTGTTTGAGAGTATGATAGTAATTTATAGAAATCACACTTAGACTTGAAAATAGTTCATTAAATGGTGAAAACTCAAACCAGCCCCCAAATGACCCCGTAGGAGGCACGGACACCTCGCACGGGACCAATGACAATTGTAGGAACTGACCGCGTAGTCCGGGGTCTCCCGGTTAGAGAGTATGATGATAATTTGCAAAAATCACACTTAGACTTGAAAACATGCCGTTAAAGGGTGAAAACCAGAACCAGCCCCCAGACGACCCCGTAGGAGGCAAGAACTCCTCGTACGAGACCAATGTAGCTTGTAGGAACTAACGGCGTAGTCCCAAGTCTCCCGGTTGGAGAGTATGGCGATAATTTTCCAAAATCACACTTAGACTTGAAAACAGGCCGTTAAAGGGTGAAAACTAGAACTAGCCCCCAGACGACCCAGTAGGAGGCCCGAACACCTCTCATTGGACCAATGTAACTTATATGAACTGACCGCGAAGTCCTGGGCCTCCCGGTTTCAGAGTAGCAGGATAATTTGGAAAATTCACACTTAGACTTGAAAACAAGCCGTTAAAGGGTGAAAAGACGAACCAGCCTCCAGACGACCCCGTAGGAGGCACGAACACCTCGCACGGGACCAATGAAACTTGTAGGAACATACCGTTTAGTCCCGCCTCTCCCGGTTTGAGAGTATGATGATAATTTGCAAATAATCACACTTACACTTAAAAAGAATCCGTTAAAGGTTGAAAACCCGAACCATCCCCCAAACGACCTTGTAGGGGGCACGAACCCGTCACACGGGACCAATGTAACTTCTAGAAACTGATCGCGTAGTCCTGAACCAACCCTCAGACGACCCCGTAGGAGGAACGAACACCTCGCACTTGACCAATGAAACTTGTAGGAACTGACCGCGTAGTCCTGGGTCTCCTAGTTTGAGAGTACGATGATAATTTGCCAAAATCACACTTAGAATTGAAAACAGGCCGTTAAAGGGTGAAAATACGAACCTGCCCCCAAACGACCCCGTAAGAGGCACGAACACCTCGCACTGGACCAATGTAACTTGTAGGAACTGACCACGTAGTCCCGGGTCTCCCAGTTTGAGAGTATGAAGATAATTTGCCAAAATCACAGTTAGACTTGACAACAGGCCGTTAATGGGTGAATACCTGAACCATCACCCAGATGACCCCGTAGGAGGCACGAACTGACCGTGTAGTCCCGCCTCTCCCAGTTTGAGAGTATGACGATTATTTGGAAAACTCACACTTTGACTTGAAAAGAGGCCGTTAAAGGGTGAAAACCCAAACTAACCCCCAAACGACCCCGTTGGAGGCACGAACACCTCGCACGTGACCAATGTAACTTGTAGGAACTGACCGCGTAGTCTTGGGTCTCCTAATTTGAAAGTATGATGATAATTTACAAAAATAACCAATTACATTTAAAAACAGGGTGGTAAAGGGTGAAAACCCAAACCAGCCCCCAAACAACCCCGTAGGAGGCACGACCACCTCGCACGGGACCAATGTAACTTGCAGGAACTGACGGCGTAGTCCCAGGTCTCTTGCTTTGAGAGTATGATGATAATTTTCCAAGATCACACTTAGACTTGATAATAGGCCGTTAAAGGGTGAAAACCCAAAAAATTGGCAAACGACGCAGTAGGCGGGAGGAACACCTCGCACTAGACCAATGTAACTTGTAGGAACTAACTGCGAAGTCCCGGGCTTCCCAGTTTGAGAGTACAAGGATAATTTACAAAAATCACACTTAGACTTGAAAATCGGTCGTTAAAGGGTGAAAACCAAAACTAGCCCCCAAACGACCCCGTAAGAGGTACGAACACCTCGCACGGGACCGATGTAACTTGTAGGAACTGACCGCGTAGTCTCAGGTCTCCCAGTTTGAGAGTATGACAATAATTTACAAAAAACACCACTTACACTGAAAAACAGTCCGTTAAAGGGTGAAAATACGAACCTGCTCCCAAACGACCCCATAAGAGGCACGGACACCTCATAGGGGACCAATGTAACTTGTAGGAACTGACCGTATAGTCCCGGGTCTCCCCGTTTGAGAGTATGATGATAATTTTTAAAAGTCATACTTAGACTTGAAAACAGACCTTCAAAGGGTGAAAACCCAAACTAGCCCCCAAACGACCCCGTAGGAGGCACGAACACCTCGTACGGGACCAATTTAACTTATAGGAACTGACCTCATAGTCCCGGGTCTCCCGATTTGAGAGTGTGACGATAATTTGCCAAAATCACACTTAGACTTGAAAACAGGCCGTAAAGGGTGAAAACTAAATCTAGCCCCCAAACAACCCCGTAGGAGGCACGAACACCTTCCATGAGACAAATGTTACTTGTAGGAACTGATCGTGTAGTTCCGGATCTCTCGGTAAGAGAGTATGATGATAATTTTCCAAAATCACACTTAGACTTGAAAACAGGTCGTTAAAGGGTGAAAACCCGAACCATCCCCCAAACGACCTCGTAGGAGGCACGAATACCTCGCACGGGACCAGTGTTACTTATAGGAACTGACCGCGTAGTCCCAGGTCTCCCGGTTTGAGAGTATGACGATAATATACTAAAATCACACTTAGACTTGAAAACTGGCCGTTAAAGGGTGAAAACCCGAACCATCCCCCAGACGACCCCGTAGGAGGCACAAACACCTCACACGGGACCAATGTAACTTGTTTGAACTGATCGCGTAGTCCCGGGTCTGTCGGTTTGAAAGTGTGTCGATAATTTGCAAAAATCACACTTAGACTTGAAAATAGGCTGTTAAAGGGTGAAAACACAAACTAGCTCCCAAACGACCCTGTAGGAGGCACGAACACCTGGCACGGGACCAATGTAACTTGTCGGAACTGACCTCATATTCTCGGGTCTCCCGGTTTGAGAGTGTGATGATAATTTGCCAAAATCACACTTAGACTTGAAAACATGCCGTAAAGGGTGAAAACCCGATCCAGCCACCGGACGACCCCGTAGGAGGCACGAACACCTTCCACGAGAACAATGTTACTTGTAGGAACTGATCGCGTAGTCCCGGGTCTCCGAGTAAGAGAGTATGATGCTAATTTTCCAAAATCACACTTAGACTTAAAAACAGGTCGTTAAAGGGTGAAAACCGGAACCATCCCCCAAACGACCTCGTAGGAGGCACGAACACCTCGCACGGGACAAATGTTACTTATAGGAACTGACGGCGTAGTCCCGGGTCTCTTGGTTTGAGAGTATGATGATAATTTTCCAAGATCGCACTTAGACTTGATAATAGGCCGTTAAAGGGTGAAAACCCAAAAAACTGCCAAACGACCTAGTAGGCGACAGGAACAGCTCGCACTGGACCAATGTAACTTGTAGGAACTGACCGCGAAGTCCCGAGCTTCCCGGTTTAAGAGTACGAGGATAATTTACAAAAAATCACACTTAGACTTGAAAACCGGTCGTTACGGGTGAAAACCCAAACTAGCCCCCAAACGACCCAGTAAGAGGTACAGACACCTCGCACGGGACCGATGTAACTTGTAGGAACTGACCGCGTAGTCTCAGGTCTCCCGGTTTGAGAGTATGACGATAATTTACCAAAAACACCACTTACACTTAAAAACAGTCCGTTAAAGGGTGAAAATACGAACCTGCCCCCAAACGACCCCGTAAGAGGCACGGACATCTCACAGGGGACGATTGTAACTTGTAGGAACTGACCGTATAGTCCCGGGTCTCCCGGTTTAAGAGTATGATGATAATTGAAAATAGGTCATTAAAGGGTGAAAACCCGAACCAGCCCCGAAACGACCCCATGGGAGGCACGAACACCTCGCACGGGACCAATGTAACTTACAGGAATTGATCGCTTAGTCCCAGGTCTCCCCGTTTGAGAGTATGATGATAATTTTTAAAAGTCTTACTTAGACTTGAAAACAGACCTTCAAAGGGTGAAAACACAAACTAGCCCCCAAACGACCCCGTAGGAGGCACGAACACCTCGTACGGGACCAATTTAACTTGTAGGAACTGAACTCATAGTCCCGGGTCTCCCGGTTTGAGAGTGTGACGATAATTTGCCAAAATCACACTTAGACTTGAAAACAGGCCGTAAAGGGTGAAAACTCAATCCAGCCCCTTGACGACCCCGTAGGAGACATGAACACCTTCCACGAGACAAATGTTACTTATAGGAACTGATCGCGTATTCCCGGGTCTCCCGGTAAGAGAGTATGATGATAATTTTCCAAAATCACACTTAGACTTGAAAACAGATCGTTAAAGGGTGAAAACCCGAACCATCCCCCAAACGACCTCGTAGGAGGCACGAATACCTCGCACGGGACCAATGTTACTTATAGGAACTGACCGTGTAGTCCCGGGTCTCCCGGTTTGAGAGTATGACGATAATTTGCTAAAATCACACTTAGACTTGAAAATAGGCCGTTAAAGGGTGAAAACCCGAACCATCACCCAGACGACCCCATAGGAGGCACGAACACCTCACACGGGACCAATGTAACTTGTTGTAACTGATCGTGTAGTCCCGGGTCTCTCGGTTTGAAAGTATGTCGATAATTTGCAAAAATCACACTTAGACTTGAAAATAGGCTGTTAAAGGGTGAAAACCCAAACTAGCCCCCAAATGACCCCGTAGGAGGCACGAACACCTCGCACGGGAGCAATGTAACTTGTCGGAACTGACCTCATATTCCCGGGTCTCCCGGTTTGAGAGTGTGATGATAATTTTGCCAAAATCACACTTAGACTTGAAAACAGGCCGTAAAGGGTGAAAACCCGATCCAGCCACTAGACGACCACGTAGGAGGCACGAACACCTTCCACGAGACCAATGTTACTTGTAGGAACTGATCGCGTAGTCCTGGGTCTCCTAGTTTGAGAGTATGACGATAATTTACAAAAATCAGACTTAGACTTGAAAACAGGTCGTTAAAGGTTGAAAACCCGAACCATCCCCCAGACGACCTCGTAGGAGGCACGGACACCTCACAGGGGACCAATGTAACTTGTCAGAACTGACCGTATAGTCCCGGGTCTCCCAGTTTTAGAGTACGATGATAATTTGCCAAAATCACACTTACACTTGAAAATAGGCCGTTAAAGGGTGAAAACCCGAACCAGCCCCGAAACGACCCCATAGGAGGCACGAACACCTCGCACGGGACCAATGTAACTTGCAGGAATTGATCGCTTAATCCCGGGTCTCCCCGTTTGAGAGTATGATGATAATTTTAAAAGTCATACTTAGATTTGAAAACAGACCTTCAAAGGGTGAAAACCCAAACTAGCCCCCAAACGACCCCGTAGGAGGCACGAATACCTCGTACGGGACCAATTTAACTTGTAGGAACTGACCTCATAGTCCCGGGTCTCCTGGTTTGAGAGTGTGATGATAATTTTCCAAAATCACACTTAGACTTGAAAACAGGCCGTAAAGGGTGAAAACTCAATCCATCCCCCAGACGACCCCGTAGGAGACACGAACACCTTCCACGAGACAAATGTTATTTGTAGGAACTGATCGCGTAGTCCCGGGTCTCCCGGTAAGAGAGTATGACGATAATTTTCCAAAAATACACTTAGACTTGAAAACAGGTCGTTAAAGGGTGAAAACCTGAACCATCCCCCTGACGACCTCGTAGGAGGCACGTATACCTCGCACGGGACCAATTTTACTTATAGGAACTGACCGCGTAGTCCCGGGTCTCCCTGTTTGAGAGTATGACGATAATTTGCTAAAATCACACTTAGACTTGAAAACAGGCCGTTAAAGGATGAAAACCCGAACCATCCCCCAGACGACCCCGTAGGAGGCACGAACACCTCACACGGGACCAATGTAACTTGTTGGAACTGATCGCGTAGTCCCGGGTCTCTCAGTTTGAAAGTATGTCGATAATTTGCAAAAATCACACTTAGACTTGAAAATAGGCTGTTAAAGAGTGAAAACCCAAACTAACCCCCAAACGACCCTGTAGGAGGCACGAACACCTCGCACGGGACCAATGTAACTTATCGGAACTGACCTCATATTCCCGGGTCTCCCGGTGTGAGAGTGTGATGATAATTTGCCAAAATCACACTTAGACTTGAAAACAGGCCATAAAGGGTGAAAACCCGATCCAGCCTCCAGACGACCCCATAGGAGGCACGAACACCTTGCACGAGACCAATGTTACTTGTAGGAACTGATCGCGTAGTCCCGGGTCTCCCGTTAAGAGAGTATGACGATAATTTTCCAAAATCACACTTAGACTTGAAAACAGGTCGTTAAAGGGTGAAAACCCGAACCATCCCCCAGACGACCTTGTAGGAGGCACGAATACCTCGCACGGGAACTGACCGTATAGTCCCGGGTCTCTCGGTTTTGAGTATGATAATAATTTGCCAAAATCACACTTAGACTTGAAAATAGGCCGTTAAAGGGTGAAAACCCGAACCAGCCCCGAAACGACCCCATAGGAGGCACGAACACCTCGCACGGGACCAATGTAACTTGTTGGAACTGATCTCGTTGTCCCGGTTCTCCCCGTTTGAGAGTATGATGATAATTTTTAAAAGTCATACTTAGACTTTAAAATAGGCTGTTAAGGGGTGAAAACCCAAACTAGCCCCCGAACGACCCCGTAGGAGGCACGAACACCTCGCACGGGACCAATGTAACTTATAGGAACTGACCTCATATTCCCGGGTCTCCCGGTTTGAGAGTGTGACAATAATTTGCCAAAATCACACATAGACTTGAAAACAGGTCGTAAAGGGTGAAAACCCGATCCAGCCCCCAGACGACACCATAGGAGGCACGAACACCTTTCATGAGACCAATGTTACTTGTAGGAACTTATCGCATAGTCCCGGGTCTCCCGGTAAGAGATAATGACGATAATTTTGCAAAATCACAATTAGACTTGAAAACAGGTCGTTAAAGGATGAAAACCCGAACCATCCCCCAGACGACCTCGTACGAGGCACGAACACCTCGCACGGGACCAATGTTACTTATAGGAACTGACCGCATAGTCCCGGGTCTCCCGGTTTGAGAGTATGACGTTAATTTCCTAAAATCATACTTAGACTTGAAAACAGATCGTTAAAAGGTGAAAACCCGAACCATCCCCCAGACGACCCCGTAGGAGGCACGAACACCTCACACGGGACCAATGTAACTTATTGGAACTAATCGTGTAGTCGCGGGTCTCCCGGTTTGAAAGTATGTCGATAATTTGCAAAAATCACGCTTAGACTTGAAAATAGGCTGTCAAAGGGTGAAAACCCGAACCAGCCCCCAAACGACCCCGTAGGAGGCACGAACACCTCGCACGGGACCAATGTAACTTGTAGTAACTGACCTCATAGTACCGGGTCTCCCGGTTTGAGAGTGTGACGATAATTTGACAAAATCACACTTAGACTTGAAAACAGGCCGTAAAGGGTGAAAACCCAATCCAGCCCCCAGACGACCCCGTAGGAGGCACGAACACCTCACACGGGACCAATGTAACTTGTTGGAACTGATCGCGTAGTCTCGGGTCTCCCGGTTTGGAAGTATGTTGATAATTTGCAAAAATCACACTTAGACTTGAAAATAAGCTGTTAAAGGGTGAAAACCCAAAACGACCCCCAAACGACCCCGTTGGAGGCACAAACACCTCGCACGGGACCAATGTAACTTGTCGGAATTGACCTCGTAGTCCCTGGTCTCCCGGTTTGAGAGTGTGATGATAATTTACCAAAATCAGACTTAGACTTGAAAACAGGCCGTAAAGGGTGAAAACTCGATCCAGCTCCCAGACGACCCCGTAGGAGGCACGGACACCTTCCACGAAACCAATGTTACTTGAAGGAACTGATCGCGTAGTCCCGGGTCTCCCGGTAATAGAGTATGATGATAATTTTCCAAAATCACACATAGACTTGAAAAAAGGTCATTAAAGGGTGAAAACCCGAACCATCCCCCAGACGACCTCGTAGGAGGCACGAACACCTCGCACGGGACCAATGTTACTTATAGGAATTGACCGTGTAGTCTCGGGTCTCCCGGTTTAAGAGTATGATAATAATTTACAAAAATCACACTTAGACTTGAAAATAGGATGTTAAAGGGTGAAAACCCGAACCATCCCCCAGACGACCCCGTAGGAAGCACGAACACCTCCCACGGGACCAATGTAACTTGCTGGAACTGATCGCGTAGTCTCGGGTCTCCCGGTTTGAAAGTATGTCAATAATTTGAAAAAATCACACTTAGACTTGAAAATAGGCAGTTAAAAGGTGAAAACCCAAACTAGCCCCCAAACGACCCCGTAGGAGGCACGAACACCTCGCGTGAGACCAATGTAACTTATAGGAACTGACCGTGTAGTCCCGAGTCTCTCGGTTTGAGAGTATGACGATAATTTTACAAAAATCACCACTTACACTTAAAAACAAGCCGTTAAAGGGTAAAAACCCGAACCATCCCCCAGACGACCCCGTAGGAGGCACAAAAACCTTCCACGAGACCAATGTTACTTGTAGGAACTGAACGCATAGTCCCGGGTGTCCCGGTTTGAGAGTATGACGATAATTTATAAAAATCACCACTTACCCTTAAAAATAGGTCGTTAAACAGTGAAAATCCGAACCAGCCCCCAAACGACCCCATAGGAGGCTCGAACACCTCACACGCGACCAATGTAACTTGTAGGAACTGACCGTATAGTCCCGGGTCTATTAGTTTTAGAGTATGTTGATAATTTGCCAAAATCACACTTAGACTTGAAAATAGGCCGTTAAATGGTGAAAACCCGAACAAACCCCCAGACGACCCCGTAGGAGGCACGAACACCTCGTACGGGACCAATGCTACTTGGAGGAACTGACCGCGAAGTCCTGGGTCTCTCGGTTTGAGAGTATAATGATAATTTTTCAAGATCACACTTAGAGTTGAAAATAGGTCGTTAAAGGGTGAAAACCCGAACCAGCCCCCAAACGACCCCGTAGGAGGCACAAACACCTCGCACGGGACCAATGTAACTTGCAGGAATTGATCACTTAGTCCCGGGTCTCCCCGTTTGAGAGTATAATGATAATTTTTAAAAATCACACTCAGACTTGAAAACTAACCTTTAAAGGATCAAAACCCAAACTAGCCCCCAAACGACCCCGTAGAAGGCACGAACACCTCGCACGAGACCAATGTAACTTGTAGAAACTGACCTCATTGTCCTGGGTCTCTCGGTTTGAGAGTGTGACGATAATTTGCCAAAATCAAACTCAGACTTGAAAACAAGCCGTAAAGGGTCAAAACCAGATCCAGCCCCCAGGCGACCCCGTAGGAGGCACAAACACCTTCCACGAGACCGATGTTACTTGTAGGAACTGATCGCGTAGTCCCAGGTCTCCCGATAAGAGAGTATGACTATAATTTTCCAAAATCACACTTAGACTTGAAAACAGGTAGTTAAAGGGTGAAAACTTGAACCATCCCCCAGACGACCCCATAGGAGGCAGGAACACATCGTACGGGACCAATGTTACTTATAGGAACTGACCGTGTAGTCCGGGGTCTACCTGTTTGAGAGTATGAAGATAATTTGCTAAAATCACACTTAGACTTGAAAACAGGCCGTTAAAGGGTGAAAACACGAACCATCCCCTAGACGACCACGTAGGAGGCACGAACACCTCAAACAGGACCAATGTAACTTGTTGGAACTGATCGCGTAGTCTCGGGTCCCCCGGTTTGAAAGTATGTCGATAATTTGCAAAAATCCCACTTAGACTTGAAAATAGGCTGTTAAAGGGTGAAAACCCGAACTAGCCCCCAAACGACCCCGTAGGAGGCACGAACACCTGGCACGGGACCAATGTAACTTGTCGGAACTGACCTCATATTCTCGGGTTTCCCGGTTTGAGAGTGTGATGATAATTTGCAAAAATCACACTTCGACTTGAAAACAGGCCGTTAAAGGGTGAAAACCCAAACTACCCCCAAACGACCCCGTAGGAGGCACGAACACCTCGCACGGGACCAATGTAACTTGTAGAAACTGTCCGTGTAGTCCCGAGTCTCTCGTTTTGAGAGTATGCCTATAATTTACAAAAATCACCACTTACACTTAAAAACAGGCCGTTAAAGGGTAAAAACCCGAACCATCCCCCAAACGACCCCGTAGGAGGCACAAACACCTTTCTCGAGACCAATGTTACTTGTAGGAACTGACCGCATAGTCCCAGGTCTCCCGGTTTTAGAGTGTGATGATAATTTACAAAAATCACACCCTTAAAAATAGGTCGTTAAAGGGTAAAAATCTGAACCAGCCCCCAAACGACCCCATTGGAGGCTCGAACACCTCGCACAGGACCAATGTAACTTGTAGTAACTGACCGCGTAGTCCCGAGTCTCCCGATTTGAGAGTTTGACGATAATTTGCAAAATTCGCCTTTTGACTTGAAAACAGGTCGTTAAAGGGTGAAAATCCGAACCAGCCACCAAACTACCCCGTAGGAGGCACAAATACCTCTCACGGGACAAATGTAACTTATTGGAACTGACCGCGTAGTCCCGAGTCTCCCGATTTGAGAGAATGATGATAATATATGAAAAATCATACTTAGACTTGAAAACAGTCCGTTAAAGGGTAAAAACCCAAACCATCCGCCAAACGACCCCGTAGGAGGCACGAACACCTCGCACGGGACGAATGTAACTTGTAGGAACTGACCGCGTAGTCTCGGGTCTCCCGACTTGAGAGTATGACAATAATTTGTAAAAATCACACTTAGACTTGAAAACTTGTCGTTAAAGGGTTAAAACCCGAACCAACCACCTAACTACCCCATAGAAGGCACGAACACCTCGCACGGGACAAATGTAACTTGTAAGAACTGATCGCGTAGTCCCGAGTCTCCCGGTTTGAGAGAATGATGATAATCTATGGAAAATCACACTTACACTTGAAAACAGTTCGTTAAAGGGTGAAAACCCAAACCAGCCGCTAAATGACCCCGTAGGAGGCACGAACACCTCGCACGGGACCAATGAAACTTGTAGGAACTGACCGCGTAGTACCGGGTCTCCCGGTTTGAGTGTATGACGGTAATTAGTAAAAATCACACTTAAACTTGAAAACAGGCCGTTAAAGAGTGAAAAGCCGAACCAGCCCCCAGACGACCCCGTAGGAGGCACGAACACCTCGCAAGGGACCAATGAAACTTGTCGGAACATACAGCGTAGTGCCGCCTCCACCGATTTGAGAGTATGATGATAATTTACAAAAATCACACTTAGACCTGAAAACAGTCCATTCAAGGTTGAAAACTCGATCCGGCCCCCAAACGACCCCGTAAGAGGCACGAACACCTCACACGGGACTAATGTAACTTGTAGGAACTGATCGCGTAATACCAGGTATCTCGGTTTGAGAGTAAGACGATAATTTGCAAAAATCACACTTAGACTTGAAAACAGGCTGTAAAAGGGTGAAAACCTGAACCAGCCCCCAGACGACCCCGTAGGAGGCACGAACACCTCGCACTGGACCAATGTAACTTGTAGGAACTGACCGCGAAGTCTCAGGCCTCCCGGTTTGAGAGTACGAGGATAATTGGCAAAAATCACACTTAGACTTGAAAACAAGACATTAAAGGGTGAAAAGCCGAACCAGTCATGTAGGAGACACGAACACCTCGCACGAGACCAATGTAACTTATAGGAACTGACTGCGTAGTCCCGATTCTTCCGGTTTGAGAGTATGATGATAATTTACAAAAATCACACTTAGACTTGAAAACATTTCGTTAATGGGTGAAAACCCGAACCAGCCCCCAGACGACCCCGTAGGAGGCACGAACACCTCGTACGGGACTAATGTAACTTGTAGGACCTGACTGCGTAATCTCGGGTCTCTCGGTTTGAGTGTATGACGATAATTTGCAAAAATAACACTTAGATATGAAAATAGGCCGTTAAAGGGTGAAAACCCAATCTAGCCCACGAACAACCCCGTAAGAGGCACGAACACCTCGTACGAGACCAATGTAACATGTCTAAACTGACCGCATAGTCCCGGGTGTCCCATTTTCAGAGTATGATGATAATTTGCCAAGATCACACTTAGACTTAAAATAGGCCGTTAAAGGATGAAAACCGAAACAATCCCACAAACGACCCTGTAGGAGGCACGAACACCTCGCACCGGACCGATGTAACTTGTAGGACCTGATTGCATAGTCTCGGGTCTCTCGGTGTGAGAGTATGACGATAATTTGAAAAAATCACACTTAGATATGAAAATAGGCCGTTAAAGGGTGAAAACCCAATCCAGCCCCCAAACAACCCCGTAAGAGGCACGAACACCTCGTACGAGACCAATGTAACATGTCTGAACTGACCACATAGTCCCGGGTCTCCCAGTTTGAGAGTATGATGATAATTTTTCAAGATCACTCTTAGACTTAAAATAGGCTGTTAAAGGGTGAAAACCCAAACGATCCCAAAAATGACCCCGTAGGAGGCACGAACACCTCGCATTGGACCAATGTAACTTATAGGAACTGACCGCGAAGTCCCGGGCCTCCCGGTTTGAGAGTACGAGGATAATTTGCAAAAATCATACTTAGACATGAAAACAGGCCGTTAAAGGGTGAAAACTCAAACTAGCCCCCAAACGACCCCGTAAGAGGCACGAACACCTCGCACGGGACCAATGTAACTTATACGAACTGACAGCATAGTCTCGGGTCTCTCGGTTTGAGAGTATGATGATAATTTACTAAAATTCACCACTTACACTTAAAAACAGGCCATTAAAGGGTGAAAACAAAAACTAGCCCCCAAACGACCCCGTAGGAGGCACGAACACCTTGCACGTGACCAATGTAACTTGTAGGAACTGACCGTGTAGTCTCGAGTCTCTCGGTTTGAGAGTATCACGATAATGTACAAAAATCACCACTTACACTTAAAAATAGGCCGTTAAAGGGTGAAAACCTGAACCATCCCCCAAACGACCCCATAGGAGGCACAAACACCTTCCACGAGACCAATGTTACTTGTAGGAACTGACCGCATAGTCCCGGGTCTCCCGATTTGAAAGTATGACAATAATTTACAAAACTCACCACTTACCCTTAAAAACAGGTCGTTAAATCGTGAAAATCCGAACCTGCCCCCAAACGACCCCGTAGAAAGCACGAATACCTCGCACGGGACCAATGTAACTTGTAAGAACTGACCGCTTAGTCCCGGGTCTCTTGGTTTGAGAGTATGATGATAATATAACAAAATCACACTTACACTTGAAAATAGGTCGTTAAATGTGAAAACCCGAACAAACCCCCAGACGACCCCGTAGGAGGCACGAACACCTCGTACGGGACCAATACTACTTGCAGGAATTCACCGCGTAGTCCTGGGTCTCTCGGTTTGAGAGTATGATGATAATTTTTTAAGATCACACTTAGAGTTGAAAATACGCCGTTAAAGGGTGAAAACCCGAACAAATCGCCAAACAACCCCGTAAGAGGCACAAACACCTCGCACTGGACCAATGTAACTTGTAGGAACTGACCGCGAAGTTCGGGGCCTCCCGGTTTGGGAGGATGGCGATAATTTGCAAAAATCACACATAGACTTGAAAACAGGTCGTTAAAGGGTGAAGACCCAAACTAGCCCCCAAACGACCCCGTAAGTAGCACGAACACCTCTCACGGAACCAATGTTACTTGTAGTAACTGACTGTGCATAGTCCCGGGTCTCCCGTTTTGAGAGTACTATGATAATTTGTCAAAATCACACTTAGACTTAAAAATAGGCCGTTAAAGTGTGAAAACCTGAACCAACCCCCAAACGACCCCGTAGGAGGCACGAACACCTGGCACGGGACCAATGTAACTTGCAGGAATTGATCGCTTAGTCCCGGGTCTCCCCGTTTGAGAGTATGATGATAATTTTTAAAAATCACACTTAGACTTGAAAACAGACCTTTAAAGGGTGAAAACCCAAACTAGCCCCCAAACGACCCCGTACGAGGCACGAACACCTCGCACGGGACCAATGTAACTTGTAAGAACTGACCTCATAGTCCTGGGTCTCCTGGTTTGAGAGTGTGACGATAATTTGCCAAAATAACACTTAAACTTGAAAACAGGCCGTTAAAGGGTGAAAACCCGAACCATACCACAGACGACCCCGTAGGAGGAACAAACACCTCACACGGGACCAATGTAACTTGTTGGAACTGATCGCGTAGTCCCGGGGTTCTCGATTTGAAAGTATGTCGATAATTTGCAAAAATCACACATAGACTTGAAAACAGGTCGTTAAAGGGTGAAGACCCAAACTAGCCCCCAAACGACCCCGTAAGTAGCACGAACACCTCTCACGGAACCAATGTTACTTGTAGGAACTGACTGTGCATAGTCCCGGGTCTCCCGTTTTGAGAGTACTATGATAATTTGTCAAAATCACACTTAGACTTAAAAATAGGCCGTTAAAGTGTGAAAACCTGAACCAACCCCCAAACGACCCCGTAGGAGGCACGAACACCTGGCACGGGACCAATGTAACTTGCAGGAATTGATCGCTTAGTCCCGGGTCTCCCCGTTTGAGAGTATGATGATAATTTTTAAAAATCACACTTAGACTTGAAAACAGACCTTTAAAGGGTGAAAACCCAAACTAGCCCCCAAACGACCCCGTACGAGGCACGAACAGCTCGCACGGGACCAATGTAACTTGTAAGAACTGACCTCATAGTCCTGGGTCTCCTGGTTTGAGAGTGTGACGATAATTTGCCAAAATAACACTTAAACTTGAAAACAGGCCGTTAAAGGGTGAAAACCCGAACCATACCACAGACGACCCCGTAGGAGGAACAAACACCTCACACGGGACCAATGTAACTTGTTGGAACTGATCGCGTAGTCCCGGGGTTCTCGATTTGAAAGTATGTCGATAATTTGCAAAAATCACACTTTGACTTGAAAATAGGCTGTTAAAGGGTGAAAACCCGAACTAGCCCCCAAACGACCCCGTAGGAGGCACGAACACCTCGCACGGGACCAATGTAACTTATAGTAACTAATTGTGTTGTCCTGCCTCTCCCGGTTTGGGAGGATGGCGATAATTTGCAAAAATCACACTTCGACTTGAAAACAGGTCGTTAAAGGGTGAAACCCCAAACTAGCCCCCAAACGACCCCGTACGAGGCACGGACACCTCGCACGGGACCAATGTAACTTGTAGATACTTACCGTGTAGTCCCGAGTGTCTCATTTTGAGAGTATGCTGATAATTTATAAAACTCACCACTTACACTTAAAAACAGGCCGTTAAAGGGTGAAAACCCGAACCATCCCCCAAACGACCCCGTAGGAGGCACAAACACCTTCCACGAAACCAGTGTTACTTCTAGGAATTGATCGCATAGTCCCGGGTCTCCCGGTTTGAGAGTATGATGATAATTTGCAAAAATCACCACTTACCCTTAAAAACACGTCGTTAAAGGGTGAAAATCCGAACCAGCCCCCAAACGACCCCATAGGAGGAATGTCACTTGTAGGAAATGACCGCGTAGTCCGTAGTCTCCCGATTTGAGATTTTGATGATAATTTGCAAAAATCACACTTAGACATGAAAACAGGCCGTTAAAGGGTGAAAATCTGAACCAGCCACAAAACTACCCCGTAGGAGGCGCGAATACCTCGCATGAGACCAATGTAACTTGTAGGAACTGGACGCGTAGTCCCGGGTGTCCCAGTTTGAGAGTATGACGATAATTTGTAAAAATCACACTTAGAATTGAAAACATGCCGTTAAAGGGTGAAAACCCGAACCAGGCACCAAACTACCCCGTAAAAGGCACAAAAACCTCGCACGAGTCCATTGTAACTTGTAGGAACTGACCGCGTAGTCCCGAGTCTCCCGATTTGAGAGAATGATGATAATTTATGGAAAATCACACTTAGACTTGAAAACAGTCCGTTAAAGGGTTAAAACCCAAACCAGTAGCTAAACGACCCCGTAGGAGGCACGAACACCTCGCACGGGACCAATGTAACTATTAGGAACTCACCGCGTAGTCTCGGGTCTCCCGGTTTGAGAGTATGACGATAATTTGTAAAAATCACACTTAAACTTTAAAACAGGCCGTTAAAGGTTGCAAAGCCTAACCATCTCCCAGAAGACCCTACAGGAGGCACGACCACCTTGCAAGGGACCAACGAAACTTGTAGGAACATACTGCGTAGTCCCGCCTCCCCCGGTTTGAGAGTATGATGATAATTTACAAAAATCACACTTGTACTTGAAAACAGTCCATTAAAGGTTGAAACCCGATCCAACCCCCAAATGACTCCGTAAGAGGCACGACAACCTCGTACGGGACCAATATAACTTGTAGGAACTGATCGCGTAGTACCGGGTCTCTCAGTTTGAGAGTAAGACGATAATTTGCAAAAATCACACTTAGACTTGAAAACAGGCCGTTAAAGGGTGAAAACCTGAACCAGCCCCCAGACGACCCCGTAGTAGGCACAAACACCTCGCACTGGACCAATGTAACTTGTAGGAACTTACCGCAAAGTCTCAGGCCTCCCGGTTTGAGAGTACGAGGATAATTGGCAAAAATCACACTTAGACTTGAAAATAGCCCATTAAAGGGAGAAAAGCCGAACCAGTCCCCGAACGACCCTGTAGGAGGCACGAACACCTTGCACGGGACAAATGTAACTTGTAGGAACTGACCGCGTAGTCCCGAGTCTTCCGGTTTGAGAGTATGACGCTAATTTGCCAAAATCACACTTAGACATGAAAACATGCCGTTAAAGGGTGAAAACCCGAACCAGCCCCCAGACGACCCCGTAGGAGGCACGAAAACCTCGTACGTGACCATTGTAACATGTCGGAACTGACCGCATTGTCCCGGGTCTCCCGGTTTGAGAGTATGATGATAATTTTGCCAAGGTCACACTTAGACTTAAAATAGGCCGTTAAAGGATGAAAACCCAAACACTCCCACAAATGACCCCGTAGGAGGCACGAACACCTCGCACGGGACCAATGTTACTTTTAGGAACTGACCGCGTAGTCCCGGGTCTCCCAGTTTGAGAGTATGACAACAATTTGCAAAAATCACACTTAGACTTGATAACCGGCCGTTAAAGGGTGAAAACCCAAACCATCCCCCACACGACCTCGTAAGAGGCACGGACACCTCGCACGGGACAAATGTTACTTGTAGGAAGTGATCGCATAGTCCTAAGTCTCTCGGTTTGAGAGTATGACGATTATTTACAAAATCACCACTTACACTTAAAAATAGGCCGTTAAAGGGTATAAACCCGAACCATCCCCCAGACGACCCCGTAGGAGGCACAAACACCTTCCCCGAGACCAATGTTACTTGTAGGAACTGACCGCATAGTCCCGGGTCTCCCAGTTTGAGAGTATGATGATAATTTAAAAAAATCACCACTTACCCTTAAAAACACGTCGTTAAAGTGTGAAAATCCCAACCAGCCCCCAAACGACCCTGTAGAAAGCACGAATACCTCGCACGTGACCAATGTAACTTGTAGGAACTGACCGCGTAGTCCCAGGTCTCTCGGTTTGAGAGTATGATGATAATTTATCAAAATCACACTTAGACTTGAAAATAGGCCGTTAAAGGGTGAAAACCAGAACAAACCCCCAAACGACCCCATAGGAGGCACGCACACCTCGCACTGGACCAATGTAACTTATAGGAACTGACCGCGAAGTGCCGGGCCTCCCGGTTTGAGAGTACAAGGATACTTTGCAAAAATCCCACTTAGACTTGAAAATTGGCCGTTAAAGGGGGAAAACCCAAATTAGCCCCCAAACGACCCCGTAAGAGGCACGAACACCTCGCACGGGACCAATGTAACTTATAGGAACTGATCGTTTAGTCTCGGGTCTCTCGGTTTGAGAGTGTGATGATAATTTACAAAAATCACCACATACACTTAAAAACATGTCGTTAAAGGGTGAAAACACGAACCGCCCCCCAAACGACCTCGTAGGAGCCACGAACACCTCACACGGGACCAATGTAACTTGTAGGAACTGACTGCATAGTCCCGAGTCTCCCAGTTTGAGAGTATGATGATAATTTGCCAAAATCACATTTAGACATGAAAATAGGCCGTAAAGGGTGAAAACTCGAACCAGTCCCCAGACGAACCCGTAGGAGGCACGAACACCTCCCACGGGACCAATGTTACTTGTAGGAACTGACCGCATAGTCTCAAGTCTCCCAGTTGGAGAGTATGATGATAATTTGCCAAAATCCCACTTAGACTTGAAAACGTGTCGTTAAAGGGTGAAAACCTGAACCAGCCCCAGACGACACCGTAGCAGGCAAGAACTCCTCGTACGGGACCAATGTAACTTGTAGGACCTGACCGCGTAGTCTCGGGTCTCTCGGTTTGAGAGTATGACGATAATTTGCGAAAATCACACTTAGATATGAAAATAGGCCATTAAAGGGTGAAACCCAATCCAGCCCCCAAACGACCCTATAAGGGGCACGAACACCTCGTACGAGACCATTGTAACATGTTGGAACTGACCACATAGTCCCGGGTCTCACGGTTTGAGAGTATGATGATAATTTGCCAATATCACACTTAGACTTAAAATAGGCCGTTAAAGGATGAAAACCCAAACAATCCCACAAATGACCCTGTAGGAGGCACGAACACCTAGCACGGGACCAATGTTACTTGTAGGAACTGACCGCGTAGTCCCGGGTCTCCCAGTTTGAGAGTATGATAACAATTTGCCAAAATCACACTTAGACTTGAAAATCGGCCGTCAAAGGGTGAAAACCCGAACCATCCCCCACACGACCTCGTAGGAGGCACGAACACCTCGCATGGGACCAATGTTACTTGTAGGAACTGACCACATAGTCTCAGGTCTCTCAGTTTGAGAGTATGATGATAATTTACCAAAATTCACCACTTGCACTTAAAAACAGGCCGTTAAAGGGTGAAAACCCAAACTAGCCTCCAAACGACCCCGTAGGAGGCACGAACACCTCGCACGGGACCAATGTAACTTGTAGGAACTGACCGTGTAGTCCTGAGTCTCTCAGTTTGAGAGTATGACGATAATTTACAAAAATCACCACTTACACTTAAAAATAGGCCGTTAAATGGTATAAACCCGAACCATCCCCCAGACGACCCCGTAGGAGTCACAAACACCTTCCACGAGACCAATGCTACTTGTAGGAACTGACCGCATAGTCCCGGGTTTCCCGTTTTGAGAATATGATGATAATTTACAAAAATCACCACTTACCCTTAAAAACAGGTCGTTAAAGGGTGAAAATCCAAACCAGCACCCAAACGACTCCGTAGGAAGCACGACTTCCTCGCACGGGACCAATGTAACTTATAGGAACTGACCGCGTAGTCCCGGGTCTCTCGGTTTGAGAGTACGATGATAATTTATCATTATCACACTTAGACTTGAAAATAGGCCGTTAAAGTGTGAAAACCCGAACAAACCCCCAAACGACCCCATGGGAGGCACGAACACCTCGCACTGGACCAATGTAACTTATAGGAACTGACCGCGAAGTGCCGGGCCTCCCGGTTTGAGAGTACGAGGATACTTTGAAAAAATCACACTTAGACTTGAAAATAGGCCGTTAAAGGGGGAAAACCCAAATTAGCCCCCAAACGACCCCGTAGGAGGCACGAACACCTCGAACGGGACCAATGTAACTTATAGGAACTGAACGTGTAGTCTCGGGTCTCTCGGTTTGAGAGTGTGACGATAATTTACAAAAATCACCACGTACACTTAAAAACAGGACGTTAAAGGGTGAAAACACGAACTAGCCCCCAATCGACCCCGTATTAGGCACGAACACCTCACACGGGACCAATGTAACTTGTAGGAACTGACTGCATAGTCCCGGGTCTCCCAGATTGAGAGTATGATGATAATTTGCCAAAATCACATTTAGACATGAAAACAGGCCGTAAAGGGTGAAAACCCAAACCAGTCCCCAGACGGCCCCGTAGGAGGCACGAACACCTCCCACGGGACCAATGTTACTTGTAGGAACTGACCGCATAGTCCCGAGTCACCCAGTTTGAGAGTATGATGATAATTTGCCAAAATCCAACTTAGACTTGAAAACAGGCCGTTAAAGGGTTAAAACCCGAACCATCCCCCAGACGACCCCGTAGGTGGTATGAACACCTTGCACGGGACCAATGTAACTTGTAGGAACTGACAGCGTAGTTTCGGGTCTCCCAGTTTGAAAGTATGACGATAAATTGCCAAAATCACAATTGGACTTAAAAACAGGTCGTTAAAGGGTGTAAACCCGAACCAGCCCCCAAACGACCCTGTAGGAGGCACTAACACCTCACACGGGAACAATGAAACTTGTAGAAACTGACCGCGTAGGCTCGGGTCTCCCGATTTGACAGTATGATGATAATTTGCAAATATCACACTTAGACTTGAAAACAGGTCATTAAAGGGGTAAAACCCGAACCAGACCACAAACGACCCCGTAGGAGGCACGAACACCTCGCACGGGACAAATGTAACTTGTAGGTACTGATCGCTTAGTCTCGGGTCTCCCCATTTGAGAGTATGAAGATAATTTCTTCAAATACACTTAAAATTGAAAACAAACCTTTAAAGGGTGAAAACCCAAACTAGCCGCCAAACGACCCCGTAGGAGGCACGAACACCTCGCACGGGACCAATGTAATTTGTAGGAACTGACCGCATAGTCCCGAGTCTCCCGGTTTGAGAGTATGACAATAATTTGCCAAAATCACATTTAGACTTAAAAACAGGTCGTAAAGGATGAAAACTCGAACCAACCCCGTAGGAGGCACGAACACCTCGCACGGGACCAATGTTACTTATAGGAACTGACCGCGTAGTCCCGGGTCTCCCAATTTGAGAGTATGATGATAATTTGCCAAAATCACACTTAGACTTGAAAATAGGCCGTTAAAGGGTGAAAACCCGAACCATTCCACACACGACCCCGTAGGAGGCACGAACACCTCACACGGGACCAATGTCACTTGTAAGAATTGATCGATTAGTCCCGGGGTCTCCCCATTTGAGAGTATGATGATAATTTTTAAAAATCACACTTAGACTTGAAAACAGACCTTTAAAGGGTGAAAACCCAAACAAGCCCCCAAACGACCCCGTAGGAGGCACGAACACCTCGGACGGGACCAATGTAAGTTATAGGAACTGACCGCCTAGTCCCGGGTCTCCCGATTTGAGACTATGACGATAATTTGCAAAAATCACACTTAAACTTGAAAACAGGTCGTAAAGGGTGAAAACCAGAACCAGCCCCCAGACGACCCATGGGAGGCACGAACACCTCGCACGGGACCAATGTTACTTGTAGGAATTGACCGCATAGTCCCGGGTCTCCCAGTTTGAGAGTATGATGAAAATTTGCCAAAATCACACTTAGACTAGAAAATAGGCCGTTAACGGGTGAAATCCCGAACCATCCCCCACACGACCTCGTAGGAGGCATGAAAACCTCGCACGTGACCAATGTTACTTGTAAGAAGTGACCGCGTAGTACTGGGTCTCCCAGATTGAGAGTATGATGATAATTATCCAAAATCACACTTAGACTTGAAAACAGACCGTTAAAGGGTGAAAACCCGAACAATCCCCAGACGACCCCGTAGGAGGCACGAACACCTCGCACGGGACCAATGTAACTTGCAGGAATTGATCGCTTAGTCCCGGGTCTTCCCGTTAGAGAGTATGATGATAATTTTTAAAAATCACACTTAGACTTGAAAACAGACCTCTAGAAGGTGAAAACCCAAACTAGCCCCCAAACGACCCCGTAGGAGGCACGAACACCTCGCACAGGACCAATGCAGGTTGTAGGAACTGACCGCATAGTCCCAGGTCTCCCGATTTGAGAGTATGACGATAATTAGCCAAAATCACACTTAAACTTGAAAATAGGTCGTAAAGGGTGAAAACCAGAACCAGCCCCAGACGACCCCGTAGGAGGCACGAACACCTCGCACGGGACCAATGTTACTTGTAGGAACTGGCCGCGTAGTCCCGGGTCTCCCAGTTTGATAGTATGATGAAAATTTGCCAAAATCACACTTAGACTTGAAAACAGGCCGTTAAAGGGTGAAAACTCGAACCATCGCCCACATGCCCTCGTAGGCTGCACGAACACCTCGCACGGGACCAATGTTACTTATAGGAAGTGATTGCGTAGTCCCGGGTCTTCCAGTTTGAGAGTATGACGATAATTTTCCAAAATCATACTTAGACTTGAAAATAGACAGTTAAAGGGTGAAAACCCGAACCATCCCCAGACGACCCCATAGGAGGCACGAAAACCTCGTACGGGACAAATGTAACTTGATGGAACTAATCGCTTAGTCCTGGGTCTCCCCGTTTGAGAGTATGATGATAATTTTTAAAAATAACACTTAGACTTGATAACAGACCTTTAAAGGGTGAAAACCCAAACTAGCCCCCAAACAACCCCGTAGGAGGCATGAACACCTCGCACGGGACCAATATAAGTTGTAGGAACTGATTGCATAGTCCCGGGTCTCCTGGTTTGAGGGTATGATGATAATTTTCCAAAATCACACTTAGACTTGAAAACAGGCTGTTAAAGGGTGAAAACCCGAACCATCTCCTAAACGACCCCGTAGGAGGCACGAACACCTCGCACGGGACCTATGTTACTTGTAGGAGCTGACCGCGTAGTCCCGGGTCTCCCGTTTTGAAAGTATGATGATAATTTGCAAAAATCACCATTAGATTTGAAAAATGACGTTAATAGGTGAAAAACCGAACCAGCCCCTAAACGAAATCGTAGTAGGCACAGACACCTCGCACGGGACCAATGTAACTTATAGGAACTGACCGTGTAGTCCCACCTCTCTCAGTTTGAGAGTATGACGATAATTTACAAAAAACACCACTTACACTTAAAAACAGGAAGTTAAAGGGTGAAAACCTAAACCAGCCCCCACGCGACCCCGTAGGAGGCACGAACACCTCGCACGGGACCAGTATTACTTGTAGGAACTGACCGCGTAGTCCCGGGTCTCCCAGTTTGAGAGTATGATGATAATTTTGCCAAAATCAGACTTAGACTTGAAAATAGACCGTTAGAGGGTGAAAACCCGAACCATCCCTTAGATGACCCCGAAGGAGGCACGAACACCTCGCACGGGACCAATGTAGCATGTAGGAATTGATCGCTTAGTCCCCGGTCTCCCCGTTTGAGAGTATGATGATAATTTTTAAAAATCACACTTAGACTTAAAAACAGACTTTTAAAGGGTGAAAACTAAAACTAGCCCCCAAACGACCCCGTAGGAGGCACGAACACCTCGTACGGGACCAATGTAAGTTGTAGGAACTGACCGCATAGTCCCGAGTCTCCCGGTTTGAGGGTATGATGATAATTTGCCAAAATCACACTTAAACTTGAAAACATGTCATAAACGGTGAAAACCAGAACCAACCCCAGACGACCCCGTAGGAGACACGAACACCTCACACGGGAACAATGAAACTTGTAGAAATTGACCGCGTCGTCCTGGGTCTCCCAGTTTTAGAGTATGACAACAATTTGCCAAAATCACACTTAGACTTGAAAACTGGTCGTTAAAGGGTGAAAACCCGAACCATCCACCACACGACTTCGTAGGAGGCCCGAACACCTCGCACGGGACCAATGTTACTTGTAAGAACTGACCGCGTAGTCCCGGGTATCCCGGTTTGAAAGTATAATGATAATTTGGAAAAATCACAGTTAGAGTTGAAAACAGGACGTTAAAAGGTGAAAACCCAAACCAGCCCACAAACGAACCCGTAAGAGGCACGAACACCTCGTACTGGACCAATGTAACTTATAAGAACTGACCATGTAGTCCCGCCTCTCCCAGTTTGAGAGTACGATGATTGTTTTTAAAAATCACACTTAGACTTGAAAACAGGTCGTAAAGGCTGAAAACCAGAACCAGCCCCCAAACGACCCCGTAGGAGGCATGAACACCTCGCACTGGACCAATGTTACTTATAGGAACTGACCGCGTTGTCCCGGGTCTCCCAGTTTGAGAGTATGATGATGATTTGCGAAAATCACATTTAGAGTTGAATATAGGCCGTTAAAGGGTGAAAACCCAAACCATCCCCCACACGACCCCGTAGGAGGCACGAACACCTCGCACGGGGCCAATGTTACTTGTAGGAACTGACCGCGAAGTCCCTAGTCTCCCAGTTTGATAGTATGACTATAATTTTGCCAAAATCACACTTAGACTTGAAAACAGACCGTTAAAGGGTGAAAACCCGAACCATCCCCCAAACGACCCCGTAGGAGGCACGAACACCTCGCACGGGACCAATGTTACTTGTAGGAACTGACCGCGTAGTCCCGGGTCTCCCTGTTTGATAGTATGATGAAAATTTGCCAAAATCACACTTAGACTTGAAAATAGGCCGTTAAAGGGTGAAAACCCGAACCATCCCCCACATGACCTCGTAGGAGGCACGAACACCTCGTACGAGACCAATATTACTTATAAGAAGTGATCGCGTAGTCTCGGGTCTCCCAGTTTGAGAGTATGATGATAATTTTCCAAAATCACACTTAGACTTGAAAACAGACCGTTAAAGGGTGAAAACCCGAACCATCCCCAGAAGACCCCGTAGGAGGCACGAAAACCTCGTACGGGACCAATGTAACTTGAAGGAACTAATCGCTTAGTCCCGGGTCTCCCCGTATGAGAGTATGATGATAATTTTTAAAAATAACACTTAGACTTGATAACAGACCTTTAAAGGGTGAAAACCCAAACTAGTCCCCAAACCACCCCGTAGGAGGCACGAACACCTGACACGGGACCAATGTAAGTTGTAGGAACTGACCGCATAGTCCCGGGTCTCCCGATTTAAGAGTATGACGATAATTAGCCAAAATCACACTTAAACTTGAAAATAGGTCGTAAAGTGTGAAAACCAGAACCAGCCCCAGACGACCCCGTAGGAGGCACAGACACCTCGCACGGGACCAATGTTACTTGTAGGAACTGACCGCGTAGTCCCGGGTCTCCCAGTTTGATAGTATGATGAAAATTTGCCAAAATCACACTTAGACTTGAAAACAGGCCGTTAAAGGGTGAAAACCCGAACCATCCCCCACATGACCTCGTAGGAGGCACGAACACCTCGCACGGGACCAATGTTACTTATAGGAAGTGATCGCGTAGTCCCGGGTGTCCCAGTTTGAGAGTATGATGATAATTTTCGAAAATCACACTTAGACTTGAAAACAGACCGTTAAAGGGTGAAAACCCAAACCATCCCCAGATGACCCCGTAGGAGGCACGAAAATCTCGTACGGGACAAATGTAACTTGAAGGAATTAATCGCTTAGTCCCGGGTCTCCCCATTTGAGAGTATGATCATAATTTTAAAAAATAACACTTAGACTTGATAACAGACCTTTAAAGGGTGAAAACCCAAACTAGCCCCCAAACAACCCCGTAGGAGGCACGAACACATCGCACGAGACCAATGTAAGTTGTAGGAACTGATTGCATAGTCCCGGGTCTCCCGGTTTAAGGGTATGATGATAATTTACCAAAATCACACTTAGACTTGAAAACAGGCCGTAAAGGGTGAAAACGAGAACCAGCCCCCAGACGAACCCGTAGGAGGCATGAACACCTCCTACAGGACCAATGTTACTTATAGGAACTGACCGCATAGTGCTGGGTCTCCCAGTTTGAGAGTATGACGATAATTTGCCAAAATCACACTTAGACTTGAAAACAGGCTGTTAAAGGGTGAAAACCCGAACTATCCCCCAGACGACCCCGTAGGAGGCATGAACACCTCGCACGGGACCAATGTTACTTGTAGGAGCTAACCGCGTAGTCCCGGGTCTCCCGTTTTGAAAGTATGATGATAATTTGCAAAAATCACCATTAGAGTTGAAAACATGACTTTAAAAGGGGAAAAACCGAACTAGCCCCCAAACGCAATCTAGTAGGCACAAACACCTCACACGGGACCAATGTAACTTATTGGAACTGACCGTGTAGTTCCACCTCTCTCGGTTTGAGAGTATGATGATAATTTTCAAAAAACACCACTTACACTTAAAAACAGGAAGTTAAAGGGTGAAAACCTAAACCAGCCATCACACGACCCCGTAGGAGGCACGAAGACCTCACACGGGACCAATATTACTTGTAGGAACTGACCGCGTAGTCCTGGGTCTCCCAGTTTGAGTGTATGACGATAATTTTGCCAAAATCACACTTAGACTTGAAAATAGACCGTTAGAGGGTGAAAACCCGAACCATCCCCTAGATGACCCCGAAGGAGGCACGAACACCTCGCACGGGACCAATGTAGCTTGTAGGAATTGATCGCTTATTCCCGGTCTCCCCGTTTGAAAGTATGATGATGATTTTTAAAAATAACACTTAGACTTGAAAATAGACCTTTAAAGGGTGAAAACCCAAATAGCCCCCAAACGACCCCGTAGGAGGCACGAACACCTCGCACGGGACCAATATATGTTGTAGGAACTGACCGCATAGTGCCGGGTCTCCCGGTTTGACGGTATGATGATAATTTGCCAAAATCACACTTAAACTTGAAAACAGGTCGTAAACGGTGTAAACCAGAACCAGCCCTAGACGACTCCGTAGGAGGCACGAACACCTCGCACCTGGGTCTCCTAGTTTGAGAGTATGACAACAATTTGCCAAAATCACACTTAGACTTGAAAACCGGCCGTTAAAGGGTGAAAACCCGAACCATCCACCACACGACTTCGTAGTAGGCCCGAACACCTCGCACGGGACCAATGTTACTTGTAAGAACTGACCGCGTAGTCCCGGGTCTCCCGGTTTGAAAGTATGATGATAATTTTCAAAAATCACAGTTAGAGTTGAAAACAGGACGTTAAAAGGTGAAAACCCAAACCAACCCCCAAACGAACCCGTAAGAGGCACGGACACCTCGTACGGGACCAATGTAACTTATAGGAACTGACCGTGTAGTCCCGCCTCTCCCAGTTTGAGAGTACGATGATAATTTTTAAAAATCACACTTAGACTTGAAAACAGGTCGTAAAGGGTGAAAACCAGAACCAACCCCCAAACGACCCCGTAGGAGGCACGAACACCTCGCACGAGACCAATGTTACTTATAGGAACTGACCGCGTTGTCCCGGGTCTCCCGGTTTGAGAGTATGACGATAATTTGCCAATATCACATTTACAGTTGAAAATAGGCCGTTAAAGGGTGAAAACCCAAACCATCCCACACACGACCCCGTAGGAGGCACAAACACCTCGAACGGGACCAATGTTACTTGTAGGAACTGACCGCGTAGTCCCCAGTCTCCCAGTTTGAGAGTATGACTATAATTTTGCCAAAATCACACTTAGACTTGAAAACAGACCGTTAAAGGGTGAAAACCCGAACCATCCCCCAAACGACCCCGTAGGAGGCACGAACACCTCGCACGGGACCAATGTTACTTATAGGAACTGACCGCGTAGTCCCGGGTCTCCCAGTTTGAGAGTATGATAACAATTTTGCCAAAATCACACTTAGACTTGAAAACAGAGCGTTAAAGGGTGAAAACCCGAACCATCCCCCAAATGGCCCCGTAGGAGGCACGAACAACTCACACGGACCAAAGTTACTTGTAGGAACTGACCGCGTAGTCCCGGGTCTCCCAGTTTGAGAATATGATAAAAATTTATCAAAATCACAATTAGACTTCTAAACAATCCGTTAAAGGGTGAAAACCCGAACTATCCCCCACATGACCTCGTAGGAGGCATGAACACCTCGCACGGGACCAATGTTAATTGTAGGAAGTGATCGCGTAGTCTTGGGTCTCCCAGTTTGAGAGTATGATGATAATTTTCCAAAATCACACTTAGACTTGAAAATATACCGTAAAGGGTGAAAACCCGAACCATCCCCAGATGCCCCCGTAGGAGGCACGAACACCTCGTACGGGACCAATGTAACTTGCAGGAACTGATTCCTTAGTCTCGGGTCACCCCGTTTGAGAGTATGATGATAATTTTTAAAAGTAACACTTAGACTTGATAACAGACCATCAAAGGGTGAAAACCCAAACTAGCCCCCAAACGACCCCGTAGGAGGCACGAACACCTCGCACGGAACCAATGTAAGTTGTAGGAACTGACCGCATAGTCCCGGGTCTCCCAGTTTGAGGGTATGATGATAATTTGCCAAAATCACACTTAGACTTGAAAACAGGCCGTAAAGGGCGAAAACCTGAACGAACACCCAGACGACACCGTAGGAGGCACGAACACCTTGCACGGGACCAATGTTACTTATAGGAACTGACCGCGCAGTGCCGGGTCTCCCAGTTTGAGAGTATGACGATAATTTTCCAAAATTACACTTAGACTTAAAAACAGGCTGTTAAAGGGTGAAAACCCGAACCACCCCCCAAGCAATCCCGTAGGAGGCACGAACACCTCGCACGGGAGCAATGTTACTTGTAAGAACTGACCGCGTAGTCCCGGGACTCCCAGTTTGAAAGTATGATAATAATTTGCAAAAATCACACTCAGAGTTGAAAACAGGACGTTAAAAGGTGAAAACTCGAACCAGCCCCCAAACGAACCCGTAGTAGGCACGGACACCTCGCACGGGACCAATGTAACTTATAGGAACTGACCATGTAGTCCCACCTCTCTCGGTTTGATAGTATGACGATAATTTAGAAAAATCACACTTCGACTTGAAAACAGGCCGTTAAAGGATGAAAACCCAAAGTAGCCCCCAAACATCCCCGTAGGAGGCACGAACACCTCACACGGGCCAACGTAACTTGTAGGACCTGACCGCGTAGTCCCGGGTCTCCCGATTTGAGAGTATGATGATAATTTACAAAAATCACCACTTACACTTAAAAACAGGAAGTTAAAGGGTGAAACCCTAAACCAGCCTCCACACGACCCCGTAGGAGGCACGAACAACTCGCACGGGACCAATGTTACTTATAGGAACTGACTGCGTAGTGCTGGGTCCCCCTGTTTGAGAGTATGACGATTATTTGCCAAAATCACACTTAGACTTGAAAACAGGCTGTTAAAGGGTGAAAACCCGAACCATCCCCCAGACGACCCCGTAGGAGGCACGAGCACCTCGTACGGGACCAATGTTACTTGTAGGAGCTGACCGCGTAGTCCCAGGTCTCCCGTTTTGAAAGTATGATGATAATTTGTCGAAATCACCATTAGAGTTGAAAACATGACGTTAAAAGGGGAAAAGCCGAACCAGCCCCCAAACGAAATCGTAGTAGGCACAGACACCTCGCACGGGACCAATGTAACTTATAGGAGCTGGCTGTGTAGTCCCACCTCTCTCGGTTTGAGAGTATGACGATAATTTACAAAAAACACCACTTACACTTAAAAACAGGAAGTTAAAGGGTGAAAACCTAAACCAGCCCTCACACGACCCCGTAGGAGGCACGAATACCTCGCACGTGACCAATATTACTTATAGGAACTGACCGCATAGTCTCGGGTCTCCCAGTTCTAGAGTATGACGATAATTTTGCCAAAATCACACTTACACTTGAAAATAGACCGTTAGAGGGTGAAAACTCGAACCATCCCCCAGACGACCCCGTAGGAGGCATGAACACCTCGCACGGGACCAATATAGCTTGTAGGAATTGATCGCTTAGTCTTGGGTCTCCCCATTTGAGAGTATGATGATTATTTTTAAAAATAAAACTTAGACTTGAAAACAAACCTTCAAAGGGTGAAAACCCAAACTAGCCCCCAAACGACCCCGTAGGAGGCACGAACACCTCGCACGGGTCCAATGTAAGTTGTAGGAACTGGCCGCATAGTCCCGGGTCTCCCGGTTTGAGGGTATGACGATAGTTTGCCAAAATCACACTTAGACTTGAAAACAGGCCATATAGGGTGAAAACCTGAACAAACCCCAGACGACCCCGTAGGAGGCACGAACACCTCGCACGGGACCAATGTTACTTGTAGGAACTGACCACGTAGTCTTGGGTCTCCAAGTTTGAGAGTATGACGATAATTTCCCAAAATCACACTTAAACTTGAAAACCGACCGTTAAAGGGTGAAAACCCGAACCATCCACCACACGACTTCGTATGAGGCACGAACACCTCGCACGGGACCAATGTTACTTTTAGGAACTGACCGCGTAGTCCCGGGTCTCCCGGTTTTTCAAGTATGATGATAATTTGCAAAAATCGTAGTTAGAGTTGAAAACAGGACGTTAAAAGGTGAAAACCCAATTAGCCCCCAAACGAACCCGTAAGAGGCACGGACACCTCGTACAGGACCAATGTAACTTATAGGAACTGACCGTGTAGTCCCGCCTCTCCCGGATTGAGAGTATGATGATAATTTTTAAAAATCACACTTAGAATTGAAAACAGGTCGTAAAGGGTGAAAACCAGAACCAGCCCCCAGACGACCCCGTAGGAGGCACGAACACCTCGCACGGTACCAATGTTACTTATAGGAACTGACCGCGTTGTCTCGAGTCTCCCGGTTTGAGAGTATGACGATAATTTGCAAAAATCACATTTAGATTTGATAACAGGTCGTTAAAGGGTGAAAACCCAAACCATCCCCCACACGACCCCGTAGGAGGCACAAACACCTCGCACGTGACCAGTGTTAATTGTAGGAAGTGATCGCGTAGTCCCGGGTCTCCCAGTTTGAGAGTATGATGATAATTTTCCAAAATCACACTTAGACTTGAAAACAGACCGTTAAAGGGTGAAAACCCGAACCATCCCCAGACGACCCCGAAGGAGGCACGAACACCTCGTACGGGACCAATGTAACTTGCAGGAACTGATCGCTTAGTCTCGGGTCACCCCGTTTGAGAGTATCATGATAATTTTTAAAAGTAACACTTAGACTTGATAACAGGCCATCAAAGGGTGAAAACCCAAACTAGCCGCCAAACGACCCCGTAGGAGGCACGAACACCTCGCACGGGACCAATGTAAGTTGTAGGAACTGACCGCATAGTCCCGGGTCTCCCAGTTTGAGGGTCTGATGATAATTTGCCAAAATCACACTTAGACTTGAAAACAGGCCGTAAAGGGTGAAAACCTGAACCAACACCCAGACGGCCCCGTAGGAGGCACGAACACCTTGCACGGGACCAATGTTACGTATAGGAACTGACCGCGTAGTGCCGGGTCTCCCAGTTTGAGAGTGTGACAACAATTTTGCCAAAATCGCACTTAGACTTGAAAACAGAGCGTTAAAGGGTGAAAACCCGAACCATCCCCCAAATGACCCCGTAGGAGGCACGAACACCTCGCACGGGACCAAAGTTACTTGTAGGAACTGACCGCGTAGTCCCGGGTCTCCCAGTTTGAGAATATGATAATAATTTGTCAAAATCACAATTATACTTCTAAACAATCCGTTAAAGGGTGAAAACCCGAACTATCCCCCACATGACCTCGTAGGAGGCATGAACACCTCGCACGAGACCAATGTTAATTGTAGGAAGTGATCGCGTAGTCTCGGGTCTCCCAGTTTGAGAGTATGATGATAATTTTCCAAAATCACACTTAGACTTGAAAACAGAACGTTAAAGGGTGAAAACCCGAACCATCCCCAGGCGACCCCGTAGGAGGCACGAACACCTCGTACGGGACCAATGTAACCTGCAGGAACTGATCGCTTAGTCTCGGGTCACCCCGTTTGAGAGTATGATGATAATTTTTAAAAGTAACACTTAGACTTGATAACAGACCATCAAAGGGTGAAAACCCAAACTAGCCCCCAAACGACCCCGTAGGAGGCACGAACACCTCGCACGGGACCAATGTTAGTTGTAGGAGCTGACCGCGTAGTCCCGGGTCTCCCAGTTTGAGAGTATGATGATAATTTTCCAAAATCACACTTAGACTTGAAAACAGACCGTTAAAGGGTGAAAACCCGAACCATCCCCAAATGACCCCGTAGGAGGCACGAACACCTCGTACGGGACCAATGTAACTTGCAGGAAGTGATCTCTTAGTACCGGATCTCCCCGTTTGAGAGTATGATGATAATTTTTAAAAATAACACTTAGACATGATAAGAGACCTTCAAAGGGTGAAAACCCAAACTAGACCCCAAACGACCCCGTAGGAGGCACGAACACCTCGCACGGGACCAATGTTAGTTGTAGGAACTGATCGCATAGTCCCGGGTCTCCCCGTTTGAGGGTTTGACGATAATTTGCCGAAATCAAACTTAAATTTAAAAATAGGTCGTAAAGGGTGAAAACCAGAACCAACCCCAGACGACCCCGTAGGAGGCACGAACACCTCGCACGGGACCAATGTTACTTGTAGGAACTGACTGCGTAGTCCCGGGTCTCCTAGTTTGAGAGTATGACAACAATTTGCCAAAATCTCACTTAGACTTGAAAACCGGCCGTTGAAGGGTGAAAACCCGAACCACCCCCCACACGACCTCGTAGGAGGCACGAACACCTCGCACGGGACCAATGTTACTTGTAGGAACTGACCGCATAGTCTCGGGTCTCTCGGTTTGAGAGTATGATGATAATTTACCAAAATGAACCACTTACACTTAAAAACAGGCCGTTAAAGGGTGAAAACCCAAATTAGCCTCCAAACGACCCCGTTGGTGGCATGAACACCTCGCACGGGACCAATGTAACTTGTAGGAAATGACCGTGTAGTCCCGAGTCTCTCGGTTTGAGAGTATGAAGATAATTTACAAAAATCACAACTTACACTTTTAAACAGACCGTTAAAGGGTAAAAACCCGAACCATCCCCCAGACGACCCCGTAGGAGGCACAAACACCTTCCACGAGACCAATGTTACTTGTAGGAACTGACCGCATAGTCCCGGGTCTCCCGGTTTGAGAGTATGACGATAATTTACAAAAATCACCACTTACCCTTAAAAATCGGTCGTTAAAGGGTGAAAATCCGAACCAGCCCCCAAACCACCCCGTAGAAAGCACGAATACCTCGCACGGGACCAATGGAACTTGTAGGAACTGACCGCCTATTCCTGTGTCTCTCGGTATGAGAGTATGATGACACTTTATCAAAATCAAACTTAGACTTGATAATAGGCCGTTAGAGGGTGAAAACCCGAACAAACCCCCACACGACCCCATAGGAGGCACGAACACCTCGCACTGGACCAATGTAACTTGTAGGAACTGACCGCGAAGTGTCGGGCCTCCCGATTTGAGAGTACGAGGATAGTTTGCAAAAATCACACTTAGACTTGAAAATAGTCCGTTAAAGGGTAAAAACCCAAATTAGCCCCCAAATGACCCCGTAAGAGGCACGAACACCTCACACGGGACCAATGTAACTTATAGGAACTGATCGTGTATTCCCGGGTCTCTCGGTTTGAGAGTGTGACAATAATTTACAAAAATCACCACATACACTTAAAAGCAGGCCATTAAAGGGTGAAAACACGAACCAGCCCCCAAACGACCCCGTAGGAGGCACGAACACCTCACACGGGACCAATGTACCATTTAGGAACTGACTGCATAGTCCCGGGTCTCCCAGTTTGAGAGTATGATGATAATTTTCCAAAATCACAATTAGACATGAAAATAGGCCGTAAAGGGTGAAAACCCGAACCTGTCCCCAGACGACCCCGTAGGAGGCACGAACACCTCCCACGGGACCAATGTTACTTGTAGGAACAGACCGCATAGTCCCGACTCTCCCAGTTTGAGAGTATGATGATAATTTTCCAAAATCCCACTTAGACTTGAAAACAAGCCGTTAAAGGGTGAAAACCCGAACCATCCTCCAGATGACCCCGTAGGTGGTACGAACACCTCGCACGGGACCAATGTAACTTGTAGGAACTGACTGCGTAGCTTCGGGTCTCCCAATTTGAAAGTATGACGATAATTTGCCAAAATCACAATTGGACTTAAAAAACAGGTCGTTAAAGGGTGTAAACCCGAACCAACCCCCAAACGACCCCGTAGGAGGCACGAACACCTCGCACGGGACCAATGAAACTTGTAGGAAATAACAACGTAGTCTAGGTTCTCCCAATTTGAGAGTATGACGATAATTTGAAAAAATCACACTTAGACTTGAAAACAGGCCGTTAAAAGGTGAAAACCCGAACCAGCCCCCAAAAGACCCCGTAGGAGGCACGAACACCTCGTACGGGACCAATGTAACTTGTAGGAACTGATCGCTTAGTCCTAGGTCTCCCCGTTTGAGAGTACGATGGTAATTTTTGCCTTTAAAGGGTAAAAATCTAATCTAGCCCCAAACAACCCCGTAGGAGGCATGAACACCTCGCACGGGACCAATGAAACTTGTAGGAACTGACCGCTTAGGCCCGGGTCTCCCGATTTGAGAGTTTGATGATAATTTGCAAAGATCACACTTAGACTTGAAAATAGGTTGTTAAAGGGTGAAAACCCGAACCAGCCCCCAAACAACCTCGTAGGAGGCTCGAACATCTCGCACGGGACCAATGTGACTTGTACGAACTGACCGCGTAGTCCCGGGTCTCTCGGTTTGAGACTATTACGTTAAGATGCAAAAATCACACTTAGACTTGAAAACAGGCCGTTAAAGGGTGTAAACCCGAACCAACACCCAAACGACCCCGTAGGAGGCTCGAACACCTCGCACGGGACCAATGTAACTTGTATGAACTGACATCGTAGTCCCGGGTCTCTCGATTTAAGAGTATTATGATAAATTGCAAAAATCACACTTAGACTTGTAAACATGTCGTTAAAGAGTGAAAACATGAACCAACCTCCAGACGACCCCGTAGGAGACACGAACACCTCACACGGGACCAATGTAACTCGTAGGAACTGACCACATAGTCCTGGGTCTTTCGGTTTGAGAGTATGATAATAATTTGCCTAAATCACACTTAGACTTGAAAAACAGGCCGTAAAGGGTGAAAACCCGAAACAGCCACCCAGACGACCCCTTAGGAGGCACGAACACCTCCCACGGGACCAATGTTACTTATAGGAACTGACCGCATAGTCCCGGGTCTCCCGGTTTGAGAGTAGGACGATAATTTGCCAAAATCCCCCTTAGACTTGAAAACCGGCCGTTAAAGGGTGAAAACCCAAACCATCCCCCACATGACTTCGTAGGAGGCACGAACACCTCGCACGGGACCAATGTTACTTTTAGGAACTGACCGCGTAGTCCCGGGTCTCCCGGTTTTTCAAGCATGATGATAATTTGCAAAAATCGCAGTTAGAGTTGAAAACAGGACGTTAAAAGGTGAAAACCCAAACCAGCCCCCAAACGAACCCGTAAGAGGCACGAACACCTCGTACGGGACCAATGTAACTTATAGGAACTAACCGTGTAGTTCCGCCTCTCCCGAATTGAGAGTATGATGATATTTTTTAAAAATCACACTTAGACTTGAAAATAGGTCGTAAAGGGTGAAAACCAGAACCAGCCCCAAGACGACCCCGTAGGAGGCACGAACACCTCGCACGGGACCAATGTTACTTATAGGAACTGACCGCGTTGTCTCGAGTCGCCCGGTTTGAGAGTATGACGATAATTTGCAAAAATCACATTTAGATTTGAAAACAGGTCGTTAAAGGGTGAAAACCCAAACCATCCCCCACACGACCCCGTAGGAGGCACAAACACCTCGCACGGGACCAATGTTAATTGTAGGAAGTGATCAAGTAGTCCCGGGTCTCCCAGTTTGAGAGTATGATGATAATTTTCCAAAATCACACTTAGACTTGAAAACAGACCGTTAAAGGGTGAAAACCCGAACCATCCCCAGACGACCCCGTAGGAGGCACGAACACCTCGTACGGGACCAATGTAACTTGCAGGAACTGATCGCTTAGTCTCGGGTCACCCCGTTTGAGAGTATGATGATAATTTTTAAAAGTAACACTTAGACTTGATAACAGACCATCAAAGGGTGAAAACCCAACCTAGCCGCCAAACGACCCCGTAGGAGGCACGAACACCTCGCACGGGACCAATGTAAGTTGTAGGAACTGACCGCATAGTCCCGGGTCTCCCAGTTTGAGGGTCTGATGATAATTTGCAAAAATCACACTTAGACTTGAAAACAGGCCGTAAAGGGTGAAAACCTGAACCAACACCCAGACGACCCCGTAGGAGGCACGAACACCTTGCTCGGGACCAATGTTACTTATAGGAACTGACCGCGTACTGCCGGGTCTCCCAGTTTGAGAGTATGACGATAATTTGCCAAAATTACACTTAGACTTCAAAACAGGCTGTTAAAGGGTGAAAACCCGAACCACCCCCCAGACAATCCCGTAGGAGGCACGATCACCTCGCACGGGACAATTGTTACTTGTAAGAACTGACCGCGTAGTCCCGGGTCTCCCAGTTTAAAAGTATGATAATAATTTGCAAAAATCACACTCAGAGTTGAAAACAGGACGTTAAAAGGTGAAAACTCGAACCAGCCCCCAAACGAACCCGTAGTAGGCACGGACACCTCGCACGGGACCAATGTAACTTATAGGAACTGACCGTGTAGTCCCACCTCTCTCGATTTGATAGTATGACGATAATTTAGAAAAATCACACTTCGACTTGAAAAGAGGCCGTTAAAGGGTGAAAACAAAAAGTAGCCCCCAAACATCCCCGTAGGAGGCACGAACACCTCGCACGGGACCAATGTAACTTGTAGGACCTGACCCCGTAGTCCCGGGTCTCCCGGTTTGAGAGTATGATGATAATTTACAAAAATCACCACTTACACTTAAAAACAGGAAGTTAAAGGGTGAAAACCTAAACCAGCCCCCACACGACCCCGTAGGAGGCACGAACACCTCGTACGGGACCTTTGTAGCTTGTAGGAATTATTCGCTTAGTCCCGGGTCTCCCCGTTTGAGAGTATGATGATAATTTTTAAAAATCACACTTAGACATGAAAACAGACCTTTAAAGGGTGAAAACCCAAACTAGCCCCCAAACGACCCCGTAGGAGGCACGAACACCTCGCACGGGACCAATGTTAGTTGTAGGAACTGACTGCATAGTCCCGGGTCTCCCGGTTTGAGGGTTTGACGATAATTTGCCGAAATCAAACTTAAATTTAAAAATAGGTCGTAAAGGGTGAAAACCAGAACCAACCCCAGACGACCCCGTAGGAAGCACGAACACCTCGCACGGGACCAATGTTACTTGTAGGAACTGACCGCGTAGTCCCGGGTCTCCTAGTTTGAGAGTATGACAACAATTTGCCAAAATCACACTTAGACTTGAAAACCGGCCGTTGAAGGGTGAAAACCCGAACCACCCCCCACACGACCTCGTAGGAGGCACGAACACCTCGCACGGGACCAATGTTACTTGTAGGAACTGACCGCATAGTCTCGGGTCTCTCAGTTTGAGAGTATGATGATAATTTACCAAAATGAACCACTTACACTTAAAAACAGGCCGTTAAAGGGTGAAAACCCAAATTAGCCTCCAAACGACCCCGTTGGAGGCATGAACACCTCGCACGGGACCAATGTAACTTGTAGGAAATGACCGTGTAGTCCTGAGTCTCTCGGTTTGAGAGTATGACGATAATTTACAAAAATCACAACTTACACTTTTAAACAGACCGTTAAAGGGTAAAAACCCGAACCATCCCCCAGACGACCCCGTAGGAGGCACAAACACCTTCCACGAGACCAATGTTACTTGTAGGAACTGACCGCATACTCCCGGGTCTCCAGGTTTGAGAGTATGACGATAATTTACAAAAATCACCACTTACCCTTAAAAATCGGTCGTTAAAGGGTGAAAATCCGAACTAGCACCCAAACCACCCCGTAGAAAGCACGAATACCTCGCACGGGACCAATGGAACTTGTAGGAACTGACCGCCTAGTCCTGTGTCTCTCGGTTTGAGAGTATCATGACACTTTATCAAAATCAAACTTAGACTTGATAATAGCCCGTTAGAGGGTGAAAACCCGAACAAACCCCCACACGACCCCATAGGAGGCACGAACACCTCGCACTGGACCAATGTAACTTGTAGGAACTGACCGCGAAGTGTCGGGCCTCCCGATTTGAGAGTATGAGGATAGTTTGCAAAAATCACACTTAGACTTGAAAATAGTCCGTTAAAGGGTAAAAACCCAAATTAGCCCCCAAACGACCCCGTAAGAGGCACGAACACCTCACACGGGACCAATGTAACTTATAGGAACTGATCGTGTAGTCCCGGGTCTCTCGGTTTGAGAGTGTGACAATAATTTACAAAAATCACCACATACACTTAAAAGCAGGCCATTAAAGGGTGAAAACACGAACCAGCCCCCAAATGACCCCGTAGGAGGCACGAACACCTCACACGGGACCAATGTACCTTTTAGGAACTGACTGCATAGTCCCGGGTCTCCCAGTTTGAGAGTATGATGATAATTTGCCAAAATCACAATTAGACATGAAAATAGGCCGTAAAGGGTGAAAACCCGAACCTGTCCCCAGACGACCCCGTAGGAGGCACGAATACCTCCCACGGGACCAATGTTACTTGTAGGAACAGACCGCATAGTCCCGAGTCTCCCAGTTTGAGAGTATGACGATAATTTTCCAAAATCCCACTTAGACTTGAAAACAAGTCGTTAAAGGGTGAAAACCCGAACCATCCTCCAGACGACCCCGTAGGTGGTACGAACACCTCGCACAGGACCAATGTAACTTGTAGGAACTGACTGCGTAGCTTTGGGTCTCCCGATTTGAAAGTATGATGATAATTTGCCAAAATCACAATTGGACTTAAAAACAGGTCGTTAAAGGGTGTAAACCCGAACCAACCCCCAAACGACCCCGTAGGAGGCACGAACACCTCGTACGGGACCAATGTAACTTGTAGGAAATAACAGCGTAGTCCAGGTTCTCCCGATTTGAGAGTATGACGATAATTTGAAAAAATCACACTTAGACTTGAAAATAGGCCGTTAAAAGGTGAAAACCCGAACCAACCCCCAAAAGACCCCGTAGGAGGCACGAACACCTCGCACGGGACCAATGAAACTTGTAGGAACTGATCGCTTAGTCCCAGGTCTCGCCGTTTGAGAATATGATGATAATTTTTGCCTTTAAAGGGTAAAAATCTAATCTAGCCCCACACGACCCCATAGGAGGCATGAACACCTCGCACGGGACCAATGAAACCTGTAGGAACTGACCGCGTAGGCCCGGGTCTCCCGATTTGAGAGTTTGATGATAATTTGCAAAGATCACACTTAGACTTGAAAACAGGTTGTTAAAGGGTGAAAACCCGAACCAACCCCCAAAAAACCTCGTTGGAGGCTCGAACATCTCGCACGGGACCAATATGACTTGTATGAACTGACCGCGTAGTCCCGGGTCTCTTGGTTTGAAAGTATTACGTTAAGATGCAAAAACCACACTTAGACTTGAAAATAGGCCGTTAAAGGGTGTAAACCCGAACCAGCACCCAAACGACCCCGTAGGAGGCTCGAACACCTCGTACGGGACCAATGTAACTTGTATGAACTGACGGCGTAGTCCCGGGTCTCTCGATTTAAGAGTATTATGGTAAATTGCAAAAATCACACTTAGACTTGAAAAACAGGCCGTAAAGGGTGAAAACCCGAAACAGCCCCCCAGACGACCCCTTAGGAGGCACGAACACCTCCCACGGGACCAATGTTACTTATAGGAACTGACCGCATAGTCCCGGGTCTCCCGGTTCGAGAGTAGGACGATAATTTGCCAAAATCCCCCTTAGCCTTGAAAACAGGCCGTTAAAGGGTTAAAACCTGAACTATCCCCCAGACGACCCCGTAGGTGGTACGAACACCTCGTACAGCACCAATGTAACTTGTAGGAACTGACTGCGTAGTTCCAGGTCTATCAGTTTGAAAGTGTGATGATAATTTGCCAAAATCACACTTGGACTTAAAAATAGGTCGTTAAAGGGTGAAAACCCGAACCAGCCCCCAAACAAATCCGTAGGATGCATGAACACCTCGCACGGGACCAATGTAACTTGTAGGAACTGACAGCGTATTCCTCGGTCTCCGAGTTTGATAGTATGATGATAATTTGCAAAAATCACACTTAGACTTGAAAATAGGCCATTAAAGGGTGAAAACCCGAACCAGCCCCCAAATGACCCCGTAGGAGGCTCGAACACCTCGCACGGGACCAATGTAAATTATAGGAAGTGACCGTGTAGTCTCGGGTCTCCCAGTTTGAATGTATGGCAATAATTTACAAAAATCACACTTAGACTTGAAAACAATCCGTTAATGAGTGAAAACTTGAACCAGCCCCCAAACAACCCCGTAGGAGGCACGAACACCTCGCACGGGACCAACGTAACTTGTAGGAACCGATCGCTTAGTATCGGGTCTCCCCATTTGAGAGTATGAAGATATTTTTTACAAATACACTTAAACTAGAAAACAGACCTTTAAAGGGTGAAAACCCAAACAAGCCCCCAAACAACCCCGTTGGAGGCATAAACACCTCGCACATAACCAATGTTACTTATAGGAACTTACCGCGTAGTCCCGGGTCTCCCAGTTTGAGAGTATGATGATAATTTGCCAAAATCACCTTAGACTTGAAAACAGGTCGTTAAAGGGTGAAAACCCGAACCATCCCCCAAACGACCCCGTAGGAGGCACGAACAGGTCACACGGGACAAATATTACTTGTAAGAACTGATCGCGTAGTCCCGGGTCTCCTAGTTTGAGAGTATGACAATAATTTTGCCAAAATCACACTTAGACTTGAAAACATACCATTAAAGGGTGAAACCCCGAACCATCCCCCAGACGACCCCGTAGGAGGCACGAATACCTCGCACGGGACCAATGTAACTTGTAGGAATTGATCGCTTAGTCCCGGGTCTCCCCATTTGAGAGTATTATGATAATCTTTAAAAATCACACTTAGACTTGAAAACAGACCTTTAAAGGCTGAAAACCCAAACTAGCCCCCAAACGACCCCTAGGAGGCACGAACACCTCGAACGGGACCAATGTAAGTTGTAGGAACTGACCGCATAGTCCCGGGTCTCCCGCTTTGAGAGTATGATGATAATTTTCCAAAAGCACACTTAAACTTGAAAACAGGTCATAAAGGTTGAAAACCAGAACCAGCCCCAGACGACCCCGTAGGAGGCACGAACACGTCGCACGGGACCAATGTTACTTGTAGGAACTAACCGCAAAGTCTCGGGTCTCCCAGTTTGAGAGTATGATGAAAATTTTCCAAAATCACACTTAGACTTGAAAACAGACCGTTAAAGGGTGAAAACCCGAACCATCCCCCACACGACCTCGTAGGAGGCACGAAAACCTCGAACGGGACCAATGTTACTTGTAAGAAGGGACCGCGTAGTCTCGGGTCTCCCAGTTTGAGAGTATGACGATAATTTTCCACAATCACACTTAGACTTGAAAACAGACCGTTAAAGGATGAAAACCCGAATAATCCCCAAACGACCCCGTGGAGGCACGAACACCTCGTACGGGACTAATGTAACTTGCCGGAACTGATCGCTTAGTCACGGGTCTCCCCATTTAAGAGTATGATGATAATTTTTAAAAATCACACTTAGACTTGAAAACAGACCTTTAAAGGGTGAAAACCCGAACTAGCCACCAAACGACCCCGTAGGAGGCACAAACACCTCGCATGGGACCAATGTTAGTTGTAGGAACTGACCGCATAGTCTCGGGTCTCCCGATTTGAGGGTATGATGATAATTTGCCAAAATCACACTTAGACTTGAAAACAGGTCGTAAAGGGTGAAAACCAGAACCAGCCCTAGAAGACCCCGTAGGAAGAAGGAACACCTCGCATGGGTCCAATGTTACTTCTAGGAACAGACCGCGTTGTCCTGGGTCTCCCAGTTTGAGAGTATGACGATAATTTGCCAAAATCACACTTAGACTTAAAAACAGGTTGTTAAAGGGTGAAAACCCGAACCATCCCCCACACGACCTCGTAGGAGGCACGAACACCTCGCACGGGACCAATGTTACTTGTAGGAACTGACCGCATAGTCCCGGGTCTTCTGGTTTGAAAGTATAATGATAATTTGCGAAAATCACAGTTAGAGTTAAAAATAGGACGTTAAAAGGTGAAAACCCAAACTAGCCCCCAAATGAACCCGTAGGAGGCACGAACACCTCGTACGGACCAATGTAACTTATAGGAATTGAGCATGTAGTCCAGCCTCTCCCCGTTTCAGAGTATGATGATAATTTTTAAAAATAACACTTAGACTTGATAACAGACCTTCAAAGGGTGAAAACCCAAAATAGCCCCCAAATGACCCCGTAGGAGGCACGAACACCTCGCACGGGACCAATGTAAGTTGTAGGAACTGACCGCATAGTCCCGGGTCTCCCAGTTTGTGGGTATGACGATAATTTGCCAAAATCACACTTAGACTTGAAAACAGGCCATAAAGGGTGAAAACCATAACCAACCCCCAGACGACCCCGTAGGAGACACGAACACCTCGCACGGGACCAATGTTAGTTGTAGGAGCTGACCACATAGTCCTAGGTCTCCCACTTTGAGGGTATGACGATAATTTTGCCAAAATCACACTTAGACTTGAAAACAGACCGTTAAACGGTGAAAACCCGAACCGTCCCCCAGACGACCCCGTAGGAGGCACTAACACCTCGCACGGGTCCAATGTAGGTTGTAGGTATTGATCGCTTAGTCCCGGGTCTCCCCGTTTGAGAGTATGATGATAATCTTTAAAAATCACACTTAGACTTGAAAACAGACCTTTAAAGGCTGAAAACCCAAACTAGCCCCCAAACGACCCCGTAGGAGGCACGAACACCTCGAACGGGACCAATGTAAGTTGTAGGAACTGACCGCATAGTCCCGGGTCTCCCGCTTTGAGAGTATGATGATAATTTTCCAAAAGCACACTTAAATTTGAAAACAGGTCATAAAGGTTGAAAACCAGAACCAGCCCCAGACGACCCCGTAGGAGGCACGAACACGTCGCATGGGACCAATGTTACTTGTAGGAACTAACCGCAAAGTCCCGGGTCTCCCAGTTTGAGAGTATGATGAAAATTTGCCAAAATCACACTTAGACTTGAAAACAGACCGTTAAAGGGTGAAAACCCGAACCATCCCCCACACGACCTCGTAGGAGGCACGAAAACCTCGAACAGGACCAATGTTACTTGTAAGAAGTGACCGGGTAGTCTCGGGTCTCCCAGTTTGAGAGTATGACGATAATTTTCCACAATCACACTTAGACTTGAAAACAGACCGTTAAAGGATGAAAACCCGAATAATCCCCAGACGACCCCGTGGAGGCACGAACACCTCGTACGGGACTAATGTAACTTGCCGGAACTGATCGCTTAGTCACGAGTCTCCCCATTTAAGAGTATGATGATAATTTTTAAAAATCACACTTAGACTTGAAAACAGACCTTTAAAGGGTGAAAACCCAAACTAGCCACCAAACGACCCCGTAGGAGGCACAAACACCTCGCATGGGACCAATGTTAGTTGTAGGAACTGACCGCATAGTCTCGGGTCTCCCGATTTGAGGGTATGATGATAATTTGCCAAAATCACACTTAGACTTGAAAACAGGTCGTAAAGGGTGAAACCCAGAACCAGCCCTAGAAGACCCCGTAGGAAGAAGTAACACCTCGCATGGGTCCAATGTTACTTGTAGGAACTGACCGCGTTGTCCTGGGTCTCCCAGTTTGAGAGTATGACGATAATTTGCCAAAATCACACTTAGACTTAAAAACAGGTTGTTAAAGGGTGAAAACCCGAACCATCCCCCACACGACCTCGTAGGAGGCACGAACACCTCGCACGGGACCAATGTTACTTGTAAGAAGTGACCGCGTAGTCTCGGGTCTCCCAGTTTGAGAGTATGATGATAATTTTCCACAATCACACTTAGACTTGAAAACAGACCGTTAAAGGATGAAAACACGAATAATCCCCAGACGACCTCGTGGAGGCACGAACACCTCGTACGGGACTAATGTAACTTGCCGGAACTGAACGCTTAGCCACGGGTCTCCCCATTTAAGAGTACGATGATAGTTTTTAAAAATCACACTTAGACTTGAAAACAAACCTTTAAAGGGTGAAAACCCAAACTAGCCACCAAACGACCCCGTAGGAGGCATAAACACCTCGCATGGGACCAATGTTAGTTGTAGGAACTGACCGCATAGTCTCGGGTCTCCCGATTTGAGAGTATGATGATAATTTGCCAAAATCACACTTAGACTTGAAAACAGGTCGTAAAGGGTGAAAACCAGAACCAACCCCAGAAGACCCCGTAGGAAGAAGGAACACCTCGCATGGGTCCAATGTTACATGTAGGAACTGACCGCGTTGTCCCGGGTCTCCCAGTTTGAGAGTATGACGATAATTTGCCAAAATCACACTTAAACTTAAAAACAGGTTGTTAAAGGGTGAAAACCCGAACCATCCCCCACACGACCTCGTAGGAGGCACGAACACCTCGCACGGTACCAATGTTACTTGTAGGAACTGACCGCATAGTCCCGGGTCTTCCGGTTTGAAAGTATAATGATAATTTGCAAAAATCACAGTTAGAGTTGAAAACAGGACGTTAAAAGGTGAAAACCCAAACTAGCCCCCAAATGAACCTGTAGGAGGCACGAACACCTCGTACGGACCAATGTAACTTATAGGAACTGACCATGTAGTCCAGCCTCTCCCTGTTTTAGAGTATGATGATAATTTTTAAAAATAACACTTAGACTTGATAACAGACCTTCAAAGGGTGAAAACTCAAACTAGCCCCCAAATGACCCCGTAGGAGGCACGAACACCTCGTACGAGACCAATGTAACTTGTAGGAACTGACCTCATTGTCCTGGGTCTCTCGGTTTGAGAGTGTGACGATAATTTGCCAAAATCAAACTCAGACTTGAAAACAAGCCGTAAAGGGTCAAAACCAGATCCAGCCCCCAGGCGACCCCGTAGGAGGCACAAACACCTTCCACGAGATCGATGTTACTTGTAGGAACTGATCGCGTAGTCCGAGGTCTCCCGATAAGAGAGTATGACGATAATTTTCCAAAATCACACTTAGACTTGAAAACAGGTAGTTAAAGGGTGAAAACTCGAACCATCCCCCAGACGACCCCATAGGAGGCAGGAACACATCGTACGGGACCAATGTTACTTATAGGAACTGACCGTGTAGTCCGGGGTCTACCTGTTTGAGAGTATGAAGATAATTTGCTAAAATCACACTTAGACTTGAAAACAGGCCGTTAAAGGGTGAAAACACGAACCATCCCCTAGACGACCCCGTAGGAGGCACGAACACCTCAAACAGGACCAATGTAACTTGTTGGAACTGATCGCGTAGTCCCGGGTCTCCCGGTTTGAAAGTATGTCGATAATTTGCAAAAATCCCACTTAGACTTGAAAATAGGCTCTTAAAGGGTGAAAACCCGAACTAGCCCCCAAACGACCCCGTAGGAGGCACGAACACCTGGCACGGGACCAATGTAACTTGTCGGAACTGACCTCATATTTCCGGGTCTCCCGGTTTGAGAGTGTGATGATAATTTGCAAAAATCACACTTCGACTTGAAAACAGGCCGTTAAAGGGTGAAAACCCAAACTACCCCCAAACGACCCCGTAGGAGGCACGAACACCTCGCACGGGACCAATGTAACTTGTAGAAACTGTCCGTGTAGTCCCGAGTCTCTCGTTTTGAGAGTATGCCTATAATTTACAAAAATCACCACTTACACTTAAAAACAGGCCGTTAAAGGGTAAAAACCCGAACCATCCCCCAAACGACCCCGTAGGAGGCACAAACACCTTTCTCGAGACCAATGTTACTTGTAGGAACTGACCGCATAGTCCCAGGTCTCCCGGTTTTAGAGTGTGACGATAATTTACAAAAATCACACCCTTAAAAATAGGTCGTTAAAGGGTGAAAATCTGAACCAGCCCCCAAACGACCTCATTGGAGGCTCGAACACCTCGCACAGGACCAATGTAACTTGTAGTAACTGACCGCGTAGTCCCGAGTCTCCCGATTTGAGAGTTTGACGATAATTTGCAAAATTCACCTTTTGACTTGAAAACAGGCCGTTAAAGGGTGAAAATCCGAACCAGCCACGAAACTACTCCGTAGGAGGCACAAATACCTCTCACGGGACCAATGTAACTTATTGGAACTGACCGCGTAGTCCCGAGTCTCCCGATTTGAGAGAATGATGATAATATATGAAAAATCATACTTAGACTTGAAAATAGTCCGTTAAAGGGTAAAAACCCAAACCATCCGCCAAACGACCCCGTAGGAGGCACGAACACCTCGCACGGGACGAATGTAACTTGTAGGAACTGACCGCGTAGTCTCGGGTCTCCAGACTTGAGAGTGTGACAATAATTTGTAAAAATCACACTTAGACTTGAAAACTTGTCGTTAAAGGGTTAAAACCCGAACCAACCACCAAACTACCCCGTAGAAGGCACGAACACCTCGCACGGGACAAATGTAACTTGTAAGAACTGATCGCGTAGTCCCGAGTCTCCCGGTTTGAGAGAATGATAATAATCTATGGAAAATCACACTTACACTTGAAAACAGTTCGTTAAAGGGTGAAAACCCAAACCAGCCGCTAAATGACCCCATAGGAGGCACGAACACCTCGCACGGGACCAATGAAACTTGTAGGAACTGACCGCGTAGTACCGGGTCTCCCGGTTTGAGAGTATGACGGTAATTAGTAAAAATCACACTTAAACTTGAAAACAGGCCGTTAAAGAGTGAAAAGCCGAACCAGCCCCCAGACAACCCCGTAGGAGGCACGAACACCTCGCAAGGGACCAATGAAACTTGTCGGAACATACAGCGTAGTGCCGCCTCCACCGATTTGAGAGTATGATGATAATTTAGAAAAATCAGACTTAGACCTGAAAACAGTCCATTCAAGGTTGAAAACTCGATCCATCCCCCAAACGACCCCGTAAGAGGCACGAACACCTCACACGGGACCAATGTAACTTGTAGGAACTGATCGCGTAATACCAGGTATCTCGGTTTGAGAGTAAGACGATAATTTGCAAAAATCACACTTAGACTTGAAAACAGGCTGTAAAAGGGTGAAAACCTGAACCAGCCCCCAGACGACCCCGTAGGAGGCACGAACACCTCGCACTGGACCAATGTAACTTGTAGGAACTGACCGCGAAGTCTCAGGCCTCCCGGTTTGAGAGTACGAGGATAATTGGCAAAAATCACACTTAGACTTGAAAACAAGACGTTAAAGGGTGAAAAGCCGAACCAGTCATGTAGGAGACACGAACACCTCGCACGAGACCAATGTAACTTATAGGAACTGACCGCGTAGTCCCTATTCTTCCGGTTTGAGAGTATGATGATAATTTACAAAAATCACACTTAGACTTGAAAACATTCCGTTAATGGGTGAAAACCCGAACCAGCCCCCAGACGACCCCGTAGGAGGCACGAACACCTCGTACGGGACCAATGTAACTTGTAGGACCTGACTGCGTAATCTCGGGTCTCTCGGTTTGAGTGTATGATGATAATTTGCAAAAATAACACTTAGATATGAAAATAGGCCGTTAAAGGGTGAAAACCCAATCTAGCCCCCGAACAACCCCGTAAGAGGCACGAACACCTCGTACGAGACCAATGTAACATGTCTAAACTGACCGCATAGTTCCGGGTCTCCCATTTTCAGAGTATGATGATAATTTGCCAAGATCACACTTAGACTTAAAATAGGCCGTTAAAGGATGAAAACCCAAACAATCCCACAAACGACCCTGTAGGAGGCACGAACACCTCGCACCGGACCAATGTAACTTGTAGGACCTGACTGCATAGTCTTGGGTCTCTAGGTGTGAGAGTATGATGATAATTTGAAAAAATCACACTTAGATATGAAAATAGGCCATTAAAGGGTGAAAACCCAATCCAGCCCCCAAACAACCCCGTAAGAGGCACGAACACCTCGTACGAGACCAATGTAACATGTCTGAACTGACCGAATAGTCCCGGGTCTCCCAGTTTGAGAGTATGATGATAATTTTTCAAGATCACTCTTAGACTTAAAATAGGCTGTTAAAGGGTGAAAACCCAAACGATCCTAAAAATGACCCCGTAGGAGGCACGAACACCTCGCATTGGACCAATGTAACTTATAGGAACTGACCGCGAAGTCCCGGGCCTCCCGGTTTGAGAGTACGAGGATAATTTGCAAAAATCATACTTAGACATGAAAACAGGCCGTTAAAGGGTGAAAACTCAAACTAGCCCCCAAACGACCCCGTAAGAGGCACGAACACCTCGCACGGGATCAATGTAACTTGTAGGAACTGACCGCATAGTCTCGGGTCTCTCGGTTTGAGAGTATGATGATAATTTACTAAAATTCACCACTTACACTTAAAAACAGGCCATTAAAGGGTGAAAACAAAAACTAGCCCCCAAACGACCCCGTAGGAGGCACGAACACCTTGCACGGGACCAATGTAACTTGTAGGAACTGACCGTGTAGTCTCGAGTCTCTCGGTTTGAGAGTATCACGATAATGTACAAAAATCACCACTTACACTTAAAAATAGGCCGTTAAAGGGTGAAAACCTGAACCATCCCCCAAACGACCCCATAGGAGGCACAAACACCTTCCACGAGACCAATGTTACTTGTAGGAACTAACCGCATAGTCCCGGGTCTCCCGATTTGAAAGTATGACAATAATTTACAAAACTCACCACTTACCCTTAAAAACAGGTTGTTAAATCGTGAAAATTCGAACCTGCCCCCAAACGACCCCGTAGAAAGCACGAATACCTCGCACGGGACCAATGTAACTTGTAGGAACTGACCACTTAGTCCCGGGTCTCTCGGTTTGAGAGTATGATGATAATATAACAAAATCACACTTACACTTGAAAATAGGTCGTTAAATGTGAAAACCCGAACAAACCCCCAGACGACCCCGTAGGAGGCACGAACACCTCGTACGGGACCAATACTACTTGCAGGAATTCACCGCGTAGTCCTGGATCTCTCGGTTTGAGAGTATGATGATAATTTTTTAAGATCACACTTAGAGTTGAAAATACGCCGTTAAAGGGTGAAAACCCGAACAAATCGCCAAACAACCCCGTAAGAGGCACAAACACCTCGCACTGGACCAATGTAACTTGTAGGAACTGACCGCGAAGTTCGGGGCCTCCCGGGTTGAGAGTATGAGGATAATTTGCAAAAATCACACATAGACTTGAAAACAGGTCGTTAAAGGGTGAAGACCCAAACTAGCCCCCAAACGATCCCGTAAGTAGCACGAACACCTCTCACGGAACCAATGTTACTTGTAGGAACTGACTGTGCATAGTCCTGGGTTTCCCGTTTTGAGAGTACTATGATAATTTGTCAAAATCACACTTAGACTTAAAAATAGGCCGTTAAAGTGTGAAAACCTGAACCAACCCCCAAACGACCCCGTAGGAGGCACGAACACCTGGCACGGGACCAATGTAACTTGCAGGAATTGATCGCTTAGTCCCGGGTCTCCCCGTTTGAGAGTATGATGATAATTTTTAAAAATCACACTTAGACTTGAAAACAGACCTTTAAAGGGTGAAAACCCAAACTAGCCCCCAAACGACCCCGTACGAGGCACGAACACCTCGCACGGGACCAATGTAACTTGTAAGAACTGACCTCATAGTCCTGGGTCTCCTGGTTTGAGAGTGTGACGATAATTTGCCAAAATAACACTTAAACTTGAAAACAAGCCCTTAAAGGGTGAAAACCCGAGCCATACCACAGACGACCCCGTAGGAGGAACAAACACCTCACACGGGACCAATGTAACTTGTTGGAACTGATCGCGTAGTCCCGGGGTTCCCGATTTGAAAGTATGTCGATAATTTGCAAAAATACACTTTGACTTAAAAATAGGCTGTTAAAGGGTGAAAACCCGAACTAGCCCCCAAACGACCCCGTAGGAGGCACGAACACCTCGCACGGGACCAATGTAACTTATAGTAACTAATTGTGTTGTCCTGCCTCTCTCGGTTTGAGAGAATGGCGATAATTTGCAAAAATCACACTTCGACTTGAAAACAGGTCGTTAAAGGGTGAAACCCCAAACTAGCCCCCAAACGACCCCGTAGGAGGCACGGACACCTCGCACGGGACCAATGTAACTTGTAGAAACTTACCGTGTAGTCCCGAGTGTCTCATTTTGAGAGTATGCTGATAATTTATAAAACTCACCACTTACACTCAAAAACAGGCCGTTAAAGGGTGAAAACCCGAACCATCCCCCAAACGACCCCGTAGGAGGCACAAACACCTTCCACGAAACCAATGTTACTTCTAGGAATTGATCGCATAGTCCCGGGTCTCCCGGTTTGAGAGTATGATGATAATTTGCAAAAATCACCACTTACCCTTAAAAACACGTCGTTAAAGGGTGAAAATCCGAACCAGCCCCCAAACGACCCCATAGGAGGAATGTCACTTGTAGGAAATGACCGCGTAGTCCGTAGTCTCCCGGTTTGAGATTTTGATGATAATTTGCAAAAATCACACTTAGACATGAAAACAGGTCGTTAAAGGGTGAAAATCTGAACCAGCCACAAAACTACCCCGTAGGAGGCGCGAATACCTCGCATGAGACCAATGTAACTTGTAGGAACTGGACGCGTAGTCCCGGGTGTCCCAGTTTGAGAGTATGACGATAATTTGTAAAAATCACACTTAGAATTGAAAACATGCCGTTAAAGGGTGAAAACCCGAACCAGGCACCAAACTACCCCGTAAAAGGCACGAAAACCTCGCACGAGTCCATTGTAACTTGTAGGAACTGACCGCGTAGTCCCGAGTCTCCCGATTTGAGAGAATGATGATAATTTATGGAAAATCACACTTACACTTGAAAACAGTCCGTTAAAGGGTTAAAACCCAAACTAGTAGCTAAACGACCCCGTAGGAGGCACGAACACCTCGCACGGGACCAATGTAACTATTAGGAACTCACCGCGTAGTCTCGGGTCTCCCGGTTTGAGAGTATGACGATAATTTGTAAAAATCACACTTAAACTTTAAAACAGGCCGTTAAAGGTTGCAAAGCCTAACCAGCTCCCAGAAGACCCCGCAGGAGGCACGACCACCTTGCAAGGGACCAACGAAACTTGTAGGAACATACTGCGTAGTCCCGCCTCCCCCGGTTTGAGAGTATGATGATAATTTACAAAAATCACACTTGTACTTGAAAACAGTCCATTAAAGGTTGAAACCCGATCCAACCCCCAAATGACTCCGTAAGAGGCACGACAACCTCGTACGGGACCAATATAACTTGTAGGAACTGATCGCGTAGTACCGGGTCTCTCAGTTTGAGAGTAAGACGATAATTTGCAAAAATCACACTTAGACTTGAAAACAGGCCGTTAAAGGTTGAAAACCTGAACCAGCCCCCAGACGACCCCGTAGTAGGCACAAACACCTCGCACTGGACCAATGTAACTTGTAGGAACTGACCGCAAAGTCTCAGGCCTCCCGGTTTGAGAGTACGAGGATAATTGGCAAAAATCACACTTAGACTTGAAAATAGCCCATTAAAGGGTGAAAAGCCGAACCAGTCCCCGAACGACCCTGTAGGAGGCACGAACACCTTGCACGGGACAAATGTAACTTGTAGGAACTGACCGCGTAGTCCCGAGTCTTCCGGTTTGAGAGTATGACGCTAATTTGCCAAAATCACACTTAGACTTGAAAACATGCCGTTAAAGGGTGAAAACCCGAACCAGCCCCCAGACGACCCCGTAGGAGGCACGAAAACCTCGTACGTGACCATTGTAACATGTCGGAACTCACCGCATTGTCTCGGGTCTCCCGGTTTGAGAGTATGATGATAATTTGCCAAGGTCACACTTATACTTAAAATAGGCCGTTAAAGGATGAAAACCCAAACACTCCCACAAATGACCCCGTAGGAGGCACGAACACCTCGCACGGGACCAATGTTACTTTTAGGAACTGACCGCATAGTCCCGGGTCTCCCAGTTTGAGAGTATGACAACAATTTGCAAAAATCACACTTAGACTTGATAACCGGCCGTTAAAGGGTGAAAACCCAAACCATCCCCCACACGACCTCGTAAGAGGCACGGACACCTCGCACGGGACAAATGTTACTTGTAGGAAGTGATCGCATAGTCCTAAGTCTCTCGGTTTGAGAGTATGACGATTATTTACAAAATCACCACTTACACTTAAAAATAGGCCGTTAAAGGGTATAAACCCGAACCATCCCCCAGACGACCCCGTAGGAGGCACAAACACCTTCCCCGAGACCAATGTTACTTGTAGGAACTGACCGCATAGTCCCGGGTCTCCCAGTTTGAGAGTATGATGATAATTTACAAAAATCACCACTTACCCTTAAAAACACGTCGTTAAAGTGTGAAAATCCCAACCAGCCCCCAAACAACCCTGTAGAAAGCACGAATACCTCGCACGGGACCAATGTAACTTGTAGGAACTGACCGCGTAGTCCCAGGTCTCTCGGTTTGAGAGTATGATGATAATTTATCAAAATCACACTTAGACTTGAAAATAGGCCGTTAAAGGGTGAAAACCAGAACAAACCCCCAAACGACCCCATAGGAGGCACGCACACCTCGCACTGGACCAATGTAACTTATAGGAACTGACCGCGAAGTGCCGGGCCTCCCGGTTTGAGAGTACAAGGATACTTTGCAAAAATCCCACTTAGACTTGAAAATTGGCCGTTAAAGGGGGAAAACCCAAATTAGCCCCCAAACGACCCCGTAAGAGGCACGAACACCTCGCACGAGACCAATGTAACTTATAGGAACTGATCGTGTAGTCTCGGGTCTCTCGGTTTGAGAGTGTGATGATAATTTACAAAAATCACCACATACACTTAAAAACATGTAGTTAAAGGGTGAAAACACGAACCGCCCCCCAAACGACCTCGTAGGAGCCACGAACACCTCACACGGGACCAATGTAACTTGTAGGAACTGACTGCATAGTCCCGAGTCTCCCAGTTTGAGAGTATGATGATAATTTGCCAAAATCACATTTAGACATGAAAATAGGCCGTAAAGGGTGAAAACTCGAACCAGTCCCCAGACGAACCCGTAGGAGGCACGAACACCTCCCACGGGACCAATGTTACTTGTAGGAACTGACCGCATAGTCTCAAGTCTCCCAGTTGGAGAGTATGATGATAATTTGCCAAAATCCCACTTAGACTTGAAAACATGCCGTTAAAGGGTGAAAACATGAACCACCCCCAGACGACACCGTAGCAGGCAAGAACTCCTCGTACGAGACCAATGTAACTTGTAGGACCTGACCGCGTAGTCTCGGGTCTCTCGGTTTGAGAGTATGACGATAATTTGCGAAAATCACACTTAGATATGAAAATAGGCCATTAAAGGGTGAAACCCAATCCAGCCCCCAAACGACCCTATAAGGGGCACGAACACCTCGTACGAGACCATTGTAACATGTTGGAACTGACCACATAGTCCCGGGTCTCACGGTTTGAGAGTATGATGATAATTTGCCAATATCACACTTAGACTTAAAATAGGCCGTTAAAGGATGAAAACCCAAACAATCCCACAAATGACCCTGTAGGAGGCACGAACACCTCGCACGGGACCAATGTTACTTGTAGGAACTGACTGCGTAGTCCCGGGTCTCCCAGTTTGAGAGTATGATAACAATTTGCCAAAATCACACTTAGACTTGAAAATCGGCCGTCAAAGGGTGAAAACCCGAACCATCCCCCACACGACCTCGTAGGAGGCACGAACACCTCGCACGGGACCAATGTTACTTGTAGGAACTGACCACATAGTCTCAGGTCTCTCAGTTTGAGAGTATGATGATAATTTACCAAAATTCACCACTTGCACTTAAAAATAGGCCGTTAAAGGGTGAAAACCCAAACTAGCCTCCAAACGACCCCGTAGGAGGCACGAACACCTCGCACGGGACCAATGTAACTTATAGGAACTGACCGTGTAGTCCTGAGTCTCTCAGTTTGAGAGTATGACGATAATTTACAAAAATCACCACTTACACTTAAAAATAGGCCGTTAAATGGTATAAACCCGAACCATCCCCCAGACGACCCCGTAGGAGTCACAAACACCTTCCACGAGACCAATGTTACTTGTAGGAACTGACCGCATAGTCCTGGGTCTCCCGTTTTGAGAGTATGATGATAATTTACAAAAATCACCACTTACCCTAAAAAACAGGTCGTTAAAGGGTGAAAATCCAAACCAGCACCCAAACGACTCCGTAGGAAGCACGACTTCCTCGCACGGGACCAATGTAACTTATAGGAAATGATCGCGTAGTCCCGGGTCTATCGGTTTGAGAGTACGATGATAATTTATCATTATCACACTTAGACTTGAAAATAGGCCGTTAAAGTGTGAAAACCCGAACAAACCCCCAAACGACCCCATGGGAGGCACGAACACCTCGCACTGGACCAATGTAACTTATAGGAACTGACCGCGAAGTGCCGGGCCTCCCGGTTTGAGAGTACGAGGATACTTTGAAAAAATCACACTTAGACTTGAAAATAGGCCGTTAAAGGGGGAAAACCCAAATTAGCCCCTAAACGACCCCGTAGGAGGCACGAACACCTCGCACGGGACCAATGTAACTTATAGGAACTGAACGTGTAGTCTCGGGTCTCTCGGTTTGAGAGTGTGACGATAATTTACAAAAATCACCACATACACTTAAAAACAGGACGTTAAAGGGTGAAAACACGAACTAGCCCCCAAACGACCCCGTATTAGGCACGAACACCTCACACGGGACCAATGTAACTTGTAGGAACTGACTGCATAGTCCCGGGTCTCCCAGATTGAGAGTATGATGATAATTTGCCAAAATCACATTTAGACATGAAAACAGGCCGTAAAGGGTGAAAACCCGAACCAGTCCCCAGACGACCCCGTAGGAGGCACGAACACCTCCCACGGGACCTATGTTACTTGTAGGAACTGACCGCATAGTCCCGAGTCACCCAGTTTGAGAGTATGATGATAATTTGCCAAAATCCAACTTAGACTTGAAAACAGGCCGTTAAAGGGTTAAAACCCGAACCATCCCCCAGACGACCCCGTAGGTGGTATGAACACCTTGCACGGGACCAATGTAACTTGTAGGAACTGACAGCGTAGTTTCGGGTCTCCCGGTTTGAAAGTATGACGATAAATTGCCAAAATCACAATTGGACTTAAAAACAGGTCGTTAAAGGGTGTAAACCCGAACCAGCCCCCAAACGACCCCGTAGGAGGAACGAACACCTCGCATGGGACCAATGTAACTTGTAGGAACTGGTCGCGTAGTCTCGGGTCTCCCGGTTTGTCACTGTGACGATAATTTGCAAAAATCACACTTAGACATGAAAACAGGTCATTAAAGGGGTAAAACCCGAACCAGACCACAAACGACCCCGTAGGAGGCACGAACACCTCGCACGGGACAAATGTAACTTGTAGGTACTGATCGCTTAGTCTCGGGTCTCCCCATTTGAGAGTATGAAGATAATTTCTTCAAATACACTTAAAATTGAAAACAAACCTTTAAAGGGTGAAAACCCAAACTAGCCGCCAAACGACCCCGTAGGAGGCACGAACACCTCGCACGGGACCAATGTAATTTGTAGGAACTGACCGCATAGTCCCGAGTCTCCCGGTTTGAGAGTATGACAATAATTTGCCAAAATCACATTTAGACTTAAAAACAGGTCGTAAAGGATGAAAACTCGAACCAACCCAGTAGGAGGCACGAACACCTCGCACGGGACCAATGTTACTTATAGGAACTGACCGCGTAGTCCCGGGTCTCCCAATTTGAGAGTATGATGATAATTTGCCAAAATCACACTTAGACTTGAAAATTGGCCGTTAAAGGGTGAAAACCCGAACCATTCAACACACGACCCCGTAGGAGGCACGAACACCTCACACGGGACCAATGTCACTTGTAAGAATTGATCGATTAGTCCCGGGGTCTCCCCATTTGAGAGTATGATGATAATTTTAAAAATCACACTTAGACTTGAAAACAGACCTTTAAAGGGTGAAAACCCAAACAAGCCCCCAAACGACCCCGTAGGAGGCACGAACACCTCGCACGGGACCAATGTAAGTTATAGGAACTGACCGCCTAGTCCCGGGTCTCCCGATATGAGAGTATGACGATAATTTGCAAAAATCACACTTAAACTTGAAAATAGGTCGTAAAGGGTGAAAACCAGAACCCGCACCCAGACGACCCCGTGGGAGGCACGAACACCTCGCACGGGACCAACGTTACTTGTAGGAATTGACCCCATAGTCCCGGGTCTCCCAGTTTGAGAGTATGATGAAAATTTGCCAAAATCACACTTAGACTAGAAAATAGGCCGTTAACGGGTGAAATCCCGAACCATCCCCCACACGACCTCGTAGGAGCCACGAAAACCTCGCACGTGACCAATGTTACTTGTAAGAAGTGACCGCGTAGTCCCGGGTCTCCCAGATTGAGAGTATGATGATAATTATCCAAAATCACACTTAGACTTGAAAACAGACCGTTAAAGGGTGAAAACCCGAACAATCCCCAGACGACCCCGTAGGAGGCACGAACACCTCGCACGGGACCAATGTAACTTGCAGGAATTGATCGCTTAGTCCCGGGTCTCCCCGTTAGAGAGTATGATGATAATTTTTAAAAATCACACTTAGACTTGAAAACAGACCTCTAGAAGGTGAAAACCCAAACTAGCCCCCAAACGACCCCGTAGGAGGCACGAACACCTCGCACAGGACCAATGTAGGTTGTAGGAACTGACCGCATAGTCCCAGGTCTCCCGATTTGAGAGTATGACGATAATTAGCCAAAATCACACTTAAACTTGAAAATAGGTCGTAAAGGGTGAAAACCAGAACCAGCCCCAGACGACCCCGTAGGAGGCACGAACACCTCGCACGGGACCAATGTTACTTGTAGGAACTGGCCGCGTAGTCCCGGGTCTCCCAGTTTGATAGTATGATGAATATTTGCCAAAATCACACTTAGACTTGAAAACAGGCCGTTAAAGGGTGAAAACCCGAACCATCCCCCACATGCCCTCGTAGGCTGCACGAACACCTCGCACGGGACCAATGTTACTTATAGGAAGTGATCGCGTAGTCCCGGGTCTTCCAGTTTGAGAGTATGACGATAATTTTCCAAAATCATACTTAGACTTGAAAATAGAAAGTTAAAGGGTGAAAACCCGAACCATCCCCAGACGACCCCATAGGAGGCACGAAAACCTCGTACGGGACAAATGTAACTTGATGGAACTAATCGCTTAGTCCTGGGTCTCCCCGTTTGAGAGTATGATGATAATTTTTAAAAATAACACTTAGACTTGATAACAGACCTTTAAAGGGTGAAAACCCAAACTAGCCCCCAAACAACCCCGTAGGAGGCATGAACACCTCGCACGGGACCAATATAAGTTGTAGGAACTGATTGCATAGTCCCGGGTCTCCTGGTTTCAGGGTATGATGATAATTTTCCAAAATCACACTTAGACTTGAAAACAGGCTGTTAAAGGGTGAAAACCCGAACCATCTCCCAAACGACCCCGTAGGAGGCACGAACACCTCGCACGGGACCTATGTTACTTGTAGGAGCTGACCGCGTAGTCCCGGGTCTCCCGTTTTGAAAGTATGATGATAATTTGCAAAAATCACCATTAGATTTGAAAACATGACGTTAAAAGGTGAAAAACCGAACCAGCCCCTAAACGAAATCGTAGTAGGCACAGACACCTCGCACGGGACCAATGTAACTTATAGGAACTGACCGTGTAGTCCCACCTCTCTCAGTTTGAGAGTATGACGATAATTTACAAAAAACACCACTTACACTTAAAAACTGGAAGTTAAAGGGTGAAAACCTAAACCAGCCCCCACGCGACCCCATAGGAGGCACGAACACCTCGCACGGGACCAGTATTACTTGTAGGAACTGACCGCGTAGTCCCGGGTCTCCCAGTTTGAGAGTATGATGATAATTTTGCCAAAATTAGACTTAGACTTGAAAATAGACCGTTAGAGGGTGAAAACCCGAACCATCCCTTAGATGACCCCGAAGGAGGCACGAACACCTCGCACGGGACCAATGTAGCATGTAGGAATTGATCGCTTAGTCCCGGGTCGCCCCGTTTGAGAGTATGATGATAATTTTTAAAAATCACACTTAGACTTAAAAACAGACCTTTAAAGGGTGAAAACTAAAACTAGCCCCCAAACGACCCCGTAGGAGGCACGAGCACCTCGTACGGGACCAATGTAAGTTGTAGGAACTGATCGCATAGTCCCGAGTCTCCCGGTTTGAGGGTATGATGATAATTTGCCAAAATCACACTTAAACTTGAAAACATGTCATAAACGGTGAAAACCAGAACCAGCCCCAGACGACCCCGTAGGAGGCACGAACACCTCACACGGGAACAATGAAACTTGTAGAAATTGATCGCGTCGTCCTGGGTCTCCCAGTTTGAGAGTATGACAACAATTTGCCAAAATCACACTTAGACTTGAAAACTGGCCGTTAAAGGGTGAAAACCCGAACCATCCACCACACGACTTCGTAGGAGGCCCGAACACCTCGCACGGGACCAATGTTACTTGTAAGAACTGACCGCGTAGTCCCGGGTCTCCCGGTTTGAAAGTATGATGATAATTTGCAAAAATCACAGTTAGAGTTGAAAACAGGACGTTAAAAGGTGAAAACCCAAACCAGCCCCCAAACGAACCCGTAAGAGGCACGGACACCTCGTACTGGACCAATGTAACTTATAGGAACTGACCATGTAGTCCCGCCTCTCCCAGTTTGAGAGTACGATGATTGTTTTTAAAAATCACACTTAGACTTGAAAACAGGTCGTAAAGGCTGAAAACCAGAACCAGCCCCCAAACGACCCCGTAGGAGGCACGAACACCTCGCACTGGACCAATGTTACTTATAGGAACTGACCGCGTTGTCCCGGGTCTCCCAGTTTGAGAGTATGATGATGATTTGCGAAAATCACATTTAGAGTTGAATATATGCCGTTAAAGGGTGAAAACCCTAACCATCCCCCACACGACCCCGTAGGAGGCACGAACACCTCGCACGGGGCCAATGTTACTTGTAGGAACTGACCGCGTAGTCCCCAGTCTCCCAGTTTGAGAGTATGACTATAATTTTGCCAAAATCACACTTAGACTTGAAAACACACCGTTAAAGGGTGAAAACCCGAACCATTCCCCAAACGACCCCGTAGGAGGCACGAACACCTCGCACGGGACCAATGTTACTTGTAGGAACTGACCGCGTAGTCCCGGGTCTCCCAGTTTGATAGTATGATGTGCCAAAATCACACTTAGACTTGAAAATAGGCCGTTAAAGGGTGAAAACCCGAACCATCCCCCACATGCCGTCGTAGGAGGCACGAACACCTCGTACGGGACCAATATTACTTATAAGAAGTGATCGCGTAGTCCCGGGTCTCCCAGTTTGAGAGTATGATGATAATTTTCCAAAATCACACTTAGACTTGAAAACAGACCGTTAAAGGGTGAAAACCCGAACCATCCCCAAAAGACCCCGTAGGAGGCACGAAAACCTCGTACGGGACCAATGTAACTTGAAGGAACTAATCGCTTAGTCCCGGGTCTCCCTGTATGAGAGTATGATGATAATTTTTAAAAATAACACTTAGACTTGATAACAGACCTTTAAAGGGTGAAAACCCAAACTAGTCCCCAAACCACCCCGTAGGAGGCACGAACACCTCACACGGGACCAATGTAAGTTGTAGGAACTGACCGCATAGTCCCGGGTCTCCCGATTTGAGAGTATGACGATAATTAGCCAAAATCACACTTAAACTTGAAAATAGGTCGTAAAGTGTGAAAACCAGAACCAGCCCCAGACGACCCCGTAGGAGGCACGGACACCTCGTACGGGACCAATGTTACTTGTAGGAACTGACCGCGTAGTCCCGGGTCTCCCAGTTTGATAGTATGATGAAAATTTGCCAAAATCACACTTAGACTTGAAAATAGGCCGTTAAAGGGTGAAAACCCGAACCATCCCCCACATGACCTCGTAGGAGGCACGAACACCTCGCACGGGACCAATGTTACTTATAGGAAGTGATCGCGTAGTCCCGGGTGTCCCAGTTTGAGAGTATGATGATAATTTTCGAAAATCACACTTAGACTTGAAAACAGACCGTTAAAGGGTGAAAACCCGAACCATCCCCAGACGACCCCGTAGGAGGCACGAAAACCTCGTACGGGACAAATGTAACTTGAAGGAATTAATCGCTTAGTCCCGGGTCTCCCCATTTGAGAGTATGATCATAATTTTAAAAAATAACACTTAGACTTGATAACAGACCTTTAAAGGGTGAAAACCCAAACTAGCCCCCAAACAACCCCGTAGGAGGCACGAACACATCGCACGAGACCAATGTAAGTTGTAGGAACTGATTGCATAGTCCCGGGTCTCCCGGTTTTAGGGTATGATGATAATTTGCCAAAATCACACTTAGACATGAAAACAGGCCGTAAAGGGTGAAAACGAGAACCAGCCCCCAGACGAACCCGTAGGAGGCATGAACACCTCCTACAAGACCAATGTTACTTATAGGAACTGACCTCATAGTGCTGGGTCTCCCAGTTTGAGAGTATGATGATAATTTGCCAAAATCACACTTAGACTTGAAAACAGATTGTTAAAGGGTGAAAACCCGAACTATCCCCCAGACGACCCCGTTGGAGGCATGAACACCTCGCACGGGACCAATGTTACTTGTAGGACCTGACCGCGTAGTCCCGGGTCTCCCGTTTTGAAAGTATGATGATAATTTGCAAAAATCACCATTAGAGTTGAAAACATGACGTTAAAAGGGGAAAAACCGAACTATCCCCCAAACGCAATCTAGTAGGCACAAACACCTCGCACGGGACCAATGTAACTTATTGGAACTGACCGTGTAGTTCCACCTCTCTCGGTTTGAGAGTATGATGATAATTTTCAAAAAACACCACTTACACTTAAAAACAGGAAGTTAAAGGGTGAAAACCTAAACCAGCCACCACACGACCCCGTAGGAAGCACGAAGACCTCACACGGGACCAATATTACTTGTAGGAACTGACCGCGTAGTCCTGGGTCTCCCAGTTTGAGTGTATGACGATAATTTTGCCAAAATCACACTTAGACTTGAAAATAGACCGTTAGAGGGTGAAAACCCGAACCATCCCCTAGATGACCCCGAAGGAGGCACGAACACCTCGCACGGGACCAATGTAGCTTATAGGAATTGATCGCTTAGTCCCGGGTCTCCCCGTTTGAAAGTATGATGATGATTTTTAAAAATAACACTTAGACTTGAAAATAGACCTTTAAAGGGTGAAAACCCAAAAAGCCCCCAAACGACCCCGTAGGAGGCACGAACACCTCGCACGGGACCAATATAAGTTGTAGGAACTGACCGCATAGTCCCGGGTCTCCCGGTTTGACGATATGATGATAATGTGCCAAAATCACACTTAAACATGAAAACAGGTCGTAAACGGTGAAAACCAGAACCAGCCCTAGACGACTCCGTAGGAGGCACGAACACCTCGCACCTGGGTCTCCTAGTTTGAGAGTATGACAACAATTTGCCAAAATCACACTTAGACTTGAAAATCGGCCGTTAAAGGGTGAAAACCCGAACCATCCACCACACGACTTCGTAGTAGGCCCGAACACCTCGCACGGGACCAATGTTACTTTTAAGAACTGACCGCGTAGTCCCGGGTCTCCCGGTTTGAAAGTATGATGATAATTTTCAAAAATCACAGTTAGAGTTGAAAACAGGACGTTAAAAGGTGAAAACCCAAACCAGCCCCCAAACGAACCCGTAAGAGGCACGGACACCTCGTACGGGACCAATGTAACTTATAGGAACTGACCGTGTAGTCCCGCCTCTCCCAGTTTGAGAGTACGATGATAATTTTTAAAAATCACACTTAGACTTGAAAACAGGTCGTAAAGGGTGAAAACCAGAACCAACCCCCAAACGACCCCGTAGGAGGCACGAACACCTCGCACGAGACCAATGTAACTTATAGGAACTGACCGCGTTGTTCCGGGTCTCCCGGTTTGAGAGTATGACGATAATTTGCCAATATCACATTTACAGTTGAAAATAGGCCGTTAAAGGGTGAAAACCCAAACCATCCCCCACACGACCCCGTAGGAGGCACAAACACCTCGCACGTGACCAATGTTACTTGTAGGAACTGACCGCGTAGTCCCCAGTCTCCCAGTTTGAGAGTATGACTATAATTTTGCCAAAATCACACTTAGATTTGAAAACAGACCGTTAAAGGGTGAAAACCCGAACCATCCCCCAAACGACCCCGTAGGAGGCACGAACACCTCGCACGGGACCAATGTTACTTATAGGAACTGACCGCGTAGTCCCGGGTCTCCCAATTTGAGAGTATCACAACAATTTTGCCAAAATCACACTTAGACTTGAAAACAGAGCGTTAAAGGGTGAAAACCCGAACCATCCCCCAAATGGCCCAGTAGGAGGCACGAACACCTCACACGGACCAAAGTTACTTGTAGGAACTGACCGCGTAGTCCCGGGTCTCCTAGTTTGAGAATATGATAAAAATTTGTCAAAATCACAATTAGACTTATAAACAATCCGTTAAAGGGTGAAAACCCGAACTATCCCCCACATGACCTCGTAGGAGGCATGAACACCTCGCACGGGACCAATGTTAATTGTAGGAAGTGATCGCGTAGTCTTGGGTCTCCCAGTTTGAGAGTATGATGATAATTTTCCAAAATCACACTTAGACTTGAAAATAGACCGTTAAAGGGTGAAAACCCGAACCATCCCCAGACGCCCCCGTAGGAGGCACGAACACCTCGTACGGGACCAATGTAACTTGCAGGAACTGATTGCTTAGTCTCGGGTCACCCCGTTTGAGAGTATGATGATAATTTTTAAAAGTAACACTTAGACTTGATAACAGACCATCAAAGGGTGAAAACCCAACCTAGCCCCCAAACGACCCCGTAGGAGGCACGAACACCTCGCACGGGACCAATGTAAGTTGTAGGAACTGACCGCATAGTCCCAGGTCTCCCAGTTTGAGGGTATGATGATAATTTGCCAAAATCACACTTAGACTTGAAAACAGGCCGTAAAGGGTGAAAACCTGAACCAACAACCAGACGACACCATAGGAGGCACGAACACCTTGCACGGGACCAATGTTACTTATAGGAACTGACCGCGTAGTGCCGGGTCTCCCAGTTTGAGAGTATGACGATAATTTGCCAAAATTACACTTAGACTTAAAAACAGGCTGTTAAAGGGTGAAAACCCGAACCACCCCCCAGGCAATCCCGTAGGAGGCACGAACACCTCGAACGGGAGCAATGTTACTTGTAAGAACTGACCGCGTAGTCCCGGGACTCCCAGTTTGAAAGTATGATAATAATTTGCAAAAATCACACTCAGAGTTGAAAACAGGACGTTAAAAGGTGAAAACTCGAACCAGCCCCCAAACGAACCCGTATTAGGCACGGACACCTCGCACGGGACCAATGTAACTTATAGGAACTGACCAAGTAGTCCCACCTCTCTCGGTTTGATAGTATGACGATAATTTAGAAAAATCACACTTCGACTTGAAAACAGGCCGTTAAAGGATGAAAACCCAAAGTAGCCCCCAAACATCCCCGTAGGAGGCACGAACACCTCACACGGGCCAACGTAACTTGTAGGACCTGACCGCGTAGTCCCGGGTCTCCCGGTTTGAGAGTATGATGATAATTTACAAAAATCACCACTTACACTTAAAAACAGGAAGTTAAAGGGTGAAAACCTAAACCAGCGCCCACACGACCCCGTAGGAGGCACGAACAACTCGCACGGGACCAATGTTACTTATAGGAACTGACTGCGTAGTGCTGGGTCCCCCTGTTTGAGAGTATGACGATTATTTGCCAAAATCACACTTAGACTTGAAAACAGGCTGTTAAAGGGTGAAAACCCGAACCATCCCCCAGACGACCCCGTAGGAGGCACGGACACCTCGTACGGGACCAATTTTACTTGTAGGAGCTGACCGCGTAGTCCCAGGTCTCCCGTTTTGAAAGTATGATGATAATTTGTCGAAATCACCATTAGAGTTGAAAACATGACGTTAAATGGGGAAAAGCCGAACCAGCCCCCAAACGAAATCGTAGTAGGCACAGACACCTCGCACGGGACCAATGTAACTTATAGGAACTGGCTGTGTAGTCCCACCTCTCTCGGTTTGAGAGTATGACGATAATTTACAAAAAACACCACTTACACTTAAAAACTGGAAGTTAAAGGGTGAAAACCTAAACCAGCCCTCACACGACCCCGTAGGCGGCACGAATACCTCGCACGTGACCAATATTACTTATAGGAACTGACCGCATAGTCTCGGGTCTCCCAGTTCTAGAGTATGACGATAATTTTGCCAAAATCACACTTACACTTGAAAATAGACCGTTAGAGGGTGAAAACTCGAACCATCCCCCAGACGACCCCGTAGGAGGCATGAACACCTCGCACGGGACCAATATAGCTTGTAGGAAATGATCGCTTAGTCTTGGGTCTCCCCATTTGAGAGTATGATGATTATTTTTAAAAATAAAACTTAGACTTGAAAACAAACCTTCAAAGGGTGAAAACCCAAACTAGCCCCCAAACGACCCCGTAGGAGGCACGAACACCTCGCACGGGTCCAATGTAAGTTGTAGGAACTGGCCGCATAGTCCCGGGTCTCCCGGTTTGAGGGTATGACGATAGTTTGCCAAAATCACACTTAGACTTGAAAACAGGCCATATAGGGTGAAAACCTGAACAAACCCCAGACGACCCCGTAGGAGGCACGAACACCTCGCACGGGACCAATGTTACTTGTAGGAACTGACCGCGTAGTCTTGGGTCTCCAAGTTTGAGAGTATGACGATAATTTTCCAAAATCACACTTAAACTTGAAAACCGACCGTTAAAGGGTGAAACCCCGAACCATCCACCACACGACTTCGTATGAGGCACGAACACCTCGCACGGGACCAATGTTACTTTTAGGAACTGACCGCGTAGTCTCGGGTCTCCCGGTTTTTCAAGTATGATGATAATTTGCAAAAATCGTAGTTAGAGTTGAAAACAGGACGTTAAAAGGTGAAAACCCAATTAGCCCCCAAACGAACCCGTAAGAGGCACGGACACCTCGTACGGGACCAATGTAACTTATAGGAACTGACCGTGTAGTCCCGCCTCTCCCGGATTGAGAGTATGATGATATTTTTTAAAAATCACACTTAGAATTGAAAACAGGTCGTAAAGGGTGAAAACCAGAACCAGCCCCCAGACGACCCCGTAGGAGGCACGAACACCTCGCACGGTACCAATGTTACTTATAGGAACTGACCGCGTTGTCTCGAGTCTCCCGGTTTGAGAGTATGACGATAATTTGCAAAAATCACATTTAGATTTGATAACAGGTCGTTAAAGGGTGAAAACCCAAACCATCCCCCACACGACCCCGTAGGAGGCACAAACACCTCGCACGTGACCAGTGTTAATTGTAGGAAGTGATCGCGTAGTCCCGGGTCTCCCAGTTTGAGAGTATGATGATAATTTTCCAAAATCACACTTAGACTTGAAAACAGACCGTTAAAGGGTGAAAACCCGAACCATCCCCAGACGACCCCGAAGGAGGCACGAACACCTCGTACGGGACCAATGTAACTTGCAGGAACTGATTCCTTAGTCTCGGGTCACCCCGTTTGAGAGTATCATGATAATTTTTAAAAGTAACACTTAGACTTGATAACAGGCCATCAAAGGGTGAAAACCCAAACTAGCCGCCAAACGACCCCGTAGGAGGCACGAACACCTCGCACGGGACCAATGTAAGTTGTACGAACTGACCGCGTAGTCCCGGGTCTCTCGGTTTGAGACTATTACGTTAAGATGCAAAAATCACACTTAGACTTGAAAACAGGCCGTTAAAGGGTGTAAACCCGAACCAACACCCAAACGACCCCGTAGGAGGCTCGAACACCTCGCACGGGACCAATGTAACTTGTATGAACTGACATCGTAGTCCCGGGTCTCTCGATTTAAGAGTATTATGATAAATTGCAACAATCACACTTAGACTTGTAAACATGTCGTTAAAGAGTGAAAACATGAACCAACCTCCAAACGACCCCGTAGGAGGCACGAACACCTCACACGGGACCAATGTAACTCGTAGGAACTGACCACATAGTCCTGGGTCTTTCGGTTTGAGAGTATGATAATAATTTGCCTAAATCACACTTAGACTTGAAAAACAGGCCGTAAAGGGTGAAAACCCGAAACAGCCCCCCAGACGACCCCTTAGGAGGCACGAACACCTCCCACGGGACCAATGTTACTTATAGGAACTGACCGCATAGTCCCGGGTCTCCCGGTTTGAGAGTAGGACGATAATTTGCCAAAATCCCCCTTAGACTTGAAAACCGGCCGTTAAAGGGTGAAAACCCAAACCATCCCCCACATGACTTCGTAGGAGGCACGAACACCTCGCACGGGACCAATGTTACTTTTAGGAACTGACCGCGTAGTCCCGGGTCTCCCGGTTTTTCAAGCATGATGATAATTTGCAAAAATCGCAGTTAGAGTTGAAAACAGGACGTTAAAAGGTGAAAACCCAAACCAGCACCCAAACGAACCCGTAAGAGGCACGAACACCTCGTACGGGACCAATGTAACTTATAGGAACTAACCGTGTAGTCCCGCCTCTCCCGAATTGAGAGTATGATGATATTTTTTAAAAATCACACTTAGACTTGAAAATAGGTCGTAAAGGGTGAAAACCAGAACCAGCCCCAAGACGACCCCGTAGGAGGCACGAACACCTCGCACGGGACCAATGTTACTTATAGGAACTGACCGCGTTGTCTCGAGTCGCCCGGTTTGAGAGTATGACGATAATTTGCAAAAATCACATTTAGATTTGAAAACAGGTCGTTAAAGGGTGAAAACCCAAACCATCCCCCACATGACCCCGTAGGAGGCACAAACACCTCGCACGGGACCAATGTTAATTGTAGGAAGTGATCGCGTAGTCCCGGGTCTCCCAGTTTGAGAGTATGATGATAATTTTCCAAAATCACACTTAGACTTGAAAACAGACCGTTAAAGGGTGAAAACCCGAACCATCCCCAGACGACCCCGTAGGAGGCACGAACACCTCGTACGGGACCAATGTAACTTGCAGGAACTGATCGCTTAGTCTCGGGTCACCCCGTTTGAGAGTATGATGATAATTTTTAAAAGTAACACTTAGACTTGATAACAGACCATCAAAGGGTGAAAACCCAACCTAGCCGCCAAACGACCCCGTAGGAGGCACGAACACCTCGCACGGGACCAATGTAAGTTGTAGGAACTGACCGCATAGTCCCGGGTCTCCCAGTTTGAGGGTCTGATGATAATTTGCAAAAATCACACTTAGACTTGAAAACAGGCCGTAAAGGGTGAAAACCTGAACCAACACCCAGACGACCCCGTAGGAGGCACGAACACCTTGCACGGGACCAATGTTACTTATAGGAACTGACCGCGTAGTGCCGGGTCTCCCAGTTTGAGAGTATGACGATAATTTGCCAAAATTACACTTAGACTTAAAAACAGGCTGTTAAAGGGTGAAAACCCGAACCACCCCCCAGGCAATCCCGTAGGAGGCACGAACACCTCGCACGGGAGCAATGTTACTTGTAAGAACTGACCGCGTAGTCCCGGGACTCCCAGTTTGAAAGTATGATAATAATTTGCAAAAATCACACTCAGAGTTGAAAACAGGACGTTAAAAGGTGAAAACTCGAACCAGCCCCCAAACGAACCCGTATTAGGCACGGACACCTCGCACGGGACCAATGTAACTTATAGGAACTGACCATGTAGTCCCACCTCTCTCGGTTTGATAGTATGACGATAATTTAGAAAAATCACACTTCGACTTGAAAACAGGCCGTTAAAGGATGAAAACCCAAAGTAGCCCCCAAACATCCCCGTAGGAGGCACGAACACCTCACACGGGCCAACGTAACTTGTAGGACCTGACCGCGTAGTCCCGGGTCTCCCGGTTTGAGAGTATGATGATAATTTACAAAAATCACCACTTACACTTAAAAACAGGAAGTTAAAGGGTGAAAACCTAAACCAGCCCCCACACGACCCCGTAGGAGGCACGAACAACTCGCACGGGACCAATGTTACTTATAGGAACTGACTGCGTAGTGCTGGGTCCCCCTGTTTGAGAGTATGACGATTATTTGCCAAAATCACACTTAGACTTGAAAACAGGCTGTTAAAGGGTGAAAACCCGAACCATCCCCCAGACGACCCCGTAGGAGGCACGAACACCTCGTACGGGACCAATTTTACTTGTAGGAGCTGACCGCGTAGTCCCAGGTCTCCCGTTTTGAAAGTATGATGATAATTTGTCGAAATCACCATTAGAGTTGAAAACATGACGTTAAAAGGGGAAAAGCCGAACCAGCCCCCAAACGAAATCGTAGTAGGCACAGACACCTCGCACGGGACCAATGTAACTTATAGGAACTGGCTGTGTAGTCCCACCTCTCTCGGTTTGAGAGTATGACGATAATTTACAAAAAACACCACTTACACTTAAAAACAGGAAGTTAAAGGGTGAAAACCTAAACCAGCCCTCACACGACCCCGTAGGCGGCACGAATACCTCGCACGTGACCAATATTACTTATAGGAACTGACCGCATAGTCTCGGGTCTCCCAGTTCTAGAGTATGACGATAATTTTGCCAAAATCACACTTACACTTGAAAATAGACCGTTAGAGGGTGAAAACTCGAACCATCCCCCAGACGACCCCGTAGGAGGCATGAACACCTCGCACGGGACCAATATAGCTTGTAGGAAATGATCGCTTAGTCTTGGGTCTCCCCATTTGAGAGTATGATGATTATTTTTAAAAATAAAACTTAGACTTGAAAACAAACCTTCAAAGGGTGAAAACCCAAACTAGCCCCCAAACGACCCCGTAGGAGGCACGAACACCTCGCACGGGTCCAATGTAAGTTGTAGGAACTGGCCGCATAGTCCCGGGTCTCCCGGTTTGAGGGTATGACGATAGTTTGCCAAAATCACACTTAGACTTGAAAACAGGCCATATAGGGTGAAAACCTGAACAAACCCCAGACGACCCCGTAGGAGGCACGAACACCTCGCACGGGACCAATGTTACTTGTAGGAACTGACCGCGTAGTCTTGGGTCTCCAAGTTTGAGAGTATGACGATAATTTTCCAAAATCACACTTAAACTTGAAAACCGACCGTTAAAGGGTGAAACCCCGAACCATCCACCACACGACTTCGTATGAGGCACGAACACCTCGCACGGGACCAATGTTACTTTTAGGAACTGACCGCGTAGTCTCGGGTCTCCCGGTTTTTCAAGTATGATGATAATTTGCAAAAATCGTAGTTAGAGTTGAAAACAGGACGTTAAAAGGTGAAAACCCAATTAGCCCCCAAACGAACCCGTAAGAGGCACGGACACCTCGTACGGGACCAATGTAACTTATAGGAACTGACCGTGTAGTCCCGCCTCTCCCGGATTGAGAGTATGATGATATTTTTTAAAAATCACACTTAGAATTGAAAACAGGTCGTAAAGGGTGAAAACCAGAACCAGCCCCCAGACGACCCCGTAGGAGGCACGAACACCTCGCACGGTACCAATGTTACTTATAGGAACTGACCGCGTTGTCTCGAGTCTCCCGGTTTGAGAGTATGACGATAATTTGCAAAAATCACATTTAGATTTGATAACAGGTCGTTAAAGGGTGAAAACCCAAACCATCCCCCACACGACCCCGTAGGAGGCACAAACACCTCGCACGTGACCAGTGTTAATTGTAGGAAGTGATCGCGTAGTCCCGGGTCTCCCAGTTTGAGAGTATGATGATAATTTTCCAAAATCACACTTAGACTTGAAAACAGACCGTTAAAGGGTGAAAACCCGAACCATCCCCAGACGACCCCGAAGGAGGCACGAACACCTCGTACGGGACCAATGTAACTTGCAGGAACTGATTCCTTAGTCTCGGGTCACCCCGTTTGAGAGTATCATGATAATTTTTAAAAGTAACACTTAGACTTGATAACAGGCCATCAAAGGGTGAAAACCCAAACTAGCCGCCAAACGACCCCGTAGGAGGCACGAACACCTCGCACGGGACCAATGTAAGTTGTACGAACTGACCGCGTAGTCCCGGGTCTCTCGGTTTGAGACTATTACGTTAAGATGCAAAAATCACACTTAGACTTGAAAACAGGCCGTTAAAGGGTGTAAACCCGAACCAACACCCAAACGACCCCGTAGGAGGCTCGAACACCTCGCACGGGACCAATGTAACTTGTATGAACTGACATCGTAGTCCCGGGTCTCTCGATTTAAGAGTATTATGATAAATTGCAACAATCACACTTAGACTTGTAAACATGTCGTTAAAGAGTGAAAACATGAACCAACCTCCAAACGACCCCGTAGGAGGCACGAACACCTCACACGGGACCAATGTAACTCGTAGGAACTGACCACATAGTCCTGGGTCTTTCGGTTTGAGAGTATGATAATAATTTGCCTAAATCACACTTAGACTTGAAAAACGGGCCGTAAAGGGTGAAAACCCGAAACAGCCCCCCAGACGACCCCTTAGGAGGCACGAACACCTCCCACGGGACCAATGTTACTTATAGGAACTGACCGCATAGTCCCGGGTCTCCCGGTTTGAGAGTAGGACGATAATTTGCCAAAATCCCCCTTAGACTTGAAAACCGGCCGTTAAAGGGTGAAAACCCAAACCATCCCCCACATGACTTCGTAGGAGGCACGAACACCTCGCACGGGACCAATGTTACTTTTAGGAACTGACCGCGTAGTCCCGGGTCTCCCGGTTTTTCAAGCATGATGATAATTTGCAAAAATCGCAGTTAGAGTTGAAAACAGGACGTTAAAAGGTGAAAACCCAAACCAGCCCTCAAACGAACCCGTAAGAGGCACGAACACCTCGTACGGGACCAATGTAACTTATAGGAACTAACCGTGTAGTCCCGCCTCTCCCGAATTGAGAGTATGATGATATTTTTTAAAAATCACACTTAGACTTGAAAATAGGTCGTAAAGGGTGAAAACCAGAACCAGCCCCAAGACGACCCCGTAGGAGGCACGAACACCTCGCACGGGACCAATGTTACTTATAGGAACTGACCGCGTTGTCTCGAGTCGCCCGGTTTGAGAGTATGACGATAATTTGCAAAAATCACATTTAGATTTGAAAACAGGTCGTTAAAGGGTGAAAACCCAAACCATCCCCCACATGACCCCGTAGGAGGCACAAACACCTCGCACGGGACCAATGTTAATTGTAGGAAGTGATCGCGTAGTCCCGGGTCTCCCAGTTTGAGAGTATGATGATAATTTTCCAAAATCACACTTAGACTTGAAAACAGACCGTTAAAGGGTGAAAACCCGAACCATCCCCAGACGACCCCGTAGGAGGCACGAACACCTCGTACGGGACCAATGTAACTTGCAGGAACTGATCGCTTAGTCTCGGGTCACCCCGTTTGAGAGTATGATGATAATTTTTAAAAGTAACACTTAGACTTGATAACAGACCATCAAAGGGTGAAAACCCAACCTAGCCGCCAAACGACCCCGTAGGAGGCACGAACACCTCGCACGGGACCAATGTAAGTTGTAGGAACTGACCGCATAGTCCCGGGTCTCCCAGTTTGAGGGTCTGATGATAATTTGCAAAAATCACACTTAGACTTGAAAACAGGCCGTAAAGGGTGAAAACCTGAACCAACACCCAGACGACCCCGTAGGAGGCACGAACACCTTGCACGGGACCAATGTTACTTATAGGAACTGACCGCGTACTGCCGGGTCTCCCAGTTTGAGAGTATGACGATAATTTGCCAAAATTACACTTAGACTTCAAAACAGGCTGTTAAAGGGTGAAAACCCGAACCACCCCCCAGACAATCCCGTAGGAGGCACGATCACCTCGCACGGGACAATTGTTACTTGTAAGAACTGACCGCGTAGTCCCGGGTCTCCCAGTTTAAAAGTATGATAATAATTTGCAAAAATCACACTCAGAGTTGAAAACAGGACGTTAAAAGGTGAAAACTCGAACCAGCCCCCAAACGAACCCGTAGTAGGCACGGACACCTCGCACGGGACCAATGTAACTTATAGGAACTGACCGTGTAGTCCCACCTCTCTCGATTTGATAGTATGACGATAATTTAGAAAAATCACACTTCGACTTGAAAATAGGCCGTTAAAGGGTGAAAACAAAAAGTAGCCCCCAAACATCCCCGTAGGAGGCACGAACACCTCGCACGGGACCAATGTAACTTGTAGGACCTGACCCCGTAGTCCCGGGTCTCCCGGTTTGAGAGTATGACGATAATTTACAAAAATCACCACTTACACTTAAAAACAGGAAGTTAAAGGGTGAAAACCTAAACCAGCCCCCACACGACCCCGTAGGAGGCACGAACACCTCGTACGGGACCTTTGTAGCTTGTAGGAATTATTCGCTTAGTCCCGGGTCTCCCCGTTTGAGAGTATGATGATAATTTTTAAAAATCACACTTAGACTTGAAAACAGACCTTTAAAGGGTGAAAACCCAAACTAGCCCCCAAACGACCCCGTAGGAGGCACGAACACCTCGCACGGGACCAATGTTAGTTGTAGGAACTGACTGCATAGTCCCGGGTCTCCCGGTTTGAGGGTTTGACGATAATTTGCCGAAATCAAACTTAAATTTAAAAATAGGTCGTAAAGGGTGAAAACCAGAACCAACCCAGGACGACCCCGTAGGAAGCACGAACACCTCGCACGGGACCAATGTTACTTGTAGGAACTGACCGCGTAGTCCCGGGTCTCCTAGTTTGAGAGTATGACAACAATTTGCCAAAATCACACTTAGACTTGAAAACCGGCCGTTGAAGGGTGAAAACCCGAACCACCCCCCACACGACCTCGTAGGAGGCACGAACACCTCGCACGGGACCAATGTTACTTGTAGGAACTGACCGCATAGTCTCGGGTCTCTCGGTTTGAGAGTATGATGATAATTTACCAAAATGAACCACTTACACTTAAAAACAGGCCGTTAAAGGGTGAAAACCCAAATTAGCCTCCAAACGACCCCGTTGGAGGCATGAACACCTCGCACGGGACCAATGTAACTTGTAGGAAATGACCGTGTAGTCCTGAGTCTCTCGGTTTGAGAGTATGACGATAATTTACAAAAATCACAACTTACACTTTTAAACAGACCGTTAAAGGGTAAAAACCCGAACCATCCCCCAGACGACCCCGTAGGAGGCACAAACACCTTCCACGAGACCAATGTTACTTGTAGGAACTGACCGCATAGTCCCGGGTCTCCAGGTTTGAGAGTATGACGATAATTTACAAAAATCACCACTTACCCTTAAAAATCGGTCGTTAAAGGGTGAAAATCCGAACTAGCACCCAAACCACCCCGTAGAAAGCACGAATACCTCGCACGGGACCAATGGAACTTGTAGGAACTGACCGCCTAGTCCTGTGTCTCTCGGTTTGAGAGTATCATGACACTTTATCAAAATCAAACTTAGACTTGATAATAGCCCGTTAGAGGGTGAAAACCCGAACAAACCCCCACACGACCCCATAGGAGGCACGAACACCTCGCACTGGACCAATGTAACTTGTAGGAACTGACCGCGAAGTGTCGGGCCTCCCGATTTGAGAGTATGAGGATAGTTTGCAAAAATCACACTTAGACTTGAAAATAGTCCGTTAAAGGGTAAAAACCCAAATTAGCCCCCAAACGACCCCGTAAGAGGCACGAACACCTCACACGGGACCAATGTAACTTATAGGAACTGATCGTGTAGTCCCGGGTCTCTCGGTTTGAGAGTGTGACAATAATTTACAAAAATCACCACATACACTTAAAAGCAGGCCATTAAAGGGTGAAAACACGAACCAGCCCCCAAATGACCCCGTAGGAGGCACGAACACCTCACACGGGACCAATGTACCTTTTAGGAACTGACTGCACAGTCCCGGGTCTCCCAGTTTGAGAGTATGATGATAATTTGCCAAAATCACAATTAGACATGAAAATAGGCCGTAAAGGGTGAAAACCCGAACCTGTCCCCAGACGACCCCGTAGGAGGCACGAACACCTCCCACGGGACCAATGTTACTTGTAGGAACAGACCGCATAGTCCCGAGTCTCCCAGTTTGAGAGTATGACGATAATTTTCCAAAATCCCACTTAGACTTGAAAACAAGTCGTTAAAGGGTGAAAACCCGAACCATCCTCCAGACGACCCCGTAGGTGGTACGAACACCTCGCACAGGACCAATGTAACTTGTAGGAACTGACTGCGTAGCTTTGGGTCTCCCGATTTGAAAGTATGATGATAATTTGACAAAATCACAATTGGACTTAAAAACAGGTCGTTAAAGGGTGTAAACCCGAACCAACCCCCAAACGACCCCGTAGGAGGCACGAACACCTCGTACGGGACCAATGTAACTTGTAGGAAATAACAGCGTAGTCCAGGTTCTCCCGATTTGAGAGTATGATGATAATTTGAAAAAATCACACTTAGACTTGAAAATAGGCCGTTAAAAGGTGAAAACCCGAACCAACCCCCAAAAGACCCCGTAGGAGGCACGAACACCTCGCACGGGACCAATGAAACTTGTAGGAACTGATCGCTTAGTCCCAGGTCTCGCCGTTTGAGAATATGATGATAATTTTTGCCTTTAAAGGGTAAAAATCTAATCTAGCCCCACACGACCCCATAGGAGGCATGAACACCTCGCACGGGACCAATGAAACCTATAGGAACTGACCGCGTAGGCCCGGGTCTCCCGATTTGAGAGTTTGATGATAATTTGCAAAGATCACACTTAGACTTGAAAACAGGTTGTTAAAGGGTGAAAACCCGAACCAACCCCCAAACAACCTCGTTGGAGGCTCGAACATCTCGCACGGGACCAATATGACTTGTATGAACTGACCGCGTAGTCCCGGGTCTCTTGGTTTGAGAGTATTACGTTAAGATGCAAAAACCACACTTAGACTTGAAAACAGGCCGTTAAAGGGTGTAAACCCGAACCAGCACCCAAACGACCCCGTAGGAGGCTCGAACACCTCGTACGGGACCAATGTAACTTGTATGAACGGACGGCGTAGTCCCGGGTCTCTCGATTTAAGAGTATTATGGTAAATTGCAAAAATCACACTTAGACTTGAAAAACAGGCCGTAAAGGGTGAAAACCCGAAACAGCCCCCCAGACGACCCCTTAGGAGGCACGAACACCTCCCACGGGACCAATGTTACTTATAGGAACTGACCGCATAGTCCCGGGTCTCCCGGTTCGAGAGTAGGACGATAATTTGCCAAAATCCCCCTTAGCCTTGAAAACAGGCCGTTAAAGGGTTAAAACCTGAACTATCCCCCAGACGACCCCGTAGGTGGTACGAACACCTCGTACGGCACCAATGTAACTTGTAGGAACTGACTGCGTAGTTCCAGGTCTATCAGTTTGAAAGTGTGATGATAATTTTCCAAAATCACACTTGGACTTAAAAATAGGTCGTTAAAGGGTGAAAACCCGAACCAGCCCCCAAACAAATCCGTAGGATGCATGAACACCTCGCACGGGACCAATGTAACTTGTAGGAACTGACAGCGTATTCCTCGGTCTCCAAGTTTGATAGTATGATGATAATTTGCAAAAATCACACTTAGACTTGAAAATAGGCCATTAAAGGGTGAAAACCCGAACCAGCCCCCAAATGACCCCGTAGGAGGCTCGAACACCTCGCACGGGACCAATGTAAATTATAGGAAGTGACCGTGTAGTCTCGGGTCTCCCAGTTTGAATGTATGACGATAATTTACAAAAATCACACTTAGACATAAAAACAATCCGTTAATGAGTGAAAACTTGAACCAGCCCCCAAACAACCCCGTAGGAGGCACGAACACCTCGCACGGGACCAACGTAACTTGTAGGAACCGATCGCTTAGTATCGGGTCTCCCCATTTGAGAGTATGAAGATATTTTTTACAAATACACTTAAACTAGAAAACAGACCTTTAAAGGGTGAAAACCCAAACAAGCCCCCAAACAACCCCGTTGGAGGCATAAACACCTCGCACATAACCAATGTTACTTATAGGAACTTACCGCGTAGTCCCGGGTCTCCCAGTTTGAGAGTATGATGATAATTTGCCAAAATCACCTTAGACTTGAAAACAGGTCGTTAAAGGGTGAAAACCCGAACCATCCCCCAAACGACCCCGTAGTAGGCACGAACAGGTCACACGGGACAAATATTACTTGTAAGAACTGATCGCGTAGTCCCGGGTCTCCTAGTTTGAGAGTATGACAATAATTTTGCCAAAATCACACTTAGACTTGAAAACATACCATTAAAGGGTGAAACCCCGAACCATCCCCCAGACGACCCCGTAGGAGGCACGAACACCTCGCACGGGACCAATGTAACTTGTAGGAATTGATCGCTTAGTCCCGGGTCTCCCCATTTGAGAGTATTATGATAATCTTTAAAAATCACACTTAGACTTGAAAACAGACCTTTAAAGGCTGAAAACCCAAACTAGCCCCCAAACGACCCCTAGGAGGCACGAACACCTCGAACGGGACCAATGTAAGTTGTAGGAACTGACCGCATAGTCCCGGGTCTCCCGCTTTGAGAGTATGATGATAATTTTCCAAAAGCACACTTAAACTTGAAAACAGGTCATAAAGGTTGAAAACCAGAACCAGCCCCAGACGACCCCGTAGGAGGCACGAACACGTCGCACGGGACCAATGTTACTTGTAGGAACTAACCGCAAAGTCTCGGGTCTCCCAGTTTGAGAGTATGATGAAAATTTTCCAAAATCACACTTAGACTTGAAAACAGACCGTTAAAGGGTGAAAACCCGAACCATCCCCCACACGACCTCGTAGGAGGCACGAAAACCTCGAACGGGACCAATGTTACTTGTAAGAAGTGACCGCGTAGTCTCGGGTCTCCCAGTTTGAGAGTATGACGATAATTTTCCACAATCACACTTAGACTTGAAAACAGACCGTTAAAGGATGAAAACCCGAATAATCCCCAAACGACCCCGTGGAGGCACGAACACCTCGTACGGGACTAATGTAACTTGCCGGAACTGATCGCTTAGTCACGGGTCTCCCCATTTAAGAGTATGATGATAATTTTTAAAAATCACACTTAGACTTGAAAACAGACCTTTAAAGGGTGAAAACCCGAACTAGCCACCAAACGACCCCGTAGGAGGCACAAACACCTCGCATGGGACCAATGTTAGTTGTAGGAACTGACCGCATAGTCTCGGGTCTCCCGATTTGAGGGTATGATGATAATTGGCCAAAATCACACTTAGACTTGAAAACAGGTCGTAAAGGGTGAAAACCAGAACCAGCCCTAGAAGACCCCGTAGGAAGAAGGAACACCTCGCATGGGTCCAATGTTACTTCTAGGAACTGACCGCGTTGTCCTGGGTCTCCCAGTTTGAGAGTATGACGATAATTTGCCAAAATCACACTTAGACTTAAAAACAGGTTGTTAAAGGGTGAAAACCCGAACCATCCCCCACACGACCTCGTAGGAGGCACGAACACCTCGCACGGGACCAATGTTACTTGTAGGAACTGACCGCATAGTCCCGGGTCTTCTGGTTTGAAAGTATAATGATAATTTGCGAAAATCACAGTTAGAGTTAAAAATAGGACGTTAAAAGGTGAAAACCCAAACTAGCCCCCAAATGAACCCGTAGGAGGCACGAACACCTCGTACGGACCAATGTAACTTATAGGAACTGAGCATGTAGTCCAGCCTCTCCCCGTTTCAGAGTATGATGATAATTTTTAAAAATAACACTTAGACTTGATAACAGACCTTCAAAGGGTGAAAACCCAAAATAGCCCCCAAATGACCCCGTAGGAGGCACGAACACCTCGCACGGGACCAATGTAAGTTGTAGGAACTGACCGCATAGTCCCGGGTCTCCCAGTTTGTGGGTATGACGATAATTTGCCAAAATCACACTTAGACTTGAAAACAGGCCATAAAGGGTGAAAACCAGAACCAACCCCCAGACGACCCCGTAGGAGACACGAACACCTCGCACGGGACCAATGTTAGTTGTAGGAGCTGACCACATAGTCCTAGGTCTCCCAGTTTGAGGGTATGACGATAATTTTGCCAAAATCACACTTAGACTTGAAAACAGACCGTTAAACGGTGAAAACCCGAACCGTCCCCCAGACGACCCCGTAGGAGGCACTAACACCTCGCACGGGTCCAATGTAGGTTGTAGGTATTGATCGCTTAGTCCCGGGTCTCCCCGTTTGAGAGTATGATGATAATCTTTAAAAATCACACTTAGACTTGAAAACAGACCTTTAAAGGCTGAAAACCCAAACTAGCCCCCAAACGACCCCGTAGGAGGCACGAACACCTCGAACGGGACCAATGTAAGTTGTAGGAACTGACCGCATAGTCCCGGGTCTCCCGCTTTGAGAGTATGATGATAATTTTCCAAAAGCACACTTAAATTTGAAAACAGGTCATAAAGGTTGAAAACCAGAACCAGCCCCAGATGACCCCATAGGAGGCACGAACACGTCGCATGGGACCAATGTTACTTGTAGGAACTAACCGCAAAGTCCCGGGTCTCCCAGTTTGAGAGTATGATGAAAATTTGCCAAAATCACACTTAGACTTGAAAACAGACCGTTAAAGGGTGAAAACCCGAACCATCCCCCACACGACCTCGTAGGAGGCACGAAAACCTCGAACAGGACCAATGTTACTTGTAAGAAGTGACCGGGTAGTCTCGGGTCTCCCAGTTTGAGAGTATGACGATAATTTTCCACAATCACACTTAGACTTGAAAACAGACCGTTAAAGGATGAAAACCCGAATAATCCCCAGACGACCCCGTGGAGGCACGAACACCTCGTACGGGACTAATGTAACTTGCCGGAACTGATCGCTTAGTCACGAGTCTCCCCATTTAAGAGTATGATGATAATTTTTAAAAATCACACTTAGACTTGAAAACAGACCTTTAAAGGGTGAAAACCCAAACTAGCCACCAAACGACCCCGTAGGAGGCACAAACACCTCGCATGGGACCAATGTTAGTTGTAGGAACTGACCGCATAGTCTCGGGTCTCCCGATTTGAGGGTATGATGATAATTTGCCAAAATCACACTTAGACTTGAAAACAGGTCGTAAAGGGTGAAAACCAGAACCAGCCCTAGAAGACCCCGTAGGAAGAAGTAAAACCTCGCATGGGTCCAATGTTACTTGTAGGAACTGACCGCGTTGTCCTGGGTCTCCCAGTTTGAGAGTATGACGATAATTTGCCAAAATCACACTTAGACTTAAAAACAGGTTGTTAAAGGGTGAAAACCCGAACCATCCCCCACACGACCTCGTAGGAGGCACGAACACCTCGCACGGGACCAATGTTACTTGTAAGAAGTGACCGCGTAGTCTCGGGTCTCCCAGTTTGAGAGTATGATGATAATTTTCCACAATCACACTTAGACTTGAAAACAGACCGTTAAAGGATGAAAACCCAAATAATCCCCAGACGACCTCGTGGAGGCACGAACACCTCGTACGGGACTAATGTAACTTGCCGGAACTGAACGCTTAGCCACGGGTCTCCCCATTTAAGAGTATGATGATAGTTTTTAAAAATCACACTTAGACTTGAAAACAAACCTTTAAAGGGTGAAAACCCAAACTAGCCACCAAACGACCCCGTAGGAGGCATAAACACCTCGCATGGGACCAATGTTAGTTGTAGGAACTGACTGCATAGTCTCGGGTCTCCCGATTTGAGAGTATGATGATAATTTGCCAAAATCACACTTAGACTTGAAAACAGGTCGTATAGGGTGAAAACCAGAACCAACCCCAGAAGACCCCGTAGGAAGAAGGAACACCTCGCATGGGTCCAATGTTGCATGTAGGAACTGACCGCGTTGTCCCGGGTCTCCCAGTTTGAGAGTATGACGATAATTTGCCAAAATCACACTTAGACTTAAAAACAGGTTGTTAAAGGGTGAAAACCCGAACCATCCACCACACGACCTCGTAGGAGGCACGAACACCTCGCACGGTACCAATGTTACTTGTAGGAACTGACCGCATAGTCCCGGGTCTTCCGGTTTGAAAGTATAATGATAATTTGCAAAAATCACAGTTAGAGTTGAAAACAGGACGTTAAAAGGTGAAAACCCAAACTAGCCCCCAAATGAACCTGTAGGAGGCACGAACACCTCGTACGGACCAATGTAACTTATAGGAACTGACCATGTAGTCCAGCCTCTCCCTGTTTCAGAGTATGATGATAATTTTTAAAAATAACACTTAGACTTGATAACAGACCTTCAAAGGGTGAAAACCCAAACTAGCCCCCAAATGACCCCGTAGGAGGCACGAACACCTCGTACGAGACCAATGTAACTTGTAGGAACTGACCTCATTGTCCTGGGTCTCTCGGTTTGAGAGTGTGACGATAATTTGCCAAAATCAAACTCAGACTTGAAAACAAGCCGTAAAGGGTCAAAACCAGATCCAGCCCCCAGGCGACCCCGTAGGAGGCACAAACACCTTCCACGAGATCGATGTTACTATTAGGAACTGATCGCGTAGTCCCAGGTCTCCCGATAAGAGAGTATGACGATAATTTTCCAAAATCACACTTAGACTTGAAAACAGGTAGTTAAAGGGTGAAAACTCGAACCATCCCCCAGACGACCCCATAGGAGGCAGGAACACATCGTACGGGACCAATGTTACTTATAGGAACTGACCGTGTAGTCCGGGGTCTACCTGTTTGAGAGTATGAAGATAATTTGCTAAAATCACACTTAGACTTGAAAACAGGCCGTTAAAGGGTGAAAACACGAACCATCCCCTAGACGACCCCGTAGGAGGTACGAACACCTCAAACAGGACCAATGTAACTTGTTGGAACTGATCGCGTAGTCCCGGGTCTCCCGGTTTGAAAGTATGTCGATAATTTGCAAAAATCCCACTTAGACTTGAAAATAGGCTCTTAAAGGGTGAAAACCCGAACTAGCCCCCAAACGACCCCGTAGGAGGCACGAACACCTGGCACGGGACCAATGTAACTTGTCGGAACTGACCTCATATTCCCGGGTCTCCCGGTTTGAGAGTGTGATGATAATTTGCAAAAATCACACTTCGACTTGAAAACAGGCCGTTAAAGGGTGAAAACCCAAACTACCCCCAAACGACCCCGTAGGAGGCACGAACACCTCGCACGGGACCAATGTAACTTGTAGAAACTGTCCGTGTAGTCCCGAGTCTCTCGTTTTGAGAGTATGCCTATAATTTACAAAAATCACCACTTACACTTAAAAACAGGCCGTTAAAGGGTAAAAACCCGAACCATCCCCCAAACGACCCCGTAGGAGGCACAAACACCTTTCTCGAGACCAATGTTACTTGTAGGAACTGACCGCATAGTCCCAGGTCTCCCGGTTTTAGAGTGTGACGATAATTTACAAAAATCACACCCTTAAAAATAGGTCGTTAAAGGGTGAAAATCTGAACCAGCCCCCAAACGACCCCATTGGAGGCTCGAACACCTCGCACAGGACCAATGTAACTTGTAGTAACTGACCGCGTAGTCCCGAGTCTCCCGATTTGAGAGTTTGACGATAATTTGCAAAATTCACCTTTTGACTTGAAAACAGGCCGTTAAAGGGTGAAAATCCGAACCAGCCACCAAACTACCCCGTAGGAGGCACAAATACCTCTCACGGGACCAATGTAACTTATTGGAACTGACCGCGTAGTCCCGAGTCTCCCGATTTGAGAGAATGATGATAATATATGAAAAATCATACTTAGACTTGAAAATAGTCCGTTAAAGGGTAAAAACCCAAACCATCCGCCAAACGTCCCCGTAGGAGGCACGAACACCTCGCACGGGACGAATGTAACTTGTAGGAACTGACCGCGTAGTCTCGGGTCTCCAGACTTGAGAGTGTGACAATAATTTGTAAAAATCACACTTAGACTTGAAAACTTGTCGTTAAAGGGTTAAAACCCGAACCAACCACCAAACTACCCCGTAGAAGGCACGAACACCTCACACGGGACAAATGTAACTTGTAAGAACTGATCGCGTAGTCCCGAGTCTCCCGGTTTGAGAGAATGATGATAATCTATGGAAAATCACACTTACACTTGAAAACAGTTCGTTAAAGGGTGAAAACCCAAACCAGCCGCTAAATGACCCCGTAGGAGGCACGAACACCTCGCACGGGACCAATGAAACTTGTAGGAACTGACCGCGTAGTACCGGGTCTCCCGGTTTGAGAGTATGACGGTAATTAGTAAAAATCACACTTAAACTTGAAAACAGGCCGTTAAAGAGTGAAAAGCCGAACCAGCCCCCAGACGACCCCGTAGGAGGCACGAACACCTCGCAAGGGACCAATGAAACTTGTCGGAACATACAGCGTAGTGCCGCCTCCACCGATTTGAGAGTATGATGATAATTTACAAAAATCAGACTTAGACCTGAAAACAGTCCATTCAAGGTTGAAAACTCGATCCATCCGCCAAACAACCCCGTAAGAGGCACGAACACCTCACACGGGACCAATGTAACTTGTAGGAACTGATCGCGTAATACCAGGTATCTCGGTTTGAGAGTAAGACGATAATTTGCAAAAATCACACTTAGACTTGAAAACAGGCTGTAAAAGGGTGAAAACCTGAACCAGCCCCCAGACGACCCCGTAGGAGGCACGAACACCTCGCACTGGACCAATGTAACTTGTAGGAACTGACCGCGAAGTCTCAGGCCTCCCGGTTTGAGAGTACGAGGATAATTGGCAAAAATCACACTTAGACTTGAAAACAAGACGTTAAAGGGTGAAAAGCCGAACCAGTCATGTAGGAGACACGAACACCTCGCACGAGACCAATGTAACTTATAGGAACTGACCGCGTAGTCCCTATTCTTCCGGTTTGAGAGTATGATGATAATTTACAAAAATCACACTTAGACTTGAAAACATTCCGTTAATGGGTGAAAACCCGAACCAGCCCCCAGACGACCCCGTAGGAGGCACGAACACCTCGTACGGGACCAATGTAACTTTTAGGACCTGACTGCGTAATCTCGGGTCTCTCGGTTTGAGTGTATGACGATAATTTGCAAAAATAACACTTAGATATGAAAATAGGCCGTTAAAGGGTGAAAACCCAATCTAGCCCCCGAACAACCCCGTAAGAGGCACGAACACCTCGTACGAGACCAATGTAACATGTCTAGACTGACCGCATAGTCCCGGGTCTCCCATTTTCAGAGTATGATGATAATTTGCCAAGATCACACTTAGACTTAAAATAGGCCGTTAAAGGATGAAAACCCAAACAATCCCACAAACGACCCTGTAGGAGGCACGAACACCTCGCACCGGACCAATGTAACTTGTGAGACCTGACTGCATAGTCTCGGGTCTCTAGGTGTGAGAGTATGACGATAATTTGAAAAAATAACACTTAGATATGAAAATAGGCCATTAAAGGGTGAAAACCCAATCCAGCCCCCAAACAACCCCATAAGAGGCACGAACACCTCGTACGAGACCAATGTAACATGTCTGAACTGACCGAATAGTCCCGGGTCTCCCAGTTTGAGAGTATGATGATAATTTTTCAAGATCACTCTTAGACTTAAAATAGGCTGTTAAAGGGTGAAAACCCAAACGATCCCAAAAATGACCCCGTAGGAGGCACGAACACCTCGCATTGGACCAATGTAACTTATAGGAACTGACCGCGAAGTCCCGGGCCTCCCGGTTTGAGAGTACGAGGATAATTTGCAAAAATCATACTTAGACATGAAAACAGGCCGTTAAAGGGTGAAAACTCAAACTAGCCCCCAAACGACCCCGTAAGAGGCACGAACACCTCGCACGGGATCAATGTAACTTGTAGGAACTGACCGCATAGTCTCGGGTCTCTCGGTTTGAGAGTATGATGATAATTTACTAAAATTCACCACTTACACTTAAAAACAGGCCATTAAAGGGTGAAAACAAAAACTAGCCCCCAAACGACCCCGTAGGAGGCACGAACACCTTGCACGGGACCAATGTAACTTTTAGGAACTGACCGTGTAGTCTCGAGTCTCTCGGTTTGAGAGTATCACGATAATGTACAAAAATCACCACTTACACTTAAAAATAGGCCGTTAAAGGGTGAAAACCTGAACCATCCCCCAAACGACCCCATAGGAGGCACAAACACCTTCCACGAGACCAATGTTACTTGTAGGAACTAACCGCATAGTCCCGGGTCTCCCGATTTGAAAGTATGACAATAATTTACAAACCTCACCACTTACCCTTAAAAACAGGTCGTTAAATCGTGAAAATTCGAACCTGCCCCCAAACGACCCCGTAGAAAGCACGAATACCTCGCACGGGACCAATGTAACTTGTAGGAACTGACCGCTTAGTCCCGGGTCTCTCGGTTTGAGAGTATGATGATAATATAACAAAATCACACTTACACTTGAAAATAGGTCGTTAAATGTGAAAACCCGAACAAACCCCCAGACGACCCCGTAGGAGGCACGAACACCTCGTACGGGACCAATACTACTTGCAGGAATTCACCGCGTAGTCCTGGATCTCTCGGTTTGAGAGTATGATGATAATTTTTTAAGATCACACTTAGAGTTGAAAATACGCCGTTAAAGGGTGAAAACCCGAACAAATCGCCAAACAACCCCATAAGAGGCACAAACACCTCGCACTGGACCAATGTAACTTGTAGGAACTGACCGCGAAGTTCGGGGCCTCCCGGGTTGAGAGTATGAGGATAATTTGCAAAAATCACACATAGACTTGAAAACAGGTCGTTAAAGGGTGAAGACCCAAACTAGCCCCCAAACGATCCCGTAAGTAGCACGAACACCTCTCACGGAACCAATGTTACTTGTAGGAACTGACTGTGCATAGTCCTGGGTTTCCCGTTTTGAGAGTACTATGATAATTTGTCAAAATCACACTTAGACTTAAAAATAGGCCGTTAAAGTGTGAAAACCTGAACCAACCCCCAAACGACCCCGTAGGAGGCACGTACACCTGGCACGGGACCAATGTAACTTGCAGGAATTGATCGCTTAGTCCCGGGTCTCCCCGTTTGAGAGTATGATGATAATTTTTAAAAATCACACTTAGACTTGAAAACAGACCTTTAAAGGGTGAAAACCCAAACTAGCCCCCAAACGACCCCGTACGAGGCACGAACACCTCGCACGGGACCAATGTAACTTGTAAGAACTGACCTCATAGTCCTGGGTCTCCTGGTTTGAGAGTGTGACGATAATTTGCCAAAATAACACTTAAACTTGAAAACAAGCCCTTAAAGGGTGAAAACCCGAGCCATACCACAGACGACCCCGTAGGAGGAACAAACACCTCACACGGGACCAATGTAACTTGTTGGAACTGATCGCGTAGTCCCGGGGTTCCCGATTTGAAAGTATGTCGATAATTTGCAAAAATACACTTTGACTTGAAAATAGGCTGTTAAAGGGTGAAAACCCGAACTAGCCCCCAAACGACCCCGTAGGAGGCACGAACACCTCGCACGGGACCAATGTAACTTATAGTAACTAATTGTGTTGTCCCGCCTCTCTCGGTTTGAGAGAATGGCGATAATTTGCAAAAATCACACTTCGACTTGAAAACAGGTCGTTAAAGGGTGAAACCCCAAACTAGCCCCTAAATGACCCCGTAGGAGGCACGGACACCTCGCACGGGACCAATGTAACTTGTAGAAACTTACCGTGTAGTCCCGAGTGTCTCATTTTGAGAGTATGCTGATAATTTATAAAACTCACCACTTACACTTAAAAACAGGCCGTTAAAGGGTGAAAACCCGAACCATCCCCCAAACGACCCCGTAGGAGGCACAAACACCTTCCACGAAACCAATGTTACTTCTAGGAATTGATCGCATAGTCCCGGGTCTCCCGGTTTGAGAGTATGATGATAATTTGCAAAAATCACCACTTACCCTTAAAAACACGTCGTTAAAGGGTGAAAATCCGAACCAGCCCCCAAACGACCCCATAGGAGGAATGTCACTTGTAGGAAATGACCGCGTAGTCCGTAGTCTCCCGGTTTGAGATTTTGATGATAATTTGCAAAAATCACACTTAGACATGAAAACAGGTCGTTAAAGGGTGAAAATCTGAACCAGCCACAAAACTACCCCGTAGGAGGCGCGAATACCTCGCATGAGACCAATGTAACTTGTAGGAACTGGACGCGTAGTCCCGGGTGTCCCAGTTTGAGAGTATGACGATAATTTGTAAAAATCACACTTAGAATTGAAAACATGCCGTTAAAGGGTGAAAACCCGAACCAGGCACCAAACTACCCCGTAAAAGGCACGAAAACCTCGCACGAGTCCATTGTAACTTGTAGGAACTGACCGCGTAGTCCCGAGTCTCCCGATTTGAGAGAATGATGATAATTTATGGAAAATCACACTTAGACTTGAAAACAGTCCATTAAAGGGTTAAAACCCAAACTAGTAGCTAAACGACCCCGTAGGAGGCACGAACACCTCGCACGGGACCAATGTAACTATTAGGAACTCACCGCGTAGTCTCGGGTCTCCCGGTTTGAGAGTATGACGATAATTTGTAAAAATCACACTTAAACTTTAAAACAGGCCGTTAAAGGTTGCAAAGCCTAACCAGCTCCCAGAAGACCCCGCAGGAGGCACGACCACCTTGCAAGGGACCAACGAAACTTGTAGGAACATACTGCGTAGTCCCGCCTCCCCCGGTTTGAGAGTATGATGATAATTTACAAAAATCACACTTGTACTTGAAAACAGTCCATTAAAGGTTGAAACCCGATCCAACCCCCAAATGACTCTGTAAGAGGCACAACAACCTCGTACGGGACCAATATAACTTGTAGGAACTGATCGCGTAGTACCGGGTCTCTCAGTTTGAGAGTAAGACGATAATTTGCAAAAATCACACTTAGACTTGAAAACAGGCCGTTAAAGGTTGAAAACCTGAAACAGCCCCCAGACGACCCCGTAGTAGGCACAAACACCTCGCACTGGACCAATGTAACTTGTAGGAACTGACCGCAAAGTCTCAGGCCTCCCGGTTTGAGAGTACGAGGATAATTGGCAAAAATCACACTTAGACTTGAAAATAGCCCATTAAAGGGTGAAAAGCCGAACCAGTCCCCGAACGACCCTGTAGGAGGCACGAACACCTTGCACGGGACAAATGTAACTTGTAGGAACTGACCGCGTAGTCCCGAGTCTTCCGATTTGAGAGTATGACGCTAATTTGCCAAAATCACACTTAGACTTGAAAACATGCCGTTAAAGGGTGAAAACCCGAACCAACCCCCACACGACCCCGTAGGAGGCACGAAAACCTCGTACGTGACCATTGTAACATGTCGGAACTGACCGCATTGTCTCGGGTCTCCCGGTTTGAGAGTATGATGATAATTTGCCAAGGTCACACTTAGACTTAAAATAGGCCGTTAAAGGATGAAAACCCAAACACTCCCACAAATGACCCCGTAGGAGGCACGAACACCTCGCACGGGACCAATGTTACTTTTAGGAACTGACCGCGTAGTCCCGGGTCTCCCAGTTTGAGAGTATGACAACAATTTGCAAAAATCACACTTAGACTTGATAACCGGCCGTTAAAGGGTGAAAACCCAAACCATCCCCCACACGACCTCGTAAGAGGCACGGACACCTCGCACGGGACAAATGTTACTTGTAGGAAGTGATCGCATAGTCCTAAGTCTCTCGGTTTGAGAGTATGACGATTATTTACAAAATCACCACTTACACTTAAAAATAGGCCGTTAAAGGGTATAAACCCGAACCATCCCCCAGACGACCCCGTAGGAGGCACAAACACCTTCCCCGAGACCAATGTTACTTGTAGGAACTGACCGCATAGTCCCGGGTCTCCCAGTTTGAGAGTATGATGATAATTTACAAAAATCACCACTTACCCTTAAAAACACGTCGTTAAAGTGTGAAAATGCCAACCAGCCCCCAAACAACCCTGTAGAAAGCACGAATACCTCGCACGGGACCAATGTAACTTGTAGGAACTGACCGCGTAGTCCCAGGTCTCTCGGTTTGAGAGTATGATGATAATTTATCAAAATCACACTTAGACTTGAAAATAGGCCGTTAAAGGGTGAAAACCAGAACAAACCCCCAAACGACCCCATAGGAGGCACGCACACCTCGCACTGGACCAATGTAACTTATAGGAACTGACCGCGAAGTTCCGGGCCTCCCGGTTTGAGAGTACAAGGATACTTTGCAAAAATCCCACTTAGACTTGAAAATTGGCCGTTAAAGGGGGAAAACCGAAATTAGCCCCCAAACGACCCCGTAAGAGGCACGAACACCTCGCACGGGACCAATGTAACTTATAGGAACTGATCGTGTAGTCTCGGGTCTCTCGGTTTGAGAGTGTGATGATAATTTACAAAAATCACCACATACACTTAAAAACATGTCGTTAAAGGGTGAAAACACGAACCGCCCCCCAAACGACCTCGTAGGAGCCACGAACACCTCACACGGGACCAATGTAACTTGTAGGAACTGACTGCATAGTCACGAGTCTCCCAGTTTGAGAGTATGATGATAATTTGCCAAAATCACATTTAGACATGAAAATAGGCCGTAAAGGGTGAAAACTCGAACCAGTCCCCAGACGAACCCGTAGGAGGCACGAACACCTCCCACGGGACAAATGTTACTTGTAGGAACTGATCGCATAGTCTCAAGTCTCCCAGTTGGAGAGTATGATGATAATTTGCCAAAATCCCACTTAGACTTGAAAACATGCCGTTAAAGGGTGAAAACATGAACCAGCCCCCAGACGACACCGTAGCAGGCAAGAACTCCTCGTACGAGACCAATGTAACTTGTAGGACCTGACCGCGTAGTCTCGGGTCTCTCGGTTTGAGAGTATGACGATAATTTGCGAAAATCACACTTAGATATGAAAATAGGCCATTAAAGGGTGAAACCCAATCCAGCCCCCAAACGACCCTATAAGGGGCACGAACACCTCGTACGAGACCATTGTAACATGTTGGAACTGACCACATAGTCCCGGGTCTCACGGTTTGAGAGTATGATGATAATTTGCCAATATCACACTTAGACTTAAAATAGGCCGTTAAAGGATGAAAACCCAAACAATCCCACAAATGACCCTGTAGGAGGCACGAACACCTCGTACGGGACCAATGTTACTTGTAGGAACTGACTGCGTAGTCCCGGGTCTCCCAGTTTGAGAGTATGATAACAATTTGCCAAAATCACACTTAGACTTGAAAATCGGCCGTCAAAGGGTGAAAACCCGAACCATCCCCCACACGACCTCGTAGGAGGCACGAACACCTCGCACGGGACCAATGTTACTTGTAGGAACTGACCACATAGTCTCAGGTCTCTCAGTTTGAGAGTATGATGATAATTTACCAAAATTCACCACTTGCACTTAAAAATAGGCCGTTAAAGGGTGAAAACCCAAACTAGCCTCCAAACGACCCCGTAGGAGGCACGAACACCTCGCACGGGACCAATGTAACTTGTAGGAACTGACCGTGTAGTCCTGAGTCTCTCAGTTTGAGAGTATGACGATAATTTACAAAAATCACCACTTACACTTAAAAATAGGTCGTTAAATGGTATAAACCCGAACCATCCCCCAGACGACCCCGTAGGAGTCACAAACACCTTCCACGAGACCAATGTTACTTGTAGGAACTGACCGCATAATCCCGGGTCTCCCGTTTTGAGAGTATGATGATAATTTACAAAAATCACCACTTACCCTAAAAAACAGGTCGTTAAAGGGTGAAAATCCAAACCAGCACCCAAACGACTCCGTAGGAAGCACGACTTCCTCGCACGGGACCAATGTAACTTATAGGAAATGACCGCGTAGTCCCGTGTCTATCGGTTTGAGAGTACGATGATAATTTATCATTATCACACTTAGACTTGAAAATAGGCCGTTAAAGTGTGAAAACCCGAACAAACCCCCAAACGACCCCATGGGAGGCACGAACACCTCACACTGGACCAATGTAACTTATAGGAACTGACCGCGAAGTGCCGGGCCTCCCGGTTTGAGAGTACGAGGATACTTTGAAAAAATCACACTTAGACTTGAAAATAGGCCGTTAAAGGGGGAAAACCCAAATTAGCCCCCAAACGACCCCGTAGGAGGCACGAACACCTCGCACGGGACCAATGTAACTTATAGGAACTGAACGTGTAGTCTCGGGTCTCTCGGTTTGAGAGTGTGACGATAATTTACAAAAATCACCACATACACTTAAAAACAGGACGTTAAAGGGTGAAAACACGAACTAGCCCCCAAACGACCCCGTATTAGGCACGAACACCTCACACGGGACCAATGTAACTTGTAGGAACTGACTGCATAGTCCCGGGTCTCCCAGATTGAGAGTATGATGATAATTTGCCAAAATCACATTTAGACATGAAAACAGGCCGTAAAGGGTGAAAACCCGAACCAGTCCCCAGACGACCCCGTAGGAGGCACGAACACCTCCCACGGGACCTATGTTACTTATAGGAACTGACCGCATAGTCCCGAGTCACCCAGTTTGAGAGTATGATGATAATTTGCCAAAATCCAACTTAGACTTGAAAACAGGCCGTTAAAGGGTTAAAACCCGAACCATCCCCCAGACGACCCCGTAGGTGGTATGAACACCTTGCACGGGACCAATGTAACTTGTAGGAACTGACAGCGTAGTTTCGGGTCTCCCGGTTTGAAAGTATGACGATAAATTGCCAAAATCACAATTGGACTTAAAAGCAGGTCGTTAAAGGGTGTAAACCCGAACCAGCCCCCAAACGACCCCGTAGGAGGCACGAACACCTCACACGGGAACAATGAAACTTGTAGAAACTGACCGCGTAGGCTCGGGTCTCCCGATTTGACAGTATGATGATAATTTGCAAATATCACACTTAGACTTGAAAACAGGTCATTAAAGGGGTAAAACCCGAACCAGACCACAAACGACCCCGTAGGAGGCACGAACACCTCGCACGGGACAAATGTAACTTGTAGGTACTGATCGCTTAGTCTCGAGTCTCCCCATTTGAGAGTATGAAGATAATTTCTTCAAATACACTTAAAATTGAAAACAAACCTTTAAAGGGTGAAAACCCAAACTAGCCGCCAAACGACCCCGTAGGAGGCACGAACACCTCGCACGGGACCAATGTAATTTGTAGGAACTGACCGCATAGTCCCGAGTCTCCCGGTTTGAGAGTATGACAATAATTTGCCAAAATCACATTTAGACTTAAAAACAGGTCGTAAAGGATGAAAACTCGAACCAACCCCGTAGGAGGCACGAACACCTCGCACGGGACCAATGTTACTTATAGGAACTGACCGCGTAGTCCTGGGTCTCCCAATTTGAGAGTATGATGATAATTTGCCAAAATCACACTTAGACTTGAAAATAGGCCGTTAAAGGGTGAAAACCCGAACCATTCCACACACGACCCCGTAGGAGGCACGAACACCTCACACGGGACCAATGTCACTTGTAAGAATTGATCGATTAGTCCCGGGGTCTCCCCATTTGAGAGTATGATGATAATTTTTAAAAATCACACTTAGACTTGAAAACAGACCTTTAAAGGGTGAAAACCCAAACAAGCCCCCAAACGACCCCGTAGGAGGCACGAACACCTCGCATGGGACCAATGTAAGTTATAGGAACTGACCGCCTAGTCCCGGGTCTCCCGATTTGAGAGTATGACGATAATTTGCAAAAATCACACTTAAACTTGAAAATAGGTCGTAAAGGGTGAAAACCAGAACGCGCCCCCAGACGACCCCGTGGGAGGCACGAACACCTCGCACGGGACCAACGTTACTTGTAGGAATTGACCCCATAGTCCCGGGTCTCCCAGTTTGAGAGTATGATGAAAATTTGCCAAAATCACACTTAGACTAGAAAATAGGCCGTTAACGGGTGAAATCCCGAACCATCCCCCACACGACCTCGTAGGAGCCACGAAAACCTCGCACGTGACCAATGTTACTTGTAAGAAGTGACCGCGTAGTCCCGGGTCTCCCAGATTGAGAGTATGATGATAATTATCCAAAATCACACTTAGACTTGAAAACAGACCGTTAAAGGGTGAAAACCCGAACAATCCCCAGACGACCCCGTAGGAGGCACGAACACCTCGCACGGGACCAATGTAACTTGCAGGAATTGATCGCTTAGTCCCGGGTCTCCCCGTTAGAGAGTATGATGATAATTTTTAAAAATCACACTTAGACTTGAAAACAGACCTCTAGAAGGTGAAAACCCAAACTAGCCCCCAAACGACCCCGTAGGAGGCACGAACACCTCGCACAGGACCAATGTAGGTTGTAGGAACTGACCGCATAGTCCCAGGTCTCCCGATTTGAGAGTATGACGATAATTAGCCAAAATCACACTTAAACTTGAAAATAGGTCGTAAAGGGTGAAAACCAGAACCAGCCCCAGACGACCCCGTAGGAGGCACGAACACCTCGCACGGGACCAATGTTACTTGTAGGAACTGGCCGCGTAGTCCCGGGTCTCCCAGTTTGATAGTATGATGAATATTTGCCAAAATCACACTTAGACTTGAAAACAGGCCGTTAAAGGGTGAAAACCCGAACCATCCCCCACATGCCCTCGTAGGCTGCACGAACACCTCGCACGGGACCAATGTTACTTATAGGAAGTGATCGCGTAGTCCCGGGTCTTCCAGTTTGAGAGTATGACGATAATTTTCCAAAATCATACTTAGACTTGAAAATAGACAGTTAAAGGGTGAAAACCCGAACCATCCCCAGACGACCCCATAGGAGGCACGAAAACCTCGTACGGGACAAATGTAACTTGATGGAACTAATCGCTTAGTCCTGGGTCTCCCCGTTTGAGAGTATGATGATAATTTTTAAAAATAACACTTAGACTTGATAACAGACCTTTAAAGGGTGAAAACCCAAACTAGCCCCCAAACAACCCCGTAGGAGGCATGAACACCTCGCACGGGACCAATATAAGTTGTAGGAACTGATTGCATAGTCCCGGGTCTCCTGGTTTCAGGGTATGATGATAATTTTCCAAAATCACACTTAGACTTGAAAACAGGCTGTTAAAGGGTGAAAACCCGAACCATCTCCCAAACGACCCCGTAGGAGGCACGAACACCTCGCACGGGACCTATGTTACTTGTAGGAGCTGACCGCGTAGTCCCGGGTCTCCCGTTTTGAAAGTATGATGATAATTTGCAAAAATCACCATTAGATTTGAAAACATGACGTTAAAAGGTGAAAAACCGAACCAGCCCCTAAACGAAATCGTAGTAGGCACAGACACCTCGCACGGGACCAATGTAACTTATAGGAACTGACCGTGTAGTCCCACCTCTCTCAGTTTGAGAGTATGACGATAATTTACAAAAAACACCACTTACACTTAAAAACTGGAAGTTAAAGGGTGAAAACCTAAACCAGCCCCCACGCGACCCCATAGGAGGCACGAACACCTCGCACGGGACCAGTATTACTTGTAGGAACTGACCGCGTAGTCCCGGGTCTCCCAGTTTGAGAGTATGATGATAATTTTGCCAAAATCAGACTTAGACTTGAAAATAGACCGTTAGAGGGTGAAAACCCGAACCATCCCTTAGATGACCCCGAAGGAGGCACGAACACCTCGCACGGGACCAATGTAGCATGTAGGAATTGATCGCTTAGTCCCGGGTCGCCCCGTTTGAGAGTATGATGATAATTTTTAAAAATCACACTTAGACTTAAAAACAGACCTTTAAAGGGTGAAAACTAAAACTAGCCCCCAAACGACCCCGTAGGAGGCACGAGCACCTCGTACGGGACCAATGTAAGTTGTAGGAACTGATCGCATAGTCCCGAGTCTCCCGGTTTGAGGGTATGATGATAATTTGCCAAAATCACACTTAAACTTGAAAACATGTCATAAACGGTGAAAACCAGAACCAGCCCCAGACGACCCCGTAGGAGGCACGAACACCTCACACGGGAACAATGAAACTTGTAGAAATTGATCGCGTCGTCCTGGGTCTCCCAGTTTGAGAGTATGACAACAATTTGCCAAAATCACACTTAGACTTGAAAACTGGCCGTTAAAGGGTGAAAACCCGAACCATCCACCACACGACTTCGTAGGAGGCCCGAACACCTCGCACGGGACCAATGTTACTTGTAAGAACTGACCGCGTAGTCCCGGGTCTCCCGGTTTGAAAGTATGATGATAATTTGCAAAAATCACAGTTAGAGTTGAAAACAGGACGTTAAAAGGTGAAAACCCAAACCAGCCCCCAAACGAACCCGTAAGAGGCACGGACACCTCGTACTGGACCAATGTAACTTATAGGAACTGACCATGTAGTCCCGCCTCTCCCAGTTTGAGAGTACGATGATTGTTTTTAAAAATCACACTTAGACTTGAAAACAGGTCGTAAAGGCTGAAAACCAGAACCAGCCCCCAAACGACCCCGTAGGAGGCACGAACACCTCGCACTGGACCAATGTTACTTATAGGAACTGACCGCGTTGTCCCGGGTCTCCCAGTTTGAGAGTATGATGATGATTTGCGAAAATCACATTTAGAGTTGAATATATGCCGTTAAAGGGTGAAAACCCAAACCATCCCCCACACGACCCCGTAGGAGGCACGAACACCTCGCACGGGGCCAATGTTACTTGTAGGAACTGACCGCGTAGTCCCCAGTCTCCCAGTTTGAGAGTATGACTATAATTTTGCCAAAATCACACTTAGACTTGAAAACACACCGTTAAAGGGTGAAAACCCGAACCATCCCCCAAACGACCCCGTAGGAGGCACGAACACCTCGCACGGGACCAATGTTACTTGTAGGAACTGACCGCGTAGTCCCGGGTCTCCCAGTTTGATAGTATGATGAAAATTTGCCAAAATCACACTTAGACTTGAAAATAGGCCGTTTAAGGGTGAAAACCCGAACCATCCCCCACATGACCTCGTAGGAGGCATGAACACCTCGTACGGGACCAATATTACTTATAAGAAGTGATCGCGTAGTCCCGGGTCTCCCAGTTTGAGAGTATGATGATAATTTTCCAAAATCACACTTAGACTTGAAAACAGACCGTTAAAGGGTGAAAACCCGAACCATCCCCAGAAGACCCCGTAGGAGGCACGAAAACCTCGTACGGGACCAATGTAACTTGAAGGAACTAATCGCTTAGTCCCGGGTCTCCCCGTATGAGAGTATTATGATAATTTTTAAAAATAACACTTAGACTTGATAACAGACCTTTAAAGGGTGAAAACCCAAACTAGTCCCCAAACCACCCCGTAGGAGGCACGAACACCTCACACGGGACCAATGTAAGTTGTAGGAACTGACCTCATAGTCCCGGGTCTCCCGATTTGAGAGTATGACGATAATTAGCCAAAATCACACTTAAACTTGAAAATAGGTCGTAAAGTGTGAAAACCAGAACCAGCCCCAGACGACCCCGTAGGAGGCACGGACACCTCGTACGGGACCAATGTTACTTGTAGGAACTGACCGCGTAGTCCCGGGTCTCCCAGTTTGATAGTATGATGAAAATTTGCCAAAATCACACTTAGACTTGAAAATAGGCCGTTAAAGGGTGAAAACCCGAACCATCCTCCACATGACCTCGTAGGAGGCACGAACACCTCGCACGGGACCAATGTTACTTATAGGAAGTGATCGCGTAGTCCTGGGTGTCCCAGTTTGAGAGTATGATGATAATTTTCGAAAATCACACTTAGACTTGAAAACAGACCGTTAAAGGGTGAAAACCCGAACCATCCCCAGACGACCCCGTAGGAGGCACGAAAACCTCGTACGGGACAAATGTAACTTGAAGGAATTAATCGCTTAGTCCCGGGTCTCCCCATTTGAGAGTATGATCATAATTTTAAAAAATAACACTTAGACTTGATAACAGACCTTTAAAGGGTGAAAACCCAAACTAGTCGCCAAACAACCCCGTAGGAGGCACGAACACATCGCACGAGACCAATGTAAGTTGTAGGAACTGATTGCATAGTCCCGGGTCTCCCGGTTTTAGGGTATGATGATAATTTGCCAAAATCACACTTAGACATGAAAACAGGCCGTAAAGGGTGAAAACGAGAACCAGCCCCCAGACGAACCCGTAGGAGGCATGAACACCTCCTACAAGACCAATGTTACTTATAGGAACTGACCTCATAGTGCTGGGTCTCCCAGTTTGAGAGTATGATGATAATTTGCCAAAATCACACTTAGACTTGAAAACAGGCTGTTAAAGGGTGAAAACCCGAACTATCCCCCAGACGACCCCGTTGGAGGCATGAACACCTCGCACGGGACCAATGTTACTTGTAGGAGCTGACCGCGTAGTCCCGGGTCTCCCGTTTTGAAAGTATGATGATAATTTTCAAAAATCACCATTAGAGTTGAAAACATGACGTTAAAAGGGGAAAAACGGAACTAGCCCCCAAACCCAATCTAGTAGGCACAAACACCTCGCACGGGACCAATGTAACTTATTGGAACTGACCGTGTAGTTCCACCTCTCTCGGTTTGAGAGTATGATGATAATTTTCAAAAAACACCACTTACACTTAAAAACAGGAAGTTAAAGGGTGAAAACCTAAACCAGCCACCACACGACCCCGTAGGAAGAACGAAGACCTCACACGGGACCAATATTACTTGTAGGAACTGACCGCGTAATCCTGGGTCTCCCAGTTTGAGTGTATGACGATAATTTTGCCAAAATCACACTTAGACTTGAAAATAGACCGTTAGAGGGTGAAAACCCGAACCATCCCCTAGATGACCCCGAAGGAGGCACGAACACCTCGCACGGGACCAATGTAGCTTGTAGGAATTGATCGCTTAGTCCCGGGTCTCCCCGTTTGAAAGTATGATGATGATTTTTAAAAATAACACTTAGACTTGAAAATAGACCTTTAAAGGGTGAAAACCCAAAAAGCCCCCAAACGACCCCGTAGGAGGCACGAACACCTGGCACGGGACCAATATAAGTTGTAGGAACTGACCGCATAGTCCCGGGTCTCCCGGTTTGACGGTATGATGATAATTTGCCAAAATCACACTTAAACATGAAAACAGGTCATAAATGGTGAAAACCAGAACCAGCCCTAGACGACTCCGTAGGAGGCATGAACACCTCGCACCTGGGTCTCCTAGTTTGAGAGTATGACAACAATTTGCCAAAATCACACTTAGACTTGAAAATCGGCCGTTAAAGGGTGAAAACCCGAACCATCAACCACACGACTTCGTAGTAGGCCCGAACACCTCGCACGGGACAAATGTTACTTTTAAGAACTGACCGCGTAGTCCCGGGTCTCCCAGTTTGAAAGTATGATGATAATTTTCAAAAATCACGGGTAGAGTTGAAAACAGGACGTTAAAAGGTGAAAACCCAAACCAGCCCCCAAACGAACCCATAAGAGGCACGAACACCTCGTACGGGACCAATGTAACTTATAGGAACTGACCGTGTAGTCCCGCCTCTCCCAGTTTGAGAGTACGATGATAATTTTTAAAAATCACACTTAGACTTGAAAACAGGTCGTAAAGGGTGAAAACCAGAACCAACCCCCAAACGACCCCGTAGGAGGCACGAACACCTCGCACGAGACCAATGTTACTTATAGGAACTGACCGCGTTGTCCCGGGTCTCCCGGTTTGAGAGTATGACGATAATTTGCCAATATCACATTTACAGTTGAAAATAGGCCGTTAAAGGGTGAAAACCCAAACCATCCCCCACACGACCCCGTAGGAGGCACAAACACCTCGCACGTGACCAATGTTACTTGTAGGAACTGACCGCGTAGTCCCCAGTCTCCCAGTTTGAGAGTATGACTATAATTTTGCCAAAATCACACTTAGATTTGAAAACAGACCGTTAAAGGGTGAAAACCCGAACCATCCCCCAAACGACCCCGTAGGAGGCACGAACACCTCGCACGGGACCAATGTTACTTATAGGAACTGACCGCGTAGTCCCGGGTCTCCCAGTTTGAGAGTATCACAACAATTTTGCCAAAATCACACTTAGACTTGAAAACAGAGCGTTAAAGGGTGAAAACCCGAACCATCCCCCAAATGGCCCAGTAGGAGGCACGAACACCTCACACGGACCAAAGTTACTTGTAGGAACTGACCGCGTAGTCCCGGGTCTCCTAGTTTGAGAATATGATAAAAATTTGTCAAAATCACAATTAGACTTCTAAACAATCCGTTAAAGGGTGAAAACCCGAACTATCCCCCACATGACCTCGTAGGAGGCATGAACACCTCGCACGGGACCAATGTTAATTGTAGGAAGTGATCGCGTAGTCTTGGGTCTCCCAGTTTGAGAGTATGATGATAATTTTCCAAAATCACACTTAGACTTGAAAATAGACCGTTAAAGGGTGAAAACCCGAACCATCCCCAGACGCCCCCGTAGGAGGCACGAACACCTCGTACGGGACCAATGTAACTTGCAGGAACTGATTGCTTAGTCTCGGGTCACCCCGTTTGAGAGTATGATGATAATTTTTAAAAGTAACACTTAGACTTGATAACAGACCATCAAAGGGTGAAAACCCAAACTAGCCCCCAAACGACCCCGTAGGAGGCACGAACACCTCGCACGGGACCAATGTAAGTTGTAGGAACTGACCGCATAGTCCCGGGTCTCCCAGTTTGAGGGTATGATGATAATTTGCCAAAATCACACTTAGACTTGAAAACAGGCCGTAAAGGGTGAAAACCTGAACCATCCCCCAAACGACCCCGTAGGAGGCACGAACACCTCGCACGGGACCAATGTTACTTGTAGGAACTGACCGCGTAGTCCCGGGTCTCCCAGTTTGATAGTATGATGTGCCAAAATCACACTTAGACTTGAAAATAGGCCGTTAAAGGGTGAAAACCCGAACCATCCCCCACATGACCTCGTAGGAGGCACGAACACCTCGTACGGGACCAATATTACTTATAAGAAGTGATCGCGTAGTCCCGAGTCTCCCAGTTTGAGAGTATGATGATAATTTTCCAAAATCACACTTAGACTTGAAAACAGACCGTTAAAGGGTGAAAACCCGAACCATCCCCAGAAGACCCCGTAGGAGGCACGAAAACCTCGTACGGGACCAATGTAACTTCAAGGAACTAATCGCTTAGTCCCGGGTCTCCCTGTATGAGAGTATGATGATAATTTTTAAAAATAACACTTAGACTTGATAACAGACCTTTAAAGGGTGAAAACCCAAACTAGTCCCCAAACCACCCCGTAGGAGGCACGAACACCTCACACGGGACCAATGTAAGTTGTAGGAACTGACCGCATAGTCCCGGGTCTCCCGATTTGAGAGTATGACGATAATTAGCCAAAATCACACTTAAACTTGAAAATAGGTCGTAAAGTGTGAAAACCAGAACCAGCCCCAGACGACCCCGTAGGAGGCACGGACACCTCGTACGGGACCAATGTTACTTGTAGGAACTGACCGCGTAGTCCCGGGTCTCCCAGTTTGATAGTATGATGAAAATTTGCCAAAATCACACTTAGACTTGAAAATAGGCCGTTAAAGGGTGAAAACCCGAACCATCCCCCACATGACCTCGTAGGAGGCACGAACACCTCGCACGGGACCAATGTTACTTATAGGAAGTGATCGCGTAGTCCCGGGTGTCCCAGTTTGAGAGTATGATGATAATTTTCGAAAATCACACTTAGACTTGAAAACAGACCGTTAAAGGGTGAAAACCCGAACCATCCCCAGACGACCCCGTAGGAGGCACGAAAACCTCGTACGGGACAAATGTAACTTGAAGGAATTAATCGCTTAGTCCCGGGTCTCCCCATTTGAGAGTATGATCATAATTTTAAAAAATAACACTTAGACTTGATAACAGACCTTTAAAGGGTGAAAACCCAAACTAGCCCCCAAACAACCCCGTAGGAGGCACGAACACATCGCACGAGACCAATGTAAGTTGTAGGAACTGATTGCATAGTCCCGGGTCTCCCGGTTTTAGGGTATGATGATAATTTGCCAAAATCACACTTAGACATGAAAACAGGCCGTAAAGGGTGAAAACGAGAACCAGCCCCCAGACGAACCCGTAGGAGGCATGAACACCTCCTACAAGACCAATGTTACTTATAGGAACTGACCTCATAGTGCTGGGTCTCCCAGTTTGAGAGTATGATGATAATTTGCCAAAATCACACTTAGACTTGAAAACAGGCTGTTAAAGGGTGAAAACCCGAACTATCCCCCAGACGACCCCGTTGGAGGCATGAACACCTCGCACGGGACCAATGTTACTTGTAGGAGCTGACCGCGTAGTCCCGGGTCTCCCGTTTTGAAAGTATGATGATAATTTGCAAAAATCACCATTAGAGTTGAAAACATGACGTTAAAAGGGGAAAAACCGAACTAGCCCCCAAACGCAATCTAGTAGGCACAAACACCTCGCACGGGACCAATGTAACTTATTGGAACTGACCGTGTAGTTCCACCTCTCTCGGTTTGAGAGTATGATGATAATTTTCAAAAAACACCACTTACACTTAAAAACAGGAAGTTAAAGGGTGAAAACCTAAACCAGCCACCACACGACCCCGTAGGAAGCACGAAGACCTCACACGGGACCAATATTACTTGTAGGAACTGACCGCGTAGTCCTGGGTATCCCAGTTTGAGTGTATGACGATAATTTTGCCAAAATCACACTTAGACTTGAAAATAGACCGTTAGAGGGTGAAAACCCGAACCATCCCCTAGATGACCCCGAAGGAGGCACGAACACCTCGCACGGGACCAATGTAGCTTGTAGGAATTGATCGCTTAGTCCCGGGTCTCCCCGTTTGAAAGTATGATGATGATTTTTAAAAATAACACTTAGACTTGAAAATAGACCTTTAAAGGGTGAAAACCCAAAAAGCCCCCAAACGACCCCGTAGGAGGGACGAACACCTCGCACGGGACCAATATAAGTTGTAGGAACTGACCGCATAGTCCCGGGTCTCCCGGTTTGACGGTATGATGATAATTTGCCAAAATCACACTTAAACATGAAAACAGGTCGTAAATGGTGAAAACCAGAACCATCCCTAGACGACTCCGTAGGAGGCACGAACACCTCGCACCTGGGTCTCCTAGTTTGAGAGTATGACAACAATTTGCCAAAATCACACTTAGACTTGAAAATCGGCCGTTAAAGGGTGAAAACCCGAACCATCCACCACACGACTTCGTAGTAGGCCCGAACACCTCGCACGGGACCAATGTTACTTTTAAGAACTGACCGCGTAGTCCCGGGTCTCCCGGTTTGAAAGTATGATGATAATTTTCAAAAATCACAGTTAGAGTTGAAAACAGGACGTTAAAAGGTGAAAACCCAAACCAGCCCCCAAACGAACCCGTAAGAGGCACGGACACCTCGTACGGGACCAATGTAACTTATAGGAACTGACCGTGTAGTCCCGCCTCTCCCAGTTTGAGAGTACGATGATAATTTTTAAAAATCACACTTAGACTTGAAAACAGGTCGTAAAGGGTGAAAACCAGAACCAACCCCCAAACGACCCCGTAGGAGGCACGAACACCTCGCACGAGACCAATGTTACTTATAGGAACTGACCGCGTTGTCCCGGGTCTCCCGGTTTGAGAGTATGACGATAATTTGCCAATATCACATTTACAGTTGAAAATAGGCCGTTAAAGGGTGAAAACCCAAACCATCCCCCACATGACCCCGTAGGAGGCACAAACACCTCGCACGTGACCAATGTTACTTGTAGGAACTGACCGCGTAGTCCCCAGTCTCCCAGTTTGAGAGTATGACTATAATTTTGCCAAAATCACACTTAGATTTGAAAACAGACCGTTAAAGGGTGAAAACCCGAACCATCCCCCAAACGACCCCGTAGGAGGCACGAACACCTCGCACGGGACCAATGTTACTTATAGGAACTGACCGCGTAGTCCCGGGTCTCCCAGTTTGAGAGTATCACAACAATTTTGCCAAAATCACACTTAGACTTGAAAACAGAGCGTTAAAGGGTGAAAACCCGAACCATCCCCCAAATGGCCCAGTAGGAGGCACGAACACCTCACACGGACCAAAGTTACTTGTAGGAACTGACCGCGTAGTCCCGGGTCTCCTAGTTTGAGAATATGATAAAAATTTGTCAAAATCACAATTAGACTTCTAAACAATCCGTTAAAGGGTGAAAACCCGAACTATCCCCCACATGACCTCGTAGGAGGCATGAACACCTCGCACGGGACCAATGTTAATTGTAGGAAGTGATCGCGTAGTCTTGGGTCTCCCAGTTTGAGAGTATGATGATAATTTTCCAAAATCACACTTAGACTTGAAAATAGACCGTTAAAGGGTGAAAACCCGAACCATCCCCAGACGCCCCCGTAGGAGGCACGAACACCTCGTACGGGACCAATGTAACTTGCAGGAACTGATTGCTTAGTCTCGGGTCACCCCGTTTGAGAGTATGATGATAATTTTTAAAAGTAACACTTAGACTTGATAACAGACCATCAAAGGGTGAAAACCCAAACTAGCCCCCAAACGACCCCGTAGGAGGCACGAACACCTCGCACGGGACCAATGTAAGTTGTAGGAACTGACCGCATAGTCCCGGGTCTCCCAGTTTGAGGGTATGATGATAATTTGCCAAAATCACACTTAGACTTGAAAACAGGCCGTAAAGGATGAAAACCTGAACCAACACCCAGACGACACCATAGGAGGCACGAACACCTTGCACGGGACCAATGTTACTTATAGGAACTGACCGCGTAGTGCCGGGTCTCCCAGTTTGAGAGTATGACGATAATTTGCCAAAATTACACTTAGACTTAAAAACAGGCTGTTAAAGGGTGAAAACCCGAACCACCCCCCAGGCAATCCCGTAGGAGGCACGAACACCTCGCACGGGAGCAATGTTACTTGTAAGAACTGACCGCGTAGTCCCGGGACTCCCAGTTTGAAAGTATGATAATAATTTGCAAAAATCACACTCAGAGTTGAAAACAGGACGTTAAAAGGTGAAAACTCGAACCAGCCCCCAAACGAACCCGTATTAGGCACGGACACCTCGCACGGGACCAATGTAACTTATAGGAACTGACCATGTAGTCCCACCTCTCTCGGTTTGATAGTATGACGATAATTTAGAAAAATCACACTTCGACTTGAAAACAGGCCGTTAAAGGATGAAAACCCAACGTAGCCCCCAAACATCCCCGTAGGAGGCACGAACACCTCACACGGGCCAACGTAACTTGTAGGACCTGACCGCGTAGTCCCGGGTCTCCCGGTTTGAGAGTATGATGACAATTTACAAAAATCACCACTTACACTTAAAAACAGGAAGTTAAAGGGTGAAAACCTAAACCAGCCCCCACACGACCCCGTAGGAGGCACGAACAACTCGCACGGGACCAATGTTACTTATAGGAACTGACTGCGTAGTGCTGGGTCCCCTTGTTTGAGAGTATGACGATTATTTGCCAAAATCACACTTAGACTTGAAAACAGGCTGTTAAAGGGTGAAAACCCGAACCATCCCCCAGACGACCCCGTAGGAGGCACGAACACCTCGTACGGGACCAATTTTACTTGTAGGAGCTGACCGCGTAGTCCCAGGTCTCCCGTTTTGAAAGTATGATGATAATTTGTCGAAATCACCATTAGAGTTGAAAACATGACGTTAAAAGGGGAAAAGCCGAACCAGCCCCCAAACGAAATCGTAGTAGGCACAGACACCTCGCACGGGACCAATGTAACTTATAGGAACTGGCTGTGTAGTCCCACCTCTCTCGGTTTGAGAGTATGACGATAATTTACAAAAAACACCACTTACACTTAAAAACAGGAAGTTAAAGGGTGAAAACCTAAACTAGCCCTCACACGACCCCGTAGGAGGCACGAATACCTCGCACGTGACCAATATTACTTATAGGAACTGACCGCATAGTCTCGGGTCTCCCAGTTTTAGAGTATGACGATAATTTTGCCAAAATCACACTTACACTTGAAAATAGACCGTTAGAGGGTGAAAACTCGAACCATCCCCCAGACGACCCCGTAGGAGGCATGAACACCTCGCACGGGACCAATATAGCTTGTAGGAATTGATCGCTTAGTCTTGGGTCTCCCCATTTGAGAGTATGATGATTATTTTTAAAAATAAAACTTAGACTTGAAAACAGACCTTCAAAGGGTGAAAACCCAAACTAGCCCCCAAACGACCCCGTAGGAGGCACGAACACCTCGCACGGGTCCAATGTAAGGTGTAGGAACTGACCGCATAGTCCCGGGTCTCCCGGTTTGAGGGTATGACGATAATTTGCCAAAATCACACTTAGACTTGAAAACAGGCCATAAAGGGTGAAAACCTGAACAAACCCCAGACGACCCCGTAGGAGGCACGAACACCTCGCACTGGACCAATGTTACTTGTAGGAACTGACCGCGTAGTCTTGGGTCTCCAAGTTTGAGAGTATGACGATAATTTCCCAAAATCACACTTAAACTTGAAAACCGACCGTTAAAGGGTGAAACCCCGAACCATCCCCCACACGATTTCGTATGAGGCACGAACACCTCGCACGGGACCAATGTTACTTTTAGGAACTGACCGCGTAGTCCCGGGTCTCCCGGTTTTTCAAGTATGATGATAATTTGCAAAAATCGTAGTTAGAGTTGAAAACAGGACGTTAAAAGGTGAAAACCCGAACTAGCCCCCAAACGAACCCGTAAGAGGCACGGACACCTCGTACCGGACCAATGTAACTTATAGGAACTGACCGTGTAGTCCCGCCTCTCCCGGATTGAGAGTATGATGATATTTTTTAAAAATCACACTTGGAATTGAAAACAGGTCGTAAAGGGTGAAAACCAGAACCAGCCCCCAGACGACCCCGTAGGAGGCACGAACACCTCGCACGGTACCAATGTTACTTATAGGAACTGACCGCGTTGTCTCGAGTCTCCCGGTTTGAGAGTATCACGATAATTTGCAAAAATCACATTTAGATTTGATAACAGGTCGTTAAAGGGTGAAAACTCAAACCATCCCCCACACGACCCCGTAGGAGGCACAAACACCTCGCACGTGACCAATGTTAATTGTAGGAAGTGATCGCGTAGTCCCGGGTCTCCCAGTTTGAGAGTATTTGATAATTTTCCAAAATCACACTTAGACTTGAAAACAGACCGTTAAAGGGTGAAAACCCGAACCATCCCCAGACGGCCCCGAAGGAGGCACGAACACCTCGTACGGGACCGTTGTAACTTGCAGGAACTGATCGCTTAGTCTCGGGTCACCCCGTTTGAGAGTATCATGATAATTTTTAAAAGTAACACTTAGACTTGATAGCAGGCCATCAAAGGGTGAAAACCCAAACTAGCCACCAAACGACCCCGTAGGAGGCACGAACACCTCGCACGGGACCAATGTAAGTTGTAGGAACTGACCGCATAGTCCCGGGTCTCCCAGTTTGAGGGTCTAATGATAATTTGCCAAAATCACACTTAGACTTGAAAACAGGCCGTAAAGGGTGAAAACCTGAACTAACACCCAGACGACCCCGTAGGAGGCACGAACACCTTGCACGGGACCAATGTTACGTATAGGAACTGACCGCGTAGTGCCGGGTCTCCCAGTTTGAGAGTGTGACAACAATTTTGCCAAAATCGCACTTAGACTTGAAAACAGAACGTTAAAGGGTGAAAACCCGAACCATCCCCCAAATGACCCCGTAGGAGGCACGAACACCTCGCACGGGACCAAAGTTACTTGTAGGAACTGACCGCGTAGTCCCGGGTCTCCCAGTTTGAGAATATGATAATAATTTGTCAAAATCACAATTAGACTTCTAAACAATCCGTTAAAGGGTGAAAACCCGAACTATCCCCCACATGACCTCGTAGGAGGCATGAACACCTCGCACGAGACCAATGTTAATTGTAGGAAGTGATCGCGTAGTCTCGGGTCTCGCAGTTTGAGAGTATGATGATAATTTTCCAAAATCACACTTAGACTTGAAAATAGAACGTTAAAGGGTGAAAACTCGAACCATCCCCAGGCGACCCCGTAGGAGGCACGAACACCTCGTACGGGACCAATGTAACCTGCAGGAACTGATCGCTTAGTCTCGGGTCACCCCGTTTGAGAGTATGATGATAATTTTTAAAAGTAACACTTAGACTTGATAACAGACCATCAAAGGGTGAAAAACCAAACTAGCCCCCAAACGACCCCGTAGGAGGCACGAACACCTCGCACGGGACCAATGTTAGTTGTAGGAGCTGACCGCGTAGTCCCGGGTCTCCCAGTTTGAGAGTATGATGATAATTTTCCAAAATCACACTTAGACTTGAAAACAGACCGTTAAAGGGTGAAAACCCGAACCATCCCCAAATGACCCCGTAGGAGGCACGAACACCTCGTACGGGACCAATGTAACTTGCAGGAAGTGATCTCTTAGTACCGGATCTCCCTGTTTGAGAGTATGATGATAATTTTTAAAAATAACACTTAGACATGATAAGAGACCTTCAAAGGGTAAAAACCCAAACTAGACCCCAAACGACCCCGTAGGAGGCACGAACACCTCGCACGGGACCATTGTAAGTTGTAGGAACTGATCGCATAGTCCTGGGTCTCCCGGTTTGAGGGTTTGACGATAATTTGCCGAAATCAAACTTAAATTTAAAAATAGGTCGTAAAGGGTGAAAACCAGAACCAACCCCAGACGACCCCGTAGGAGGCACGAACACCTCGCACGGGACCAATGTTACTTGTAGGAACTGACTGCGTAGTCCCGGGTCTCCTAGTTTGAGAGTATGACAACAATTTGCCAAAATCTCACTTAGACTTGAAAACCGGCCGTTGAAGGGTGAAAACCCGAACCACCCCCCACACGACCTCGTAGGAGGCACGAACACCTCGCACGGGACCAATGTTACTTGTAGGAACTGACCGCATAGTCTCGGGTCTCTCGGTTTGAGATTATGATGATAATTTACCAAAATGAACCACTTACACTTAAAAACAGGCCGTTAAAGGGTGAAAACCCAAATTAGCCTCCAAACGACCCCGTTGGTGGCATGAACACCTCGCACGGGACCAATGTAACTTGTAGGAAATGACCGTGTAGTCCCGAGTCTCTCGGTTTGAGAGTATGACGATAATTAACAAAAATCACAACTTACACTTTTAAACAGACCGTTAAAGGGTAAAAACCCGAACCATCCCCCAGACGACCCCGTAGGAGGCACAAACACCTTCCACGAGACCAATGTTACTTGTAGGAACTGACCGCATAGTCCCGGGTCTCCCGGTTTGAGAGTATGACGATAATTTACAAAAATCACCACTTACCCTTAAAAACCGGTCATTAAAGGGTGAAAATCCGAACCAGCCCCCAAACCACCCCGTAGAAAGCACGAATACCTCGCACGGGACCAATGGAACTTGTAGGAACTGACCGCCTAGTCCTGTGTCTCTCGGTATGAGAGTATGATGACACTTTATCAAAATCAAACTTAGACTTGATAATAGGCCGTTAGAGGGTGAAAACCCGAACAAACCCCCACACGACCCCATAGGAGGCACGAACACCTCGCACTGGACCAATGTAACTTGTAGGAACTGACCGCGAAGTGTCGGGCCTCCCGATTTGAGAGTACGAGGATAGTTTGCAAAAATCACACTTAGACTTGAAAATAGTTCGTTAAAGGGTAAAAACCCAAACGACCCCGTAAGAGGCACGAACACCTCACACGAGACCAATGTAACTTATATGAACTGATCGTGTATTCCCGGGTCTCTCGGTTTGAGAGTGTGACAATAATTTACAAAAATCACCACATACACTTAAAAGCAGGCCATTAAAGGGTGAAAACACGAACCAGCCCCAAAACGACCCCGTAGGAGGCACGAACACCTCACACGGGACCAATGTACCATTTAGGAACTGACTGCATAGTCCCGGGTCTCCCAGTTTGAGAGTAAGATGATAATTTGCCAAAATCACAATTAGACATGAAAATAGGCCGTAAAGGGTGAAAACCCGAACCTGTCCCCAGACGACCCCGTAGGAGGCACGAACACCTCCCACGGGACCAATGTTACTTGTAGGAACAGACCGCATAGTCCCGACTCTCCCAGTTTGAGAGTATGATGATAATTTTCCAAAATCCCACTTAGACTTGAAAACAACCCGTTAAAGGGTGAAAACCCGAACCATCCTCCAGATGACCCCGTAGGTGGTACGAACACCTCGCACGGGACCAATGTAACTTGTAGGAACTGACTGCGTAGCTTCGGGTCTCCCAATTTGAAAGTATGATGATAATTTGCCAAAATCACAATTGGACTTAAAAAGCAGGTCGTTAAAGGGTGTAAACCCGAACCAACCCCCAAACGACCCCGTAGGAGGCACGAACACCTCGCACGGGACCAATGAAACTTGTAGGAAATAACAGCGTAGTCCAGGTTCTCCCGATTTGAGAGTATGACGATAATTTGAAAAAATCACACTTAGACTTGAAAATAGGCCGTTAAAAGGTGAAAACCCGAACCAGCCCCCAAAAGACCCCGTAGGAGGCACGAACACCTCGCACGGGACCAATGTAACTTGTAGGAACTGATCGCTTAGTCCCAGGTCTCCCCGTTTGAGAGTACGATGATAATTTTTGCCTTTAAAGGGTAAAAATCTAATCTAGCCCCAAACAACCCCGTAGGAGGCATGAACACCTGGCACGGGACCAATGAAACTTGTAGGAACTGACCGCGTAGGCCCGGGTCTCCCGATTTGAGAGTTTGATGATAATTTGCAAAGATCACACTTAGACTTGAAAATAGGTTGTTAAAGGGTGAAAACCCGAACCAGCCCCCAAACAACCTCGTAGGAGGCTCAAACATCTCGCACGGGACCAATGTGACTTGTATGAACTGACCGCGTAGTCCCGGGTCTCTCGATTTGAGACTATTACGTTAAGATGCAAAAATCACACTTAGACTTGAAAACAGGTCGTTAAAGGGTGTAAACCCGAACCAACACCCAAACGACCCCGTAGGAGGCTCGAACACCTCGCACGGGACCAATGTAACTTGTATGAACTGACATCGTAGTCCCGGGTCTCTCGATTTAAGAGTATTATGATAAATTGCAAAAATCACACTTAGACTTGTAAACATGTCGTTAAAGAGTGAAAACATGAACCAACCCCCAGACGACCCCGTAGGAGGCACGAACACCTCACACGGGACCAATGTAACTCGTAGGAACTGACCACATAGTCCTGGGTCTGTCGGTTTGAGAGTATGATAATAATTTGCCTAAATCACACTTAGACTTGAAAAACAGGCCGTAAAGGGTGAAAACCCGAAACAGCCCCCCAGACGACCCCTTAGGAGGCACGAACACCTCCCACGGGACCAATGTTACTTATAGGAACTGACCGCATAGTCCCGGGTCTCCCGGTTTGAGAGTAGGACGATAATTTGCCAAAATCCCCCTTAGACTTGAAAACCGGCCGTTAAAGGGTGAAAACCCAAACCATCCCCCACATGACTTCGTAGGAGGCACGAACACCTCGCACGGGACCAATGTTACTTTTAGGAACTGACCGCGTAGTCCCGGGTCTCCCGGTTTTTCAAGCATGATGATAATTTGCAAAAATCGCAGTTAGAGTTGAAAACAGGACGTTAAAAGGTGAAAACCCGAACCAGCCCCCAAACGAACCCGTAAGAGGCACGGACACCTCGTACGGGACCAATGTAACTTATAGGAACTGACCGTGTAGTCCCGCCTCTCCCGGATTGAGAGTATGATGATATTTTTAAAAAATCACACTTAGACTTGAAAATAGGTCGTAAAGGGTGAAAACCAGAACCAGCCCCAAGACGACCCCGTAGGAGGCACGAACACCTCGCACGGGACCAATGTTACTTATAGGAACTGACCGCGTTGTCTCGAGTCGCCCGGTTTGAGAGTATGACGATAATTTGCAAAAATCACATTTAGATTTGAAAACAGGTCGTTAAAGGGTGAAAACCCAAACCATCCCCCACACGACCCCGTAGGAGGCACAAACACCTCGCACGGGACCAATGTTAATTGTAGGAAGTGATCGCGTAGTCCCGGGTCTCCCAGTTTGAGAGTATGATGATAATTTTCCAAAATCACACTTAGACTTGAAAACAGACCGTTAAAGGGTGAAAACCCGAACCATCCCCAGACGACCCCGTAGGAGGCACGAACACCTCGTACGGGACCAATGTAACTTGCAGGAACTGATCGCTTAGTCTCGGGTCACCCCGTTTGAGAGTATGATGATAATTTTTAAAAGTAACACTTAGACTTGATAACAGACCATCAAAGGGTGAAAACCCAACCTAGCCGCCAAACGACCCCGTAGGAGGCACGAACACCTCGCACGGGACCAATGTAAGTTGCAGGAACTGACCGCATAGTCCCGGGTCTCCCAGTTTGAGGGTCTGATGATAATTTGCAAAAATCACACTTAGACTTGAAAATAGGCCGTAAAGGGTGAAAACCTGAAGCAACACCCAGACGACCCCGTAGGAGGCACGAACACCTTGCACGGGACCAATGTTACTTATAGGAACTGACCGCGTACTGCCGGGTCTCCCAGTTTGAGAGTATGACGATAATTTGCCAAAATTACACTTAGACTTCAAAACAGGCTGTTAAAGGGTGAAAACCCGAACCACCCCCCAGACAATCCCGTAGGAGGCACGATCACCTCGCACGGGACAATTATTACTTGTAAGAACTGACCGCATAGTCCCGGGTCTCCCAGTTTAAAAGTATGATAATAATTTGCAAAAATCACACTCAGAGTTGAAAACAGGACGTTAAAAGGTGAAAACTCGAACCAGCCCCCAAATGAACCCGTAGTAGGCACGGACACCTCGCATGGGACCAATGTAACTTATAGGAACTGACCGTGTAGTCCCACCTCTCTCGGTTTGATAGTATGACGATAATTTAGAAAAATCATACTTCGACTTGAAAACAGGCCGTTAAAGGGTGAAAGCAAAAAGTAGCCCCCAAACATCCCCGTAGGAGGCACGAACACCTCGCACGGGACCAATGTAACTTGTAGGACCTGACCCCGTAGTCCCGGGTCTCCTGGTTTGAGAGTATGACGATAATTTACAAAAATCACCACTTACACTTAAAAACAGGAAGTTAAAGGGTGAAAACCTAAACCAGCCCCCACACGACCCCGTAGGAGGCACGAACACCTCGTACAGGACCTTTGTAGCTTGTAGGAATTGATCGCTTAGTCCCGGGTCTCCCCGTTTGAGAGTATGATGATAATTTTTAAAAATCACACTTAGACTTGAAAACAGACCTTTAAAGGGTGAAAACCCAAACTAGCCCCCAAACGACCCCGTAGGAGGCACGAACACCTCGCACGGGACCAATGTTAGTTGTAGGAACTGACTGCATAGTCCCGGGTCTCCCGGTTTGAGGGTTTGACGATAATTTGCCGAAATCAAACTTAAATTTAAAAATAGGTCGTAAAGGGTGAAAACCAGAACCAACCCCAGGCGACCCCGTAGGAAGCACGAACACCTCGCACGGGACCAATGTTACTTGTAGGAACTGACCGCGTAGTCCCGGGTCTCCTAGTTTGAGAGTATGACAAAAATTTGCCAAAATCACACTTAGACTTGAAAACCGGCCGTTGAAGGGTGAAAACCCGAACCACCCCCCACACGACCTCGTAGGAGGCACGAACACCTCGCACGGGACCAATGTTACTTGTAGGAACTGACCGCATAGTCTCGGGTCTCTCGGTTTGAGAGTATGATGATAATTTACCAAAATGAACCACTTACACTTAAAAACAGGCCGTTAAAGGGTGAAAACCCAAATTAGCCTCCAAACGACCCCGTTGGAGGCATGAACACCTCGCACGGGACCAATGTAACTTGTAGGAAATGACCGTGTAGTCCTGAGTCTCTCGGTTTGAGAGTATGACGATAATTTACAAAAATCACAACTTACACTTTTAAACAGACCGTTAAAGGGTAAAAACCCGAACCATCCCCCAGACGACCTCGTAGGAGGCACAAACACCTTCCACGAGACCAATGTTACTTGTAGGAACTGACCGCATAGTCCCGGGTCTCCAGGTTTGAGAGTATGATGATAATTTACAAAAATCACCACTTACCCTTAAAAATCGGTCGTTAAAGGGTGAAAATCCGAACTAGCACCCAAACCACCCAGTAGAAAGCACGAATACCTCGCACGGGACCAATGGAACTTGAAGGAACTGACCGCCTAGTCCTGTGTCTCTCGGTTTGAGAGTATGATGACACTTTATCAAAATCAAACTTAGACTTGATAATAGGCCGTTAGAGGGTGAAAACCCGAACAAACCCCCACACGACCCCATAGGAGGCACGAACACCTCGCACTGGACCAATGTAACTTGTAGGAACTGATCGCGAAGTTTCGGGCCTCCCGATTTGAGAGTACGAGGATAGTTTGCAAAAATCACACTTAGACTTGAAAATAGTCCGTTAAAGGGTAAAAACCCAAATTAGCCCCCAAACGACCCCGTAAGAGGCATGAACACCTCACACGGGACCAATGTAACTTATAGGAACTGATCGTGTAGTCCCGGGTCTCTCGGTTTGAGAGTGTGACAATAATTTACAAAAATCACCACATACACTTAAAAGCAGGCCATTAAAGGGTGAAAACACGAACCAGCCCCCAAATGACCCCGTAGGAGCACGAACACCTCACACGGGACCAATGTACCTTTTAGGAACTGACTGCATAGTCCCGGGTCTCCCAGTTTGAGAGTATGATGATAATTTGCCAAAATCATAATTAGACATGAAAATAGGCCGTAAAGGGTGAAAACCCGAACCTGTCCCCAGACGACCCCGTAGGAGGCACGAACACCTCCCACGGGACCAATGTTACTTGTAGGAACAGACCGCATAGTCCCGAGTCTCCCAGTTTGAGAGTATGACGATAATTTTCCAAAATCCCACTTAGACTTGAAAACAAGCCGTTAAAGGGTGAAAACCCGAACCATCCTCCAGACGACCCCGTAGGTGGTACGAACACCTCGCACGTGACCAATGTAACTTGTAGGAACTGACTGCGTAGCTTCGGGTCTCCCGATTTGAATGTATGACGATAATTTGCCAAAATCACAATTGGACTTAAAAACAGGTCGTTAAAGGGTGTAAACCCGAACCAACCCCCAAACGACCCCGTAGGAGGCACGAACACCTCGTACGGGACCAATGTAACTTGTAGGAAATAACAGCGTAGTCCAGGTTCTCCCTATTTGAGAGTATGACGATAATTTGAAAAAATCACACTTAGACTTGAAAATAGGCCGTTAAAAGGTGAAAACCCGAACCAACCCCCAAAAGACCCCGTAGGAGGCACGAACACCTCGCACGGGACCAATGAAACTTGTAGGAACTGATCGCTTAGTCCCAGGTCTCGCCGTTTGAGAATATGAAGATAATTTTTGCCTTTAAAGGGTAAAAATCGAATCTAGCCCCAAACGACCCCATAGGAGGCATGAACACCTGGCACGGGACAAATGAAACCTGTAGGAACTGACCGCGTAGGCCCGGGTCTCCCAATTTGAGAGTTTGATGATAATTTGCAAAGATCACACTTAGACTTGAAAACAGGTTGTTAAAGGGTGAAAACCCGAACCAGCCCCCAAACAACCTCGTTGGAGGCTCGAACATCTCGCACGGGACCAATGTGACTTGTATGAACTGACCGCGTAGTCCCGGGTCTCTTGGTTTGAGAGTATTACGTTAAGATGCAAAAACCACACTTAGACTTGAAAACAGGCCGTTAAAGGGTGTAAACCCGAACCAGCACCCAAACGACCCCGTAGGAGGCTCGAACACCTCGTACGGGACCAATGTAACTTGTATGAACTGACGGCGTAGTCCCGGGTCTCTCGATTTAAGAGTATTATGATAAATTGCAAAAATCACACTTAGACTTGAAAAACAGGCCGTAAAGGGTGAAAACCCGAAACAGCCCCCCAGACGACCCCTTAGGAGGCACGAACACCTCCCACGGGACCAATGTTACTTATAGGAACTGACCGCATAGTCCCGGGTCTCCCGGTTCGAGAGTAGGACGATAATTTGCCAAAATCCCCCTTTGCCTTAAAAACAGGCCGTTAAAGGGTTAAAACCTGAACTATCCCCCAGACGACCCCGTAGGTGGTACGAACACCTCGTACGACACCAATGTAACTTGTAGGAACTGACTGCGTAGTTCCAGGTCTATCAGTTTGAAAGTGTGATGATAATTTGCCAAAATCACACTTGGACTTAAAAATAGGTCGTTAAAGGGTGAAAACCCGAACCAGCCCCCAAACAAATCCGTAGGATGCATGAACACCTCGCACGGGACCAATGTAACTTGTAGGAACTGACAGCGTAGTCCTCGGTCTCCCAGTTTGAGAGTATGATGATAATTTGCAAAAATCACACTTAGACTTGAAAATAGGCCATTAAAGGGTGAAAACCCGAACCAGCCCCCAAATGACCCCGTAGGAGGCTCGAACACCTCGCACGGGACCAATGTAAATTATAGGAAGTGACCGTGTAGTCTCGGGTCTCCCAGTTTGAATGTATGACGATAATTTACAAAAATCACACTTAGACTTGAAAACAATCCGTTAATGAGTGAAAACTTGAACCAACCCCCAAACAACCCCGTAGGAGGCACGAACACCTCGCACGGGTCTCCCCATTTGAGAGTATGAAGATATTTTTTACAAATACACTTAAACTAGAAAACAGACATTTAAAGGGTGAAAACCCAAACAAGCCCCCAAACAACCCCGTTGGAGGCATAAACACCTCGCACATAACCAATGTTACTTATAGGAACTTACCGCGTAGTCCCGGGTCTCCCAGTTTGAGAGTATGATGATAATTTGCCAAAATCACCTTAGACTTGAAAACAGGTCGTTAAAGGGTGAAAACCCGAACCATCCCCCAAACGACCCCGTAGGAGGCACGAACAGGTCACACGGGACAAATATTACTTGGAAGAACTGATCGCGTAGTCCCGGGTCTCCTAGTTTGAGAGTATGACAATAATTTTGCCAAAATCACACTTAGACTTGAAAACATACCGTTAAAGGGTGAAACCCCGAACCATCCCCCAGACGACCCCGTAGGAGGCACGAACACCTCGCACGGGACCAATGTAACTTGTAGGAATTGATCGCTTAGTCCCGGGTCTCCCCATTTGAGAGTATTATGATAATCTTTAAAAATCACACTTAGACTTGAAAACAGACCTTTAAAGGCTGAAAACCCAAACTAGCCCCCAAACGACCCCGTAGGAGGCACGAACACCTCGAACGGGACCAATGTAAGTTGTAGGAACTGACCGCATAGTCCCGGGTCTCCCGCTTTGAGAGTATGATGATAATTTTCCAAAAGCACACTTAAACTTGAAAACAGGTCATAAAGGTTGAAAACCAGAACCAGCCCCAGACGACCCCGTAGGAGGCACGAACACGTCGCACGGGACCAATGTTACTTGTAGGAACTAACCGCAAAGTCCCGGGTCTCCCAGTTTGAGAGTATGATGAAAATTTTCCAAAATCACACTTAGACTTGAAAACAGACCGTTAAAGGGTGAAAACCTGAACCATCCCCCACACGACCTCGTAGGAGGCACGAAAACCTCGAACGGGACCAATGTTACTTGTAAGAAGTGACCGCGTAGTCTCGGGTCTCCCAATTTGAGAGTATGACGATAATTTTCCACAATCACACTTAGACTTGAAAACAGACCGTTAAAGGATGAAAACCCGAATAATCCCCAGACGACCCCGTGGAGGTACGAACACCTCGTACGGGACTAATGTAACTTGCCGGAACTGATCGCTTAGTCACGGGTCTCCCCATTTAAGAGTATGATGATAATTTTTAAAAATCACACTTAGACTTGAAAACAGACCTTTAAAGGGTGAAAACCCAAACTAGCCACCAAACGACCCCGTAGGAGGCAGAAACACCTCGCATGGGACCAATGTTAGTTGTAGGAACTGACCGCATAGTCTCGGGTCTCCCGATTTGAGGGTATGATGATAATTTGCCAAAATCACACTTAGACTTGAAAACAGGTCGTAAAGGGTGAAAACCAGAACCAGCCCTAGAAGACCCCGTAGGAAGAAGGAACACCTCGCATGGGTCCAATGTTACTTCTAGGAACTGACCGCGTTGTCCTGGGTCTCCCAGTTTGAGAGTATGACGATAATTTACCAAAATCACACTTAGACTTAAAAACAGGTTGTTAAAGGGTGAAAACCCGAACCATCCCCCACACGACCTCGTAGGAGGCACGAACACCTCGCACGGGACCAATGTTACTTGTAGGAACTGACCGCATAGTCCCGGGTCTTCTGGTTTGAAAGTATAATGATAATTTGCAAAAATCACAGTTAGAGTTAAAAATAGGACGTTAAAAGGTGAAAACCCAAACTAGCCCCCAAATGAACCCGTAGGAGGCACGAACACCTCGTACAGACCAATGTAACTTATAGGAACTGAGCATGTAGTCCAGCCTCTCCCCGTTTCAGAGTATGATGATAATTTTTAAAAATAACACTTAGACTTGATAACAGACCTTCAAAGGGTGAAAACCCAAAATAGCCCCCAAATGACCCCGTAGGAGGCACGAACACCTCGCACGGGACCAATGTAAGTTGTAGGAACTGACCGCATAGTCCCGGGTCTCCCAGTTTGTGGGTATGACGATAATTTGCCAAAATCACACTTAGACTTGAAAACAGGCCATAAAGGGTGAAAACCATAACCAACCCCCAGACGACCCCGTAGGAGACACGAACACCTCGCACGGGACCAATGTTAGTTGTAGGAGCTGACCACATAGTCCTAGGTCTCCCAGTTTGAGGGTATGACGATAATTTTGCCAAAATCACACTTAGACTTGAAAACAGACCGTTAAACGGTGAAAACCTGAACCGTCCCCTAGACGACCCCGTAGGAGGCACTAACACCTCGCACGGGTCCAATGTAGCTTGTAGGTATTGATCGCTTAGTCCCGGGTCTCCCCGTTTGAGAGTATGATGATAATCTTTAAAAATCACACTTAGACTTGAAAACAGACCTTTAAAGGCTGAAAACCCAAACTAGCCCCCAAACGACCCCGTAGGAGGCACGAACACCTCGAACGGGACCAATGTAAGTTGTAGGAACTGACCGCATAGTCCCGGGTCTCCCGCTTTGAGAGTATGATGATAATTTTCCAAAAGCACACTTAAACTTGAAAACAGGTCATAAAGGTTGAAAACCAGAACCAGCCCCAGACGACCCCGTAGGAGGCACGAACACGTCGCATGGGACCAATGTTACTTGTAGGAACTAACCGCAAAGTCCCGGGTCTCCCAGTTTGAGAGTATGATGAAAATTTGCCAAAATCACACTTAGACTTGAAAACAGACCGTTAAAGGGTGAAAACCCGAACCATCCACCACACGACCTCGTAGGAGGCACGAAAACCTCGAACAGGACCAATGTTACTTGTAAGAAGTGACCGGGTAGTCTCGGGTCTCCCAGTTTGAGAGTATGACGATAATTTTCCACAATCACACTTAGACTTGAAAACAGACCGTTAAAGGATGAAAACCCGAATAATCCCCAGACGACCCCGTGGAGGCACGAACACCTCGTACGGGACTAATGTAACTTGCCGGAACTGATCGCTTAGTCACGGGTCTCCCCATTTAAGAGTATGATGATAATTTTTAAAAATCACACTTAGACTTGAAAACAGACCTTTAAAGGGTGAAAACCCAAACTAGCCACCAAACGACCCCGTAGGAGGCACAAACACCTCGCATGGGACCAATGTTAGTTGTAGGAACTGACCGCATAGTCTCGGGTCTCCCGATTTGAGGGTATGATGATAATTTGCCAAAATCACACTTAGACTTGAAAACAGGTCGTAAAGGGTGAAAACCAGAACCAGCCCTAGAAGACCCCGTAGGAAGAAGTAACACCTCGCATGGGTCCAATGTTACTTGTAGGAACTGACCGCGTTGTCCTGGGTCTCCCAGTTTGAGAGTATGACGATAATTTGCCAAAATCACACTTAGACTTAAAAACAGGTTGTTAAAGGGTGAAAACCCGAACCATCCCCCACACGACCTCGTAGGAGGCACGAACACCTCGCACGGGACCAATGTTACTTGTAAGAAGTGACCGCGTAGTCTTGGGTCTCCCAGTTTGAGAGTATGACGATAATTTTCCACAATCACACTTAGACTTGAAAACAGACCGTTAAAGGATGAAAACCCGAATAATCCCCAGACGACCTCGTGGAGGCACGAACACCTCGTACGGGACTAATGTAACTTGCCGGAACTGAACGCTTAGCCACGGGTCTCCCCATTTAAGAGTATGATGATAATTTTTAAAAATCACACTTAGACTTGAAAACAGACCTTTAAAGGGTGAAAACCCAAACTAGCCACCAAACGACCCCGTAGGAGGCATAAACACCTCGCATGGGACCAATGTTAGTTGTAGGAACTGACCGCATAGTCTCGGGTCTCCCGATTTGAGGGTATGATGATAATTTTCCAAAATCACACTTAGACTTGAAAACAGGTCGTAAAGGGTGAAAACCAGAACCAGCCCCAGAAGACCCCGTAGGAAGAAGGAACACCTCGCATGGGTCCAATGTTACATGTAGGAACTGACCGCGTTGTCCCGGGTCTCCCAGTTTGAGAGTATGACGATAATTTGCCAAAATCACACTTAGACTTAAAAACAGGTTGTTAAAGGGTGAAAACCCGAACCATCCCCCACACGACCTCGTAGGAGGTAGGAACACCTCGCACGGTACCAATGTTACTTGTAGGAACTGACCGCATAGTCCCGGGTCTTCCGGTTTGAAAGTATAATGATAATTTGCAAAAATCACAGTTAGAGTTGAAAACAGGACGTTAAAAGGTGAAAACCCAAACTAGCCCCCAAATGAACCTGTAGGAGGCACAAACACCTCGTACGGACCAATGTAACTTATAGGAACTGACCATGTAGTCTAGCCTCTCCCCATTTCAGAGTATGATGATAATCTTTAAAAATAACACTTAGACTTGATAACAGACCTTCAAAGGGTGAAAACCCAAACTAGCCCCCAAATGACCCCGTAGGAGGCACCAACACCTCGCACGAGACCAATGAAAGTTGTAGGAACTGACCACATAGTCCCAGGTCTCCCAGTTTGTGGGTATGACGATAATTTGCCAAAATCACACTTAGACTTGAAAACAGGCCGTAAAGGGTGAAAACAAGAACCAACCCCCAGACGACCCCGTAGGAGGGACGAACACCTCGCACGGGACCAATGTTAGTTGTAGGAGCTGACCGCATAGTCCTAGGTCTCCCAGTTTGAGGGTATGACAATAATTTTGCCAAAATCACACTATAACTTGAAAACAGACCGTTAAATGGTGAAAACCCGAACTATCCCCCAGACGACCCCGTAGGAGGCACTAACACCTCGCACGGGTCCAATGTAGCTTGTAGGTATTGATCGCTTAGTCCCGGGTCTCCCCGTTTGAGAGTATGATGATAATTTTTAAAAATCACACTTAGAGTTGAAAACAGGACGTTATAGTGAAAACCCGAACCAGCCCCCAAACGAACCCGTTAGGCACAGACACCTCGCACGGGACCAATGTAACTTATAGGAACTGACCGTGTAGTCCCACCTCTCTCGGTTTGAGAGTATGACGATAATTTGGAAAAATCACACTTCGACTTGAAAACAGGCCGTTAAACGGTGAAAACCCCAAATAGCACCCAAACAACCCCGTAGGAGGCACGGTCACCTCGCACGGGACCAATGTAACTTGTAGGAACTGACCGCGTACTCTCGGGTCTCCCAGTTTGAGAGTATGATGATAATTTTAAGAAATCACACATAGACTTGAAAATAGACCGTTAAAAGGTGTAAACCCGAACCATCCCCCAGACGACCCCGTAGGAGGCACGAACACCACACACGGGAGTAATGTAGCTTGTAGGAATTGATCACTTAGTCTCGGGTCTCCCCGTTTGAGAGTATGATGATAATTTTAAAAAATCACACTTAGACTTGAAAATAGACCTTTAAAGGGTGAAAACCCAAACTAGCCCCCAAACGACCCCGTAGGAGGCACGAACACCTCGCACGGGACCAATGTAAGTTGTAGGAACTGACTGCATAGTCCCGGGTCTCCCGGTTTGAGGGTATGATGATAATTTTCCAAAATCACAATTAAACTTGAAAACCAGTAGTAAAGGCTGAAAACCAGAACCAGTCCCAGACGACCCCGTAAGAGGCACGAACACCTCGCACGGGACCAATGTTACTTGTAGGAACTGATCGCGTGATCCCGCGTCTCCCAGTTTGAGAGTATGACAACAATTTGCCAAAATTACACTTATACTTGAAAACTGGCTGTTAAAGGGTGAAAACCCGAACCAGCCCCCACACGACATCGTCGGAGACACGAACACCTCGCACGGGACCAATGTTACTTGTAGGAACTGACCACGTAGTCCTGGGTCTCCCGGTTTGAAAATATGATGATAATTTGCAAAAATCACAGTTAGAGTTGAAAACAGTACGTTAAAAGGTGAAAACCCGAACTAGCCACCAAACGAACCCGTAGGAGGCACGAACACCTCGTACGGGACCAATGTAACTTATAGGTACTTACCGTGTAGTCCCGCCTCTCTCGGTTTGAGAGTGTGATGATAATTTTTAAAAATCACACTTAAACTTGAAAACATGTCCTAAAGGGTGAAAACCAGAACCAGCCCCCAGACGACTCCGTAGGAGGCCCGAACACCTCGCACGGGACCAATGTTACTTTTAGGAACTGACCGCGTTGTCCCGGGTCTCCTGGTTTGAGAGTATGACGATTATTTACCAAAATCACACTTAGAGTTGAAAATAGGCCGCTAAAGGGTGTAAACCCAAACCATCCCCCACACGACCCCGTAGGAGGCACGAACACCTCGCACGGGACCAGTGTTACTTGTACAAACTGACCGCGTAGTCCCGGGTCTCCCAATTTGAGAGTATGGCGATAATTTTGCCAAAATCACACTTAGACTTGAAAACAGACCGTTAAAGGATGAAAACTCGAACCATCCCCCAGACGACCCCGTAGGAGGCACGAACACCTCGCACGGGACCAATGTTACTTGTAGGAACTGAGCGCGTAGTCCCGTGTCTCCCAGTTTGAGAGTATGATAAAAATTCGCCAAAATCACAATTAGACTTGAAAACAGGCCGTTAAAGGGTGAAAACCCGAACCATTCCCCACACGACCTCGTAGGAGACACGAACACCTCGCACGGGATGAATGTAAGTTGTTGTAACTGACCGCATAGTCCCGAGTCTCCCGATTTGAGGGTAATACGATAATTTGCCAAAATCACACATAGACTTGAAAACAAGCCGTAAAGGGTGAAAACCAGAACCAGCCCAGACGACCCCATAGGAGGCACGAACACCTCGCACGGGACCAATGTTAGTTATAGGAACTGACCACGTAGTGTTGGGTCCCCTAGTTTGAGAGTATGACGATAATTTTCCAAAATCACACTTAGACTTGAAAATAGGCTGTTAAAGGGTGAAACCCGAACCATCCCCCAGACGACCCCATAGGAGGCACTAACACCTCGCACGGGACTAATGTTACTTGTAGGAACTGACCGCGTAGTCCCACCTCTCTCGGTTTGAGAGTATGACGATAATTTGGAAAAATCACACTTCGACTTGAAAATAGGCCGTTAAACGGTGAAAACCCAAAATAGCACCCAAACAACCCTCTAGGAGGCACGAACACCTCGCACGGGACCAATGTAACTTGTAGGAACTGATCGCGTAGTCTCGGGTCTCCCGGTTTGAGACTATGACGATAATTTTGCCAAAATCACACTTAGACTTGAAAACAGACAGTTAAAGGGTGAAAACCCGAACCGTACCCCAGACGACCCCGTAGGAGGCACGAACACCTCGCACGGGACCAATGTAGCTTGTAGGAATTGATCGCTTAGTCTCGGGTCTCCCCGTTTGAGAGTATGATGATAATTTTTAGAAATCACACTTAGACTTGAAAACAGACCTTTAAAGGGTGAAAACCCAAACTAGCCCCCAAACGACCCCGTAGGAGGGACGAACACCACGCACGGGACCAATGTAAGTTGTAGGAACTGACCGCATAGTCCCGGGTCTCCCGGTTTGAGGGTATGATAATAATTTGCCAAAATCACACTTAAACTAGAAAACCGGTCGTAAAGGCTGAAAACCAGAACCAGCCCAGACGACCCCATAGGAGGCACGAACACCACGCACCGGACCAATGTTACTTGTAGGAACTGATCGCGTAGTCCCGGGTCTCCCAGTTTGAGAGTAAGACAACAATTTGCCAAAATCACACTTAGACTTGAAAACCGGCCATTAAAGGGTGAAAACCCGAACCATCCCCCACACGACATCGTCGGAGGCATGAACACCTCGCACGGGACCAAGGTTACTTGTAGGAACTGACCGCGTAGTCCCGGGTCTCCCGGTTTGAAAGTATGATGATAATTTGCAAAAATCACAGTTAGAGTTGAAAAGAGGACGTTAAAAGGTGAAAACCCGAACTAGCCACCAAACGAACTCGTAGGAGGCACGAACAACTCGTACGGGACCAATGTAACTTATAGGTACTGACCGTGTAGTCCCGCCTCTCTCGGTTTGAGAGTATGATGATAATTTTTTAAAACCACACTTAGACTTGAAAACATGTCCTAAAGGGTGAAAACCAGAACCAGCCCCCAGACGACTCCGTAGGAGGCAGGAACACCTCGTACGGGACCAATGTTACTTATAGGAACTGACCGCGTTGTCCCGGGTCTCCTGGTTTGAGAGTATGACGATAATTTACCAAAATCAAACTTAGAGTTAAAAACAGGCCGTTAAAGGGTGAAAACCCAAACCATCCCCCACTCGACCCCGTAGGAGGCACGAACACCTCGCACAGGACCAGTGTTACTTGTAGGAACTGACCGCGTAGTCCCAGGTCTCCCAGTTTGAGAGTATGATGATAATTTTGCCAAAATCACACTTAGACTTGAAAACAGACCGTTAAAGGATGAAAACCCGAACAATCCCCCAGACGACCCCGTAGGAGGCACGAACACCTCGTACGGTACCAATGTTACTTATAGGAACTGACCGCGTAGTCCCGGGTCTCCCAGATTGAGAGTATGATAAAAATTTGCCAAAATCACAATTAGACTTGAAAACAGGCCGTTAAAGGGTGAAAAATCGAACCATTCCCCACACGACCTCGTAGGAGGCACGAACACCTCGCACGGGACCAATGTTACTTGTAGGAAGTGACCGCATAGTCCCGGATCTCCCAGTTTGAGAGTATGATGATAATTTTCCAAAATCACAGTTAGACTTGAAAGCAGACCGTAAAAGCGTCAAAACCCGAACCATCCCCAGACAACACCGTAGGAGGCATGAACACCTCGTACGGGACCAATGTAACTTGCAGGAACTGATCGCTGAGTCCCGGGTCTCCCCGTTTCAGAGTATGATGATAATTTTTAAAAATAACACTTAGACTTGTTAACAGACCTTCAAAGGGTGAAAACCCAAACTAGCCCCCAAATGACCCCGTAGGAGGCACGAACACCTCGCACGGGACCAATGTAAGTTGTAGGAACTGACCGTATAATCCCGGGTCTCCCAGTTTGTGGGTATGAAGATAATTTTCCAAAATCACACTTAGACTTGAAAACAGGCCGTAAAGGGTGAAAACCAGATCCAACCCCCAGACGACCCCGTAGGAGGCACGAACACCTCGCACGGGACCAATGTTAGTTGTGAGAGCTGACCGCATAATCCCAGGTCTCCCAGTTTGAGAGTATGACAATAATTTTTCCAAAATCAGACTTAGACTTGAAAACAGACCGTTAAAGGGTGAAAACCCGAACCATCTCCCAGACGACCCCGTAGGAGGCACGAACACCTCGCACGGGTCCAATGTAGCTTGTAGGTATTGATCGCTTAGTCCCGGGTCTCCCCGTTTGAGAGTATGATGATAATTTTAAAAATCACACTTAGACTTGAAAACAGACCTTTAAAGGATGAAAACCCAAACTAGCCCCCAAACGACCCCGTAGGAGGAACGAACACCTCGCACGGGACCAATGTAAGTTGTAAGAACTGACCGCATAGTCCCGGGTCTCCCGGTGCAAAAATAAAACTTAAACATGAAAATAGGTCGTAAAAGGTGAAAACCAAAACCAGCCCCAGACGACCCCGAAGGAGGCACGAACACCTCGCACGGGACCAATGTTAGTTGTAGGAGCTGACCGCGTAGTCCCGGGTCTCCCAGTTTGAGAGTATGATGATAATTTTCCAAAATCACACTTAGACTTGAAAACAGACCGTTAAAGGGTGAAAACCCGAACAAACCCCAGACGACCCCGTAGGAGGCACGAACACCTCGTACGGGACCAATGTAACTTGCAGGAAGTGATCTCTTAGTCCCGGATCTCCCCGTTTGAGAGTATGATGATAATTTTTAAAAATAACACTTAGACATGATAAGAGACCTTCAAAGGGTGAAAACCCAAACTAGACCCCAAACGACCCCGTAGGAGGCACGAACACCTCGCACGGGACCAATGTAAGTTGTAGGAACTGACCGCATAGTCCCGGGTCTCCCTGTTTGAGGGTATGACGATAATTTGGCAAAATCACAATTACACTTGAACATAGGCCCTAAAGGGTGAAAACGAGAACCAACCCCCAGACGACCCCGTAGGAGGCACGAACACCTCGCACGGGACCAATGTTACTTATAGGAACTGACCGCGTAGTGCCGGGTCTCCCAGTTTGAGAGTGTGACGATAATTTGCCAAAATTACACTTAGACTTGAAAACAGGCTGTTAAAGGGCGAAAACCCGAACCATCCCCCAGACGACCCCGTAGGAGGCACCAACACCTCGCACGGGACCAATGTTACTTGTAGGAACTGACCGCGTAGTCCCGGGTCTCCCGGTTTGAAATTATGAAGATAATTTACAAAAATCACACTCAGAGTTACAAATAGGACGTTAAAAGGTGAAAACCCGAACCAGCCCCCAAACGAACCCGAAGTAGGCACGGACACCTCGCACGGGACCAATGTAACTTACAGGAATTGACCGTGTAGTACCACCTCTCTCGGTTTGAGAGTATGACGATAATTTGGAAAAATCACACTTCGACTTGAAAACAGGCTGTTAAAGGGTGAAAACCCAAAGTAGCCCCCAAACAACCCCATAGGAGGCACGAACACCTCGTACGGGACCAATGTAACTTGTAGGAACTGACCGCGTAGTCCCGGGTCTCCCGGTTTGAGAGTATGACGATAATTTACAAAAATCACCACTTACACATAAAAATAGGAAGTTAAAGGGTGAAAACCTAAACCAGCCCCCACACGACCCCGTAGGAGGCACGAACACCTCACACGGGACCAATATTACTTGTAGGAACTAACCACGTAGTCCCGGGTCTCCCAGTTTGAGAGTATGACGCTAATTTTGCCAAAATCACACTTAGAGTTGAAAACAGTCCGTTAAAGGGTGAAAACCCGAACCATCCCCCAGACGACCCCGTAGGAGGCACGAACACCTTGCACGGGACCAATGTAGCTTGTAGGAATTGATCGCTTATTCCCGGGTCTCCCCGTTTGAGAGTATGATGATAATTTTCCAAAATCATACTTATACTTGAAAACAGACCGTTAAAGGGTGAAAACCCGAACCATCCCCAGACGACCCCGTAGGAGGCACGAACTGCTCGTACGGGACCAATGTAACTTGAAGAAACTGATCTCTTAGTCTCGGGTCTCCCCGTTTGAGAGTATGATGATAATTTTTAAAAATAACACAGACTTGATAATAGACCTTCAAAGGGTGAAAACCCAAACTAGCCCCCAAACGACCCCGTAGGAGGCACGAACACCTCGCATGTGACCAATGTAAGTTGCAGGAACTGACCGCATAGTCCCGGGTCTCCTAGTTTGAGGGTATGATGATAATTTGCCAAAATCACACTTAAACTTGAAAACAGGCCGTAAAGGGTGAAAACCAGAACTAGCCCCCAGACGACCCCGTAGGAGGCACGAACACCTCGCACGGGACCAATGTTACTTGTAGGAACTGACCGCGTAGTGTCGGGTCTCCCAGTTTGAGAGTGTGACGATAATTTGCCAAAATTACACTTAGACTTGAAAACAGGCTGTTAAAGGGCGAAAACCCGAACCATTCCCTAGACGACCCCGTAGGAGGCACCAACACCTCGCACGGGACCAATGTTACTTGTAGGAACTGACCGCGTAGTCCCGGGCCTCCCGGTTTGAAAGTATGAAGATAATTTGCAAAAATCACACTCAGAGTTGAAAATAGGACGTTAAAAGGTGAAAACTCGAACCAGCCCCCAAACGAACCCGAAGTAGGCACGGACACCTCGCACGGGACCAATGTAACTTATAGGAACTGACTGTGTAGTCCCACCTCTCTCGGTTTCAGATTATGACGATAATTTGGAAAAATCACACTTCGACTTGAAAACACGCCGTTAAAGGGTGAAAACCCAAAGTAGCCCCCAAATAACCCCGTAGGAGGCACGAACACCTCGCACGGGACCAATGTAAATTGTAGGAACTGACCGCATAGTCCCGGGTCTCCCGGTTTGAGAGTATAACGATAATTAACAAAAATCACCACTTACACTTAAAAACAGGAAGTTAAACGGTGAAAACTTAAACATGCCCCCACACGACCCCGTAAGAGGCACGAACACCTCGCACAGGACCAATGTTACTTGTAGGAACTGACCGCATAGTCCCGGGTCTCCCAGTTTGAGAGTATGACGATAATTTTGCCAAAATCACACTTAGACTTGAAAACAGACCGTTAAAGGGTGAAAACCCGAACCATCCCCCAGACGACCCCGTTGGAGGCACGAACACCTCGCACGGGACCAATGTAGCTTGTAGGAATTGATCGCTTAGTCCCGGGTCTCCCCGTTTGAGAGTATGATGATAATTTTTAAAAATCACACTGAGACTTGAAAACAGACCTTTAAAGGGTGAAAACCCAAACTAGTCCCCAAACGACCCCGTAGGAGGAACGAACACCTCGTACGGGACCAATGTAAGTTGTAGGAACTGACTGCATAGTCCCGGGTCTCCCGTTTTGTGGGTATGACGATAATTTGCCAAAATCAAACTTAAACTTGAAAATAGGTCGTAAAGGGTGAAAACCAGAACCAGCCCCAGACGACCCCGTATGAGGCACGAACACCTCGCACGGGACCAATGTTACTTGTAGGAAGTGACCGCGTAGTCCCGGGTCTCCCAGTTTGAGAGTATGACAACAATTTGCCAAAATCACACTTATACTTGAAAACCAGCCATTAAAGGGTGAAAACCGAAACCATCCCCCACACAACCTCGTAGGAGTCACGAACACATCGTACGGGACCAATGTTACTTGTAGGAACAGACCGCGTAGTCCCGGGTCTCCCAGTTTGAAAGTATGATGATAATTTGCAAAAATCACAGTTGGAGTTGAAAACAGGACGTTAAAAGGTGAAAACCCGAACCAGCCCCCAAACGAACCCGTAGTAGGCACGGACACCTCACACGGGACCAATGTAACCTATAGGAACTGACCGTGTAGTCCCACCTATCTCGGTTTGAGAGTATGACGATAATTTAGAAAAATCACACTTTGACTTGAAAACAGGCCGTTAAAGGGTGAAAACCAAAAATAGCCCCCAAACAACCCCGTAGGAGGCACGAACACCTCGCACAGGACCAATGTAACTTTTAGTAACTGACCGCGAATTCTCGGGTCTCCCGATTTGAGAGTATGACGAGAATTTACAAAAATCACCACTTACGCTTAAAAATAGGAAGTTAAAGGGTGAAAACCTAAACCAGCCCCCAAACGACCTCGAAGGAGGCACGAACACCTCGCACGGGACTAATGTAACTTGCAGGAACTGACCGCATAGTCTCGGGTCTCTCGGTTTGAGAGTATGATGATAATTTTCTAGGATCACATTTAGACTTGAAAATGGGTTATTAAAGGGTGAAAACCCGAACAAACCGCCAAACGACCCCGTAGGAGGCACGAACACCTCACACTGGACCAATGTAACTTGTCGGAACTAACCGCGAAGACCCAAGCCTCCCGGTTTGAGAGTACGAGGATAATTTACAAAAATCACACTTAGACTTGAAAACAGGTCGTTAAATGGTGAAAACCCAAACAAGCCCCCAAACGACCCCGCAAGAGGCATGAACACCTCGTACGGGACCAATGTAACTTGTAGGAACTAACCGCATAGTCCCGGGTCTCCCGGTTTGAGAGTTTAACAATAATTTACAAAAATCACCACTTACACATAAAAACAGGCCGTTAAAGGGTGAAAACACGAACCTTCCCCCAAACGATGCAATAGGAGGCACGAACACCTCACACGGGACCAATGTAACTTTTAGGAACTGACCGAATAGTCTCGGATCTCTGGGTTTGAAAGTATGATGATAATTTGCCAAAATCACACTTAGACTTGAAAACAAGCCGTAAAGGGTGAAAACCCGAACCAGCCCCCAGTTGACCCCGTAGGAGGCATAAACACCTCCCATGGGATCAATGTTACTTGTAGGTACTGACCACGTGGTCCCGGGTCTCCCGGTTTGAGGGTATGATGATAATTTGCCAAAATCCCACTTAGACTTGAAAATTGGCCGTTTAAGGGTTAAAACCCGATCCATCACCCCGACGACCCCGTAGGTGGCACGAACACCACGCACGGGACGAATGTAACTTGTAGGAACTGACCGCGTAGTTCTGGGTCTCCCGGTTTGAAAGTATGACGATAATTTTGCCAATTTCACACTTGGACTTAAAAATAGGACGTTAAAGGGTGAAAACCCGAACCAGCCCCCAAATGACCCCGTAGGAGGCACGAACAACTCGCACGGGACCAATGTCACTTGTAGGAACTGACCGCGTAGTCCTGGGTCTCTCGGTTTGAGAGTATGACGATAATTTGAAAAAATCACACTTAGAATTAAATACAGGCCGTTAAAGGGTGAAAACCCGAACTAGTCCCCAAATGACCCCGTTGGAGGCACAAACACCTCACACGGGACCAATGTAACTTATAGGTACTGATCGCGTAGTCTCGGGTCTCCCAGTTTGAGAGTATGATGATAATTTTTAAAAATCACAGTTAGACTTGAAAACAGTTCGTTAAAGAGTGAAAACCCGAACCAACCCCCAAACGACCCCGTAGGAGACACGAACACCTCGCACGGGACTAATGTAACTTGTATGAACTGATCGCTTAATCCCGGGTCTGCCCGTTTGAGTGTATGACGATAATTTAGAAAAATCTCCAATTACACTTAAAAACAGACCTTTAAAGGGTGAAAACCCAAACATGCCCCCGAATGACCCCGTAGGAGGTACGAACACCTCACACGGGACCAATGTCACTTGTAGGCACTGACCGCGTAGTCCCGGGTCTCCCAGTTTGAGAGTATGACGATAATTTAAAAAAATCTCCAATTACACTTAAAAACAGGCCGTTAAAGGGTGAAAACATGAACCTGCCCCCAAACGACCCCGTAGGAGGCACGAACATCTCGAACGGGACCAATGTTACTTGTAGGAACTGACCGTGTAGTCCCGGGTCTCCCTGTTTGAGAGTATGATGATAATTTGCCAAAATCACACTTAGACTTGAAAACTGGCCATTAAAGGGTGAAAAACCAAACCATCCCCCAGACGACCCCGTAGGAGGCACGAACACCTCGAACGGGAACAATGTAACTTTTAGGAACTGACCGTGTAGTACCGGGTCTCCCAGTTTTAAAGTATGACGATAATTTGCAAAAATCACACTTAGACTATAAAATTGGTCGTTAAAGGGTGAAAATCCGAACCAGCCTCCAAATGATCCCGTAGGAGGAACGAACACCTCGCCCAAGACCAATGCAACATGTAGGAACTGACCGCATAGTCTCGGGTCTCCCGGTTTGAGAGTATGACGATAATTTACAAAAATCACACTTAGACTTGAAACCAGTCCGTTAAAGGGTGAAAACCCAAACCAGCCACTAGACGACCCCGTAGGAGGAACGACACCTCGTACGGGACCAATGTAACTTGTAGGAACTGACTGCATAGTCCCGGGTCTCGCCATTTGAGAGTATGATGATAATTTGTGAAAATCACACTTAGACTTGAAAACAGGCCATCAAAGGGTGAAAACCCGAACCAGCCCCCAGACGACCCCGTAGGAGGCACGAACACCTTGCACGGGACCAATGTAACTTATATGAACTGACCGTGTAGTCTTGGGTCTCCCAATTTGAGAGTATGATGATAATTTGCAAAAATCACACTTGACATCAAAACAGACCGTTCAATGGTGAAAACTCGAACCAAACCCCAAACGACTCGGTAGGAGGCACGAACACCTCGCCCGAGACCAATGCAACTTGTAGGAACTGACCGCATAATGCCGGCTCTCCCAGTTTGTGATTATGATGATAAATTGCTAAAATGAAACTTAGACTTTCCGTTAAAGGGTGAAAACCCGAACAAGTCCCCAACCGACCCTGTATGAGGCATGAACACCTCGCACGGGACCAATCTATCTTATAGGAACTAACTGCATAGTCCCGAGTCTCCTAGTTTGAGAGTATGATGATAATTTTCCAAAATCACACTTAGACTTGAAACAGGCCGTTAAAGGATGAAAACCCGAACCAGCCTCGAAATGACACTGTATGAGGCACGAACACTTCGTACGGGACTAATGTAACTTGTACGAATTGACCACATAGTCCCGGGTCTCCCCGTTTGAGAGTATAATGATAATTTTTAAAAATCACACTCAGACTTGAAAACTAACCTTTAAAGGATCGAAACCCAAACTAGCCCCCGAACGACCCCCTAGGAGGCACGAACACCTCGCACGGGACCAATGTAACTTATATGAACTGACCGTGTAGTCTTGGGTCTCCCAGTATGAGAGTATGACGATAATTTGCAAAAATACACTTCGATATGAAAACAGACCGTTCAAGGGTGAAAACTCAAACCAAACCCCAAACGACCCCGTAGGAGGCACGAACACCTCGCATGGGACCAATGCAACTTGTAGGAATTGACTGCGTTGTCCCGGGTCTCCCGGTTTGAGAGTATGATGATAATTGGCTAAAATCAAACTTAGACTTGAAAACAGGCCATCAAAGGGTGAAAACCCGAACCAGCCCCCAGACAACCCCGTAGGAGGTATGAACACCTCGCACGGGACCAATGTAACTTATATGAACTGACCGTGTAGTCTTGGGTCTCCCGGTTTGAGAGTATGACGATAATTTGCAAAAATCACACTTCGCCATGAAAACAGACCGTTCAAGAGTGAAAACTAGAACCAACCCCCAAACGACCCGTAGGAGGTACGAACACCTCGTACGGGACCAATACAACTTGTAGGAACTGACCGTGTAGTCTCGGCCCTCCCAGTTTGAGATTATGATGATATATTGCTAAAATCAAACTTAGACTTGAAAACAGGTCGTTAAAGGGTGAAAACTCGAACCAGCCCCCAACCGACCCCATAGGAGGCACGAACACCTTGCACGGGACCAATCTAACTTGTAGGAACTAACTGCGTAATCCGGGGTCTGCCCATTTGAGAGTATGAGGATAATTTGCCAAAATCACACTTAGACTTAAAACATGCCGTTAAAAGGGTGAAAACCCGAACCAGCCTTGAAACGACACCGTAGGAGGCACGAACACCTCGTACGGGACCAATGTAACTTGTAGGAACTGACCGCATAGTCCCGGGCCTCGCGGTTTGATAGTATGATGATAATTTTCAAAAATCACACTTACACTTGAAAACAAGTCGTTAAAGGGTGATAACTCGAACCAGCCTCCAAACGACCCCGTAGGAGGCACGAACACCTCGCACGAGACAAATGTAACTTGTAGGAACTGACCGCGTAGGCTCGGGTCTCCCGATTTGAGAGTATGATGAGAATTTGAAAAAATCACCACTTAGACTTGAAAACAGGCCGTTAAAGCGCAAAAACCCGAACCAACCCCTAGACGACCCTTTAGGAGGCACGAACACCTTGCATGGGACTAATATAACTATTAGGAACTGACCACATATTCTCGTGTCTCCCGGTTTGAGAGTATGACGATAATTTTCTAAAATCATACTTAGACATGAAAACAGGCTGTTAACGGGTGAAAACCCAAACTAGCCGCCAAACGACCCCGTAGGAGGCACAAACACCTCGCATGGGACCAATGTAACTTGTAGGAACTGACCGTGTAGTCCCGGGTCTCCCGGTTTGAGACTATGATGACAATATGCAAAAATGAAAATTACACATTAAAACATGCCGTTAAAGGGTAAAAACCCAAACTAGCCCCCAAACGACCCCATAGGAGGCACGAACTCCTCGGACGGGCCCAATGTAACTTGTAGGAACTGACCGCGTAGTCCCGTGTCTCTCGGTTTGAGAGTATGACAATAATTTTCAGAAATCACACTTAGACTTGAAAATAGGCCGTTAAAGCGAAAAACATAAACCAGCCCCCAAACGACCCCGTTGGAGGCACGAACACCTCGCATCGGACCAATGTAACGTGTATGAACTGACCGCGTAGTCCTGGGTCTCCCGGTTTGAGAGTATGATGATAATTTGTAAAAATCACACTTAGACTTGAAAACAAGTTGTTAAAGGGTGAAAACTCGAACCAGCCCCTAAACAACCCCGTAGGAGGCACGAACACCTCGCACTAGACAAATGTAACTTGTAGGAACTGACCGCGTAGTCCCGGGTCTCCCGATTTGAAAGTATGATGATAATTTGCAAAAATCACAGTTAGACTTGAAAACAGGCCGTTAAAGGAAGAAAACCCGAACCATCCCCCAAACAACCCCGTAGGAGGCACGAACATCTCGGACGGGACCAACATAGCATGTAGGAACTGACCGCGTAGTCTCGGGTCCCTAGATTTGAGAGTGTGATGATAATTGTGTAAAAATCAGTACTTAGACTTGAAAATAGGTCGTTAAAGGGTGAAAAATCGAACCAGACCCCAGACGACCCCGTAGGAGGCACGAACACCTCGCACGGGACCAATGTAACTTGTAGGAAGTGACAGTGTAGTCCTGGGTCTCCCGATTTGAGAGTATGACAATATTTTGCAAAAATCACACTTAACTTGAAAACAGGCCGTAAAAGGGTTAAAACCCGAACCAGCCCCCAAACAACCCCGTAGGAGGCACGAACACCTTGCACGAGACTAATGTAACTTGTAGGAACTGACCACGTATTCTCGTGTCTCCCGGTTTGAGAGTATGATGATAATTTGCTAAAATCATACTTAGACTTGAAAATAGGCTTTTAAGGGTGAAAACCCGAACTAGCCCCCGAACTACCCCGTAGGAGGCACGAACACCTCGCATGGGACCAACAAAACTTGTAAGAACTGACCATGTAGTCCCGGGTCTACTGGTTTGAGACTATGATGAAAATACGCAAAAATCGCTATTAGACTTGAAAACAGGTTGTTTAAGAGTGAAAACTCGAACCAGCCCCCAAACGACCCCGTTGGAGGCACGGACAGCTTGCACGGGAATAATGTAACTTGTATGAACTGACCGCGTTTTCCCTGGTCTCCCAGTTTGAGAGTATGACGATAATTTGCCAAACTCACACATAGACCTAAAAACACGCTGTTGAAGGGTAAAAACCCATATTAGCCCCAGACGACCCCATAGGAGGCACGAACTCCTCGCACGGGACTAATGTAACTAGTAGGAACTGACCGTGTAGTCCTGGGTCTGCCGATTTGAGAGTATGACCATAATTTTCAAAAATCACAGTTAGACTTGAAAACAGGCCGTTAAAGGGGGAAACCCGAACCAGCCCCCAAACGACCCCATATGAGGTATGAAAACCTCGCACGGGACCATTGTAACTTGTAGGAGCTGACCACGTAGTCCCGAGTCTCTCGGTTTGAGAGTATGACGATAATTTGCAAAAATCACACTTAGGCTTGAAAAAGTCCGTTAAAGGGTGAAAACCCGAATGAGGCCCTAGACGACCCCGTAGGAGGCACGAACACCTCGCACGGGACCAATGTAACTTGTAGGAACTGACCGTGTAGTCCTGGGTCTCCCGATTTGAGAGTATGACAATAATTTGCAAAAATCACACTTAACTTGAAAATAGGCCGTAAAAGGGTTAAAACCCGAACCAGCCCCCAAACGACCCCGTAGGAGGCACGAACACCTTGCACGGGACTAATGTAACTTCTAGGAACTGACCACATATTCTCGTGTCTCCCGATTTCAGAGTATGACGATAATTTGCTAAAATCGTACTTAGAATTGAAAATAGGCAATTAAAGGGTGAAAACCCGAACTAGCCCCCAAACGACCCTATAGGAGGCAAGAACACCTCGTATGGGACCAACGTAACTTGTAGGAACAGACCATGTAGTCCCGGGTCTACTGATTTGAGACTATGATGAAAATACGCAAAAATCATAATTAGACTTGAAAACAGGTCGTTAAAGAGTGAAAACTCGAACCAGCCCTCAAACGACCCCGTTGGAGGCACGAACAGCTTACACGGTCCAATGTAACTTATAGGACCTGACCGCGTTGTCCCTGGTCTCCCAGTTTGAGAGTATGACGATAATTTTCCAAAATCACATATAGACCTAAAAACACGCTGTTAAAGGGTAAAAACCCATATTAGCCCCCAGACGACCCCATAGGAGGCACGAACACCTAGCACGGGACCAATGTAACTTGTAGGAACTAACCGTGTAGTCCTGGGTCTCCCGATTTTAGAGTATGACCATAATTTTCAAAAATCACAGTTAGACTTGAAAACATGCCGTTAAAGGGGAAAACCCGAACCAGCCCCCAAATGACCCCATAGGAGGCACGAACACCTCGCACTGGACCAATGTAACTTGTAGGAACTGACCACGTAGTCCTGAGTCTCTCGGTTTGAGAGTGTCACAATAATTTGCTAAAATCACACTTAGGCTTGAAAACAGTCCGTTAAAGGGTGAAAACCCGAATCAGGCCCTAGACGACTCCGTTGGAGACACGAACACCTCGCACGGGACCAATGTAACTTGTAGGAACTGATCACGTAGACCCGAGTTTCCCGGTTTGAGAGTATGATGATAATTTACAAAAATCACACTTAGACTAGAAAATAGGTCATTAATGTGTGAAAACCCGAACCAACCTCCAAACTACCCCGTAGGAGGCACGAAAACCTCGCACGGGACCAATGTAACTGGTAGCAACTGATCCCTTAGTCCCGGGTCTCCCCATTTGAGAGTATGATGATAATTTTTAAAAATCACGCTTAGACTTGAAAATAGGCTGTTAAAGGGGTAAACCCGAACTAGCCACCAAACGACCCCATAGGAGGCACCGCACAGGACCAATGTAACTTGTAGGAACTGACCGCGTAGTCCTGGGTCTCTCGGTTTGAGAGTATGATGATATTTTACAAAAATCACCACTTACACTTAAAAATAGGCCGTTAAAGGGTAAAATCACGAACCAGCCCCCAAACGACCTCGTAGGAGGCACGGACACCTCGTACGGGACCAATGTAACTTTTAGGAACTGACCCCATAGTTCCGAGTCTCCCAGTTTTAGAGTATGATGATAATTTTCCAAAATCACACTTAAACATGAAAACAGGCCCTAAAGGGTGAAAACCCGAACCAACCCACAGACGACCCTGTAAGAGGAACGAACACCTCGCACGGGACCAATGTAACTTGAGGAACTGACCGCGTAGTCCCGGGTCTCCCAGTTTGAAAGTATGATGATAATTTTCAAAAATCACACTCAGACTTGAAAAGAGATCGTTAAAGAGTGAAAACCCGAACCAACCTCCAAATGACCTCGTAGGAGGCACAAACACCTCACACGGGACCAATGTAACTTGTAGGAACTGATCGCTTAGTCCCGCGTCTCCCCATTTGAGATTATGATGATAATTTTAAAAAATCACACTTAGACTTGAAAACAGGCCGTTAAAGGGTGAAAAGCCAAACCACCCCCCCGACGACACCGTAGGAGGCACGAACACCTCGCACGGTACCAATGAAACTTGTAGGAACATACCGCGTAGTCCCGCCTCTCTCGGTTTGAGAGTATGGCGATAATTTACAAAAATCACACTTAGACTTGAAAACAGTCCGTTAAAGGTTGAAAACATGAACCTGCACCTAAATGACCCAGTAGGAGGCACGAACACCTCGCACGGGTCCAATGTAACTTGTAGGAACTGACCGCGTAGTCCCAGGCTTCCCTGTTTGAGAGTATGATGATAATTTGACAAAATCACACTTAGACTTGAAAATAGGTCGTAAAGGGTGAAAACCCGTACTCACCCCCAGATGACCCCGTAGGAGGCAAGAACACCTCGCACGGGACCAATGTTACTTGTAGGAATTGACCGCGTAGTCCCGGGTCTCCCGATTTGAGAGTATGATGATAATTTGCAAAAATCACACTTAGACTTGAAAACAGGCCGTTAAAGGGTGAAACGCCAAAACAACCCCCAAACGACCCCGTGGGAGCCATGAACACCTCGCACAGGACCAATGTAACGTGTAGGAACTTACCACGTAGTCCCGGGTCTCCCGGTTTGAGATTATGATGATAATATGCCATAATCACATTTAGACTTGAAAATAGGCGTATAATGGGTGAAAACCCGAACCAGCACCCAGACGACCCCGTAGGTGGCACGAACACCTCGCACGGGACCAATGTAACTTGTAGGAACTGACTGCATAGTCCCGGGTCTCCCGGTTTGAGAGTATGATGATGATTTGCAAAAATCACACATATACTTGAAAACAGGCCATTAATGGGTGAAAACCCGAACCAACCCCCAAACGACCCCGTATGAGGCACGAAGTCCTCGGAGGGGACCAAACTAACTTGTAGGAACTGAACGCCTAGTCCAGGGTCTCCCGGTTTGAGAGTATGATGATAATTTTCCAAAATCACACTTAGACTTGAAATAGGCCGTTAATGGGTGAAAACCTGAACCAGCCCCAAAACGACACCGAAGGAGGCACGAACACCTCGTACGGGACCAATGAAACTTATAGGAGCTGATTGCCTAGTCCCGGGTATCCCGATCTGAGAGTTTGATATTAATTTTCCAAAATCACACTTAGACTTGAAAATAAGTCGTTAAAGGGGTAAAACTCGAATTAGCCCCCCCACGACCCCGTAGGAGGCATAAACACCTCGCACGGGACCATTGTAACTTGTAGGAACTGATCGCACAGTTCCAGGTCTTTCAGTTTGAGAGTGTGATGATAATTTGTAAAAATCACACTTAGACTATAAAGCAAGCCGTTAAAGGGTGAAAACTCGAACCAGCCCCCAAACGACCCGTAAAAGACACGAACACCTCGCACGGGACAAATCTAACTTCTAGGAACTGACCGCCTAGTCCCGGGTCTCCCGGTTTGAGAGTATGATGATAATTTTCCAAAATCACACTTAGAATTGAAACAGGTCGTTAATGGGTGAAAACCCGAACCAGCCCCCAAACGACCCCGAAGGAGGCACGAACACCTCGCATGGGACCAATGAAAATTATAGGAACTGACCACGTAGTCCCGGGTATCACGGTCTGAGAGTATGACAATAATTTTCCAAAATCACCCTTAGACTTGAAAATAGGCCGTTAAAGGGTGAAAACTCAAACCAGCCACCCCACAACCCCTCAGGAGGCATGAACACCTCGCACGAGACCATTGTAACTTGTAGGAACTGACCGCATAGTTTCGGGTTTTATGGTTTGAGAGTATGATGTAATTGGCAAAAATCACACTTGGACTTGAAAGAAGGCCGTTAAAGGTTGAAAACCCGAACCAGCCCCCAAACGACCCCGTAGGAGGCACGAACACCTCGCACGGGACCAATGTGACCTCTAGGAACTGACTGCGTAGTCTCGGGTCTCCCGATTTGAGAGTATGACGATAATTTGGAAAAATCACCACTTAGACTTGAAAATAGGCCATTAAAGGGTAAAAACCCGAACCAGAACACAAACGACCCCGTAGGAGGCACGAACAACTCGCACGGAACCAATCAAACTTTTCGGAACTGATCGCGTAGTCTCGGGTCTCCCAGTTTGAGAGTATGATGATCATTTGCCAAAAATCACAGTTTGACTTGAAACAGGCCGTTAAAGGGTTAAAACCCGATCCTGTCTCTAAACGACCACGTAGGAGGAACGAACACCTCACACGGAACCAATGTAACTTGTAGGAACTGACCGCGTAGTCTCTCCGTTTGAGAGAATGACAATAATTTTCAAAAATCACACTTAGATTTGAAAATAGGCCGTTAAAGGGTGAAAACCCAAACCAGCCCTTAGACGACCCAGCAGGCACGAACACCTCCCACGGGACCAATGTAACTTGTAGGAACTGAACGCGTAGTCCTGGGTCTCCCTATTCGAGAGTATGATGATAATTTGCAAAAATCACACTTAGATTTGAAAGGAGGCCATTAAAGGGTGAAAACCCAAACTAGCCCCCAAACGACCCCGTAAGAGGCACGAACACCTCGCACGGGACCAATGTGACTTATGGGAACTGACTGCGTAGTCCCGGGTCTCCCAATTTGAGAGTATGATGATAATTTGAAAAAATCACTTCTCATACTTGAAAATAGGCCTTTAATGTTGAAAACTCGAAAAAGCCCTCAGACGACCCCGTAGGAGGCACGAACACCTTGCACGGGACCAATGTAACTTGTAGGAACTGACCGCGTAGTCCCGGGTCTCCCGGTTTGAAAGTGTGATGATAATTTGTAAAAATCACACTTAAATATGAAAATAGGTCGTTAAAGGGTGAAAACCAGTACCAACCCCCAAACCACCCCGTAGGAGGCACGAATACCTCGCACGGGACCAATGTAAGTTGTAGAAACTGACCGCGTAGTCCCGGGTGTGCCGATTTGAGAGTATGACGATAATTTGCCAAAATTACACTTAGACTTGAAAACAGGCCGTTATAGGGTGAAAACCCGAACCAGCCCCCAAACGACCCTGTAGGAGGCATGAACACCTCGTACGGGACCAATCTAACTTGTAGGAACTGATCGCGTAGTCCCGATCCAAAATCACACTTAGACTTGAAACAGGCCGTTAAAGGGTGAAAACTCAAACCTGCCCCTAAACGACCCCGTAGGAAGAACGAACACCTCGTACGGGACCAATGTAACTTGTAAAAACTGACCGCGTATTTCCAGGTCTCCCGATTTTAGGGTATGATGATAATTTGCCAAGATCACATTTAGAATTGAAAACAGACCGTCAAAGGGTGAAAACCCAAACAAGCCCCCCGACGACACCGTAGGAGGAATGAACACCTCGCACGGGACAAATGTAACTTGTAGGAACTGACCGCGTAGTCCCAGGTCCCCGGTTTGAAAGTATGACGATAATTACAAAAATCTCACTTAGACTTGAATACGGGCCGTTAAAGGTTGAAAACACGAACCAGCACTCAAACGATCCCGCAGGAGGCATGAACACCTCGAGCGGGACCAATGTAACTTATAGGAACTGACCGCGTAGTTCCGGGTCTCCCGATTTGAGAGTATGGTGATAATTTGCAAAAATCACCCCTTAGACTCGAAAATAGGGTGTTAAAGGTTGAAAACCGAAACCAACCCCCAAAAAACCCCATAGGAGGCACGCACACCTAGAATGGGACCAATGTTACTTGTATGAACTGACTACATAGTCTCGGGTCTCCCGGTTTGAGAGTATGATGATAATTTGAAATAAGAAACACTTAAACTTGAAAATACGCCGTTAAAGGTTGAAAACTCGAACCAGCCCCCAAACGACCCTGTAGGAGGCACGAACACCTTCACGGGACCAATGTAACTTGTAGGAACAAACCGCGTAGTCCTGGGTCTCCCTGTTTGAGAGTATGACAATAATTTGCAAAAATCACACTTAGACATGAAAATAGGCCGTTAAAGGGTGAAAACCCGAACCAGCCCCTAGACGACCCAGTAGGTGGTACGAACACCTTGCACGGGACCAATGTAACTTGTAGGAACTGACCGCATAGTCCCAGGACTCCCGATTCGAGAGTATGATGATAATTTACCAAGATCACACTTAGACTTGAAACAGGCCGTTAAAGGGTGAAAATCCGAACTATCCCCCAAACGACCCCAAAGGAGCCACGAACACCTCGCACGGGGCCAATGCAACTTATAGGAACTGACCGCGTAGTCTCAGGTATCTCGGTCTGAGAGTATGAAAATAATTTACCTATATCACACTTAGACTTGAAAATAGGCCGTTAAAGGGTGAAAACTCGAACCAGCCCCCCACGACCCTGTAGGAGGAACAAACTTCTCGGACGGGACCAATCTAACTTGTAGGAACTAACCGCCTAGTCCCGAGTCTCCCGATTTGAGAATATGATGATAATTTTCCAAAATGACACCTAGACTTAAAACATGGCGTTAATGGGTGAAAACCCGAACCAGCCCCCAAACGACCCCATAGGAGGCACGAACACCTCGCACGGGATGAATGTGAATTATAGGAACTGACCGCGTAGTATCGGGTCTCCCAATTTGAGAGTATGACGATAATTTGGAAAAATAACCACTTAGACTTGAAAATAGGACGTTAAATGGTGAAAACTCGAACAAGCCCTCAGACGACCCCATAGGAGGCACGCACAACTTGAACGGGACCAATGTAACTAGTAGGAACTGACCACGTAGTACCGGGTCTCCCGGTTTGAAAGTTGTAAAAATCACACTTAGACATGAAAATTGGCCGTTAAAGGGTGAAAACCGGTACCAGCCCCCAAACGACCCCGCATGAGGCATGAACACCTCGCACGGGACCAATGTAACTTGTAGGAACTGATCACATAGTCCTGACTCTCCCGATTTAAGAGTATGATGATAATTTTCCAAAATTACACTTAGACTTGAAAACAGGCCGTTAAAGGGTGAAAACCCGAACCCGCCCCCAAACGACACCTTAGGACACACGAACGCCTCGCACGGGACCAATGTATCTTGTAGGAACTGATTGCGTATTCTCGGGTCTCCCGGTTTGGGAGCATGATGATAATTTGCAAAAATCACACTTAGACTTGAAAATAGGCCGTTAAAGGGTGAAAACCCGAATAAGCCCCCAAACGACCCCGTAGGAGGCACGAACACCTCGCATGGGACTAATGTAACTTGTAGGAACTGACCGCATAGTCTCAGGTCCCCAGTTTGAAAGTATGATGATAATTTACAAAAATCGTACTTAGACTTGGAAACAGGCCGTTAAAGGGTGAAAACTCGAACCAGCCCCAAAACGACCCCGTAGGAGGCACGAACACCTCCGACGGGACCAAAGTAACTTGTAGGAACTAGCCGGGTAGTCCCGGGTCTCCCGATTTGAGAGTATGATGATAATTTGCAAATATCACCACTTAGACTCGAAACCAGGCCGTTAAAGGGTGAAAACTCGAACCAACCCCCAAACAACCCCGTAGGAGGGTCGCACACCTAGCACGGGACCAATGTAACTTGTAGGAATTGACCCCATAGTCTCGGGTCTCCCGGTCTGAGAGTATGATAATAATTTGCCAAAATAAATCTTAGACTTGATAATAGACCATTAAAGGGTGAAAACTCGAACCAGCCCCCCAACCACCTTGTAGGAGGCACGAACACCTCGCACGAGACCATTGTAACATATAGGAACAGACCGCATAGTTCCGAGTCTCCCGGTTTGAGAGTATGATGATAATTTGCAAAAATCATACATAGACTTGAAAGCAGGCCGTTAAAGGGTGAAAACCCGAACCAGCCCCAAAACGACCCTATAGGAGGAATGAACACCTCGCACGGGACCAATGTGACTTCTAAGAACTGACCGTGTAGTCCCGGGTCTCTTGATTTTAGAGTATGGAAATAATTTGGGAAAATCACCACTTAGCCTTGAAAATAGGCCGTTAAAGGGTGAAGGCACGAACCAGCACTTGGACGACCCCGTAGGAGTCACGAACACCTGGCACAGGACCAAAGTAACATGTAGGAACTGACCGCGTAGTCTCGGGACGCCCGATTTGAAAGTGTGATGATAATTTGCAAAAATCACACTTAGACATGAAAACAGGCCGTTAAAGGGTGAAAACCGGTACCAGCAACCAAACTACCTCGTAGGAGGCACGAACCCCTGGCACGGGACCAATGTAACTTTTAGGAAATGACCACATAGTCCAGGGTCTCCTGGATTCAAAGTGTGATGATAATTTGCAAAAATCACACTTAGACATGAAAATAGGCCGTTAAAGGGTGAAAACTGGTACCAGCCCCCAAACGACCCCGTAGGAGGCACGAACACCTCGCTCGGGACCAAGGTAACTTGTAGCAACTCACCATGTAGTTCCGGGTCTCCCGATTTGAGAGTATGATTATAACTTGCAAAAATCACACATAGATATGAAAACAGGCCCTTAAAAGGTGGAACCCCGAACCAGCCCCCAAACGACCCCGTAGGAGGCACGGACATCTCTCACGGGACCAATCTAACTTTTAGGAACTGATCGCGTAGTCTTGGGTCTCCCGGTTTGAGAGTATGATGATAATTTGCCCAAATCACACTTAGACTTGAAACAGGCCGTTAAAGGGTGAAAACCGAAACCTGCCCCAAAACGACCACGTAGGAGGAACGAACACCTCGCACGGGATCAATGAAACTTATAGGAACTGACGGCGTAGTCCCGGGTCTCGCGATTTGAGAGTATGACGATAATTTGCAAAAATCACACTTAGACTTGAAAATAGGCCGTTAAAGGGTGAAAACCCGAACCAGCCCCCAAACGACCCCGTAGGAGGCACGGACATCTCGCACGGGACCAATCTAACTTTTAGGAACTGATCGCATAGTCTTGGGTCTCCCGGTTTGAGAGTATGATGATAATTTGCCAAAATCACACTTAGATATGAAACAGGCCGTTAAAGGGTGAAAACCCCAACCTGCCCCTAAACGACCACGTAGGAGGAACGAACACCTCTCACGGATCCAATGAAACTTATAGGAACTGACCGCGTAGTCCCGAGTCTCCGGGCTTGAGAGTATGACGATAATTTGCGAAAATCACATTTAGAATTAAAGACAGGCCGTCAAAGGGTGAAAACCCGAACAAGCCCCCCGATGACCCCGTAGGAGGCACGAACACCTCGCACAGGGCCAATGTAACTTGTAGGAACTGACTGCGTAGTACCATTTCTCCCGGTCTGAAAGTATGATGGTAATTTGCAAAAGTCACAGTTAGACTTGAAAACAGGACGTTAAAGGGTGAAAACCTGAACCATCACCCAAACGACCTCGTAGGAGGCACGACCACCTCGCACGGGACCAATGTAAATTGTAGGAACTGACAGCGTAGTCCCGGGTCCCTAGATTTGAGAGTATGATGATAATTTGCAAAAATCACCACTTAGACTTGAAAACAGGTCGTTAAAGGGTGAAAACCTGAACCTCCCCCTAAATGACCCCGTAGGAGGAACGAACACCTCGTACGGGACCATTGTGACTTGTAGGAACTGACCGCATTGTCCCGAGTCTCCCGATTTGAGAGTATGATGAAAATTTGCCAAAATCACATTTAGAATTGAAAATAGGCTTTCAAATGGTGAAAACCCGAACAAGCCCGTAAATGACCCCATAGGAGGCACGAACACCTCGCACAGGACCAATGTAAGTTGTATGAACTATCCGCGTAGTCTCGAGTCTCCCATTAGACAGTGTGACGATAATTTGCAAAAATCATACTTAGATATGAAAATAGGCCGTCAGAGGGTGAAAACCGGTACCAGCCCCCAAACGACCCGTAGGAGACACGAACACCTCGCATGGGACCAATGTAACTTGTAGGAACTGACCACGTAGTCCCGAGTCTCCCGGTTTGAGAGTATGATGATAATTTGCAAAAATCACTTAGACTTGAAAACGGGCCCTTAAAGGATGAAAACCCGAACCCGCCCCCAAACGACCCCGTAGGAGGCACGAACACCTCTCACGGGACCAATGCAACTTGTAGGAACTGACTGCCTAGTCCCGGGTATCCCGTTCTGAGACTATGACAATAATTTTCCAAAATTACACTTAGACTTTAAAATAGGCCGTTAATGGGTGAAAACTCTAACCAGCCCCCCCACGACTCCGTAAGAGGCACGAGCACCTCCCACGGGACTAATGTAACATTTAGGAACTGACCGCGTAGTTTCGGGTCTCACGACTTGAGAGTATGACGATAATTTGCAAAAATCACACTTATACTTGAAAGCAGGTCGTTATAGGGAGAAAACCCGAACCAGCCCCCAAACGACCCTGTGGGAGGCACAAACACCTCGCACGGGACCAATCTAACTTGTAGGAACTGACCGCGTAGTCCCGAGTCTCCCGATTTGAGAGTATGACGATAATTTGAAAAAATCACCACTTAGACTTTAAAATAGGATATTAAAGGGTGAAAATCCGAACCAGCCCTCAAACGACCCCGTAGGAGGCACGAACACCTTACATGGGACCAATGTAACTTGTAGGAACTGACCGCGTAGTCCTGGGTCTCCCGGTTTGAAAGTGTGATGATAATTGGCAAAAATCACACTTAGACATGAAAATAGGCCGTTAAAGGGTGAAAACCGGTACCAGGCCAAAAACGACCCCGTAGGAGGCACGAACACCTCGCGCGGGACCAATGTAACTTGTAGGAACTGATCGCGTAGTCCCGGGTCTCGCGGTTTGAGAGTATGACGATAATTTACAAAAATCACACTTAGACTTGAAAATAGGCCGTTAAAGGGTGAAAACCAGAACCAGCCCCCAAACGACCCCGTAGGAGGCACCGACATCTCGCACGGGACCAATCTAACTTTTAAGAACTGATTGCGTAGTCTTGAATCTCCCGGTATGAGAGTATGATGATAATTTGCCAAAATCACACTTAGACTTGAAACCGGCCATTAAAGGGTGAAAACCCGAACCTGCCCCTAAACGACCACGTAGGAGGAAAGAACACCTCGCAGGGGACCAATGTAACTTATAGGAACTGACCGCATAGTCCCGAGTCTCCGGGCTTGAGAGTATGATGATAATTTGCGAAAATCACATTTAGAATTAAAAACAGTCCGTCAAAGGGTGAAAACCCGAACAAGCCCCCTGACGACCCCATAGGAGGCACGAACACCTCGCACCGGGCCAATGTAACTTGTAAGAACTGACTGCGTAGTCCTAGGTCTCCCGATCTGAAAGTATGATGGTAATTTGAAAAAATCATAGTTAGACTTAAAAACAGGACGTTAAAGGGTGAAAACCTGAACCATCACCCAAACGACCCCGTAAGAGGCACGACCACCTCGCACGGGACCAATGTAAATTGTAGGAACTGACCCCGTAGTCCCGGGTCCCTCGATTTTAGAGTATGATGATAATTTGCAAAAATCACCACTTAGACTTGAAAACAGGCCGTTAAAGGGTGAAAACCTAAACTTCCCCCTAAATGACCCCGTAGGAGGAACGAACACCTCGCACGGGAAAAATGTAACTTGTAGGAACTGACCGCGTTGTCCCGAGTCTCCCGGTTTGAGAGTAGGACGAAAATTTGCCAAAATCACATTTGGAATTGAAAATAGGCTGTCAAATGGTGAAAACCCGAACAAGCCCGCAAACGACCCCGTAGGAGGCATGAACACCTTGCACGGGACCAATGTAAGTTGTAGGAACTGTCCGCGTAGTCTCGGGTCTCCCGTTTGACAGTGTGATGATAATTTGCAAAAATCATACTTAGATATGAAAATAGGCCGTTAGAGGTTGAAAACCGGTACCAACCCCAAACGACCCCGTAGGAGGCACGAACACCTCTCACGGGACCAATGCAACTTGTAGGAACTGACTGCCTAGTCCCGGGTATCCCGTTCTGAGACTATGACAATAATTTTCCAAAATTACACTTAGACTTTAAAATAGGCCGTTAATGGGTGAAAACTCTAACCAGCCCCCACACGACTCCGTAAGAGGCACGAGCACCTCCCACGGGACTAATGTAACATTTAGGAACTGACCGCGTAGTTTCGGGTCTCACGACTTGAGAGTATGACGATAATTTGCAAAAATCACACTTATACTTGAAAGCAGGTCGTTATAGGGAGAAAACCCGAACCAGCCCCCAAACGACCCTGTGGGAGGCACAAACACCTCGCACGGGACCAATCTAACTTGTAGGAACTGACCGCGTAGTCCCGAGTCTCCCGATTTGAGAGTATGACGATAATTTGAAAAAATCACCACTTAGACTTTAAAATAGGATATTAAAGGGTGAAAATCCGAACCAGCCCTCAAACGACCCCGTAGGAGGCACGAACACCTTACACGGGACCAATGTAACTTGTAGGAACTGACCGCGTAGTCCTGGGTCTCCCGGTTTGAAAGTGTGATGATAATTGGCAAAAATCACACTTAGACATGAAAATAGGCCGTTAAAGGGTGAAAACCGGTACCAGGCCAAAAACGACCCCGTAGGAGGCACGAACACCTCGCGCGGGACCAATGTAACTTGTAGGAACTGATCGCGTAGTCCCGGGTCTCGCGGTTTGAGAGTATGACGATAATTTACAAAAATCACACTTAGACTTGAAAATAGGCCGTTAAAGGGTGAAAACCGGAACCAGCCCCCAAACGACCCCGTAGGAGGCACCGACATCTCGCACGGGACCAATCTAACTTTTAAGAACTGATTGCGTAGTCTTGAATCTCCCGGTATGAGAGTATGATGATAATTTGCCAAAATCACACTTAGACTTGAAACCGGCCATTAAAGGGTGAAAACCCGAACCTGCCCCTAAACGACCACGTAGGAGGAAAGAACACCTCGCAGGGGACCAATGTAACTTATAGGAACTGACCGCATAGTCCCGAGTCTCCGGGCTTGAGAGTATGATGATAATTTGCCAAAATCACATTTAGAATTAAAAACAGTCCGTCAAAGGGTGAAAACCCGAACAAGCCCCCTGACGACCCCATAGGAGGCACGAACACCTCGCACCGGGCCAATGTAACTTGTAAGAACTGACTGCGTAGTCCTAGGTCTCCCGATCTGAAAGTATGATGGTAATTTGAAAAAATCATAGTTAGACTTAAAAACAGGACGTTAAAGGGTGAAAACCTGAACCATCACCCAAACGACCCCGTAAGAGGCACGACCACCTCGCACGGGACCAATGTAAATTGTAGGAACTGACCCCGTAGTCCCGGGTCCCTCGATTTTAGAGTATGATGATAATTTGCAAAAATCACCACTTAGACTTGAAAACAGGCCGTTAAAGGGTGAAAACCTAAACTTCCCCCTAAATGACCCCGTAGGAGGAACGAACACCTCGCACGGGAAAAATGTAACCTGTAGGAACTGACCGCGTTGTCCCGAGTCTCCCGGTTTGAGAGTAGGACGAAAATTTGCCAAAATCACATTTGGAATTGAAAATAGGCTGTCAAATGGTGAAAACCCGAACAAGCCCGCAAACGACCCCGTAGGAGGCATGAACACCTTGCACGGGACCAATGTAAGTTGTAGGAACTGTCCGCGTAGTCTCGGGTCTCCCGTTTGACAGTGTGATGATAATTTGCAAAAATCATACTTAGATATGAAAATAGGCCGTTAGAGGTTGAAAACCGGTACCAACCCCAAAACGACCCCGTAGGAGGCACGAACACCTCGCATGGGACCAATGTAACTTGTAGGAACTAACCACGCAGTCCCGGGTCTCCCGGTTTGAGAGTATGATGATAATTTGCAAAAATCACTCTTAGACTTGAAAACAGGCCCTTAAAGGATGAAAACTCGAAGCAGCCCCCAAACGACCCCATAGGAGGCACGAACACGTCGCACGGGACCAATGCAACTTGTAGGAACTTATCGCCTAGTCCTGGGTATCCCGGTCTGGGACTATGACAATAATTTGCCAAAAACACATTTAGACTTTAAAATAGGCCGTTAATGGGTGAAAACTCTAACCAGCCCCCCATGACCCCAAAGGAGGCACGAAAACCTCGCACAGGACTAATGTAACATCTAGGATCTGACCGCATAGTTTCGGGTCTCCCGATTTGAGAGTATGACGATAATTTGCAAAAATAACACTTGGACTTGAAAGTAGGTCGTTAAAGGGAGAAAACCCGAACCAACCCCCAAACGACCCTGTAGGAGGCACGAACACCTCACACGGGACCAATGTAACATCTAGGAACTGACCGCGTAGTTTCGGGTCTCACGATTTGAGAGTATGACGATAATTTGCAAAAATCACACTTAGACTTGAAAGCACGTCGTTAAAGGGAGAAAACCCGAACCAGCACCCAAACGACCCTGTAGGAGGCACGAACACCTCACATGGGACCAATCTAACTTGTAGGAACTGACCATGTAGTCCCGAGTCTCCCAATTTGAGAGTATGACGATAATTTGAAAAAATCACCACTTAGACTTTAAAACAGGCCATTAAACGGTGAAAAGCTGAACCAGCCCTCAAACGACCTCGTAGGAGGCGCGAACACCTTTCACGAGACCAATGTAACTTGTAGGAACTGATCGCGTAGTCCTGGGTCTCCCGGTTTGAAAGTGTGATGATAATTGGCAAAAATCACACTTAGACATGAAAATAGGCCCTTAAAGGATGAAAACCGGTACCAGCCCAAAAATGACCCCGTAGGCGGCACGAACACCTCGCGCAGGACCAATGTAACTTGTAGGAACTGACCGCGTAGTCCCGAGTCTCCCTGTTGGAGAGTATGACGATAATTTTCCAAAGTTACACTTCGACTTGAAAATAGGCCGTTAAAGGGTGAAAACCCGAACCAACCCCAAACGACCCCGTAGTAGGCACGAACGCCTCGCAGGGGACCAATGTAACTTTTAGGAACAAACCGCGTAGTCCCGAGTCACCCGGTTTTGGAGTATGATGATAATTTGCAAAAATCACACTTAGACTTGAAACAGGCCGTTAAGGGTTAAAACCCGAACTTACAGCTAAATGACCCCGTAGGAGGAACGAACACCTCGCACGGGACCAATGTAACTTGTACTAACTAATCGCGTAGTCCTGGGTCTCCCGGTTTGAGAGTATGACGATAATTTGCCAAAATCACATTTAGAATTGGAAACAGACCGTCAAAGGGTGAAAACCCGAACAAGCCCCTCGACGACCCCGTAGGAGGCACGAACACCTCTCACGGGACCAATTTAACTTGTAGGAACTGACCACGTAGTCCCAGGTCTCCCGGTTTGAAAGTACGATGATAATTTGCAAAAATCACTCTTAGACATGAAACACAGGTCGTTAAAGGCTGAAAACCCAAACCAGCCCCCAAATGACCCCGTAGGAGGCACGAAGACCTCGCACGGGACCAATGTAACTTGTAAGAACTAACCGCGTAGTCTCGGGTCTCCCAATTTTAAAGTGTGACAATGATTTGCAAGAATCACACTTAGACATGAAAACAGGCCGTTAAAGGGTGAAAACCTGTACAAGCCCCCAAACGACCCCGTAGCAGGCACGAACACCTCCCACGAGACTAATGTAACTTGTAGCAATTGACCACGTAGTCTCGGGTCTCTCGGTTAGAGAGTATGATGATAATTTGCAAAAATCACACTTAGACTTGAAAACAGGCCGTTAATGGGTGCAAACCCGAACTAGCCCCCAAATGACCCCGTAGGAGGCACGAACACTCGCACGGGACCAATGCAACTTGTAGGAACTGACCGCGTAGTCCCGGGTATCCCGGTTTGAGACTATGACAATAATTTGCCAAAATCACACTTAGACTTGAAATTAGTCCATTAAAGGTTGAAAACTCGAATGAGCCCCCCCACGACTTCCTAGGAGGCACGAACACCTCGCACGGGACCAATATAACTTGTAGGAACTGACCGCGTAGTTCTGGGTCTCCCAGTTTGAGGGTATGATGATAGTTTGCCTAAATCACACTTAGACTTTAAACAGGCCATTAAAGTCTGAAAACCAGCACTAGCCCCCAAACGACCCCGTAGGAGGCACGAACACCTCGCACGGGACCAATGTAACTTGTAGGAACTGACCACGTAGTCCCGGGTCTCCCGGTTTGAGAGTATGATGATAATTTGAAAAAATCACACTTAGACTTGAAAATAGGACGTTAAAGGGTGAAAACCCGAACCAGCACCCAAACGATCCTGTAGGAGGAACGAACACCTCGCAAGGGACCAATGTAACTTGTAGGAACTGACAGCGTAGTCTCGGGTCTCTCGGTTTGACACCGTGACGATAATTTTCAAAAATCACGCTTAGACATTTAAACAAGCTGTTAAAGGGTGAAAACCTGTACCAGCCCCCAAACGACCCCGAAGGGAGAACGAACACCTCGCACGCGACCAATGTAACTTGTCGGAACTGACCACGTAGTCTCGGGTCTCCCGGTTTGAGAGTATGATGATAATTTGAAGAAATCACACTTAGACTTGAAAATAGGCCGTTAAAGGGTGAAAACCCGAACCAAACCCCAAACGACCCCGTAGGAAGCACGAACACCTCATACGGGACCAATGCAACTTGTAGGAACTAACCGCAAAGTCCCGAGTATCCCGGTTTGAGACTATGACAATAATTTGCCAAAATCAAACTTAGACTTGAAAATAGGTCGTTAATGGGTGAAAACTCGAACCAGCCAACCCATGACCCCGTAGGAGGTACGAACACTTCGCTCGGGACCAATGTAACTCGTAGGCACTCACCGCGTAGTTCCGGGTCTCCCGGCTTGAGAGTATGATGATAATTTGCAAAAATCACACTTAGACTTGAAAACAGGTCGTTAAATGGTCAAAACCCGACCTAGCCCCCAAACGACCCTGTAGGAGGCACGAACACCTCGCACGGGACCAATCTAACTTGTAGGAACTGATTGCGTAGTCCCGGGTCTCCTGATTTGAGAGTATGACGATAATTTGTAAAATTCCCCACCTAGACATGAAAATAGGCCGTAAAAGGGTGAAAAACCAAACCAACCCTCAAATGACCCCGTAGGAGGAAAGAACACCTTGCACGGGACCAATGTAACTTGTAGGAACTGACCGCGTAGTGTCAGGTCTCCCGGTTTGAAAGTGTGACGATAATTTGCAAAAATCACACTTAGACATAAAAACAGGCCGTTAAAGGGTGAAAACCGGTACAAGCCCCAAACGACACCGTAGGAGGCATGAACACCTCGCACGAGACCAATGTAACTTGTAGGAACTGACCACGTAGTCTCGGGTCTCCCGTTTTTAGACTATGATAATAATTTGCAAAAATCACACTTAGAGTTGGAAACATGCCGTTAATGGGTGAAAACCAAAACCAGCCCCCAAACGACCCCGTAGGAGGCACGAACGCCTCGCACGGGACCAATGCAACTTTTACGAACTGACCACGTAGTCCCGGGTATCCCAGTTTGAGACTATGACAATAACTTGCCAAAAGCACACTTAGACTTGAAAATTGGCCGCTAAAGGGTGAAAACTCGAATGGGCCCCCCCACGACCACGTAGGAGGCACGAACACCTCGTACGGGACCAATATAACTAGTAGGAACTGATCGCGTAGTTCCGAGTCTCCCAGTTTGAGAGTATGATGATAATTTTCCAAAATCACACTTAGACTTAAAACAGGTCGAATAGGGTGAAAACCCGAACCTCCCCCTAAACGACCCCGTAGGAGGAATGAACACCTCGCACGGGACCAATGTAACTTGTAGGAACTGACTGCGTAGTCCCGGGTCTCGCGGTTTGAGAGTATGACGATAATTTTCCAAAATCACATTTAGAATTGAAAACAGGCCGTCAAAGGGTGAAAACCCGAACAAGCCCCCCGACGACCCCGTTGGAGGCACGAACACCTCACACGGGGCCAATGTAACTTATAGGAACTGACCGCGTTGTCCCAGGTCTCCCGGTTTGAAGGTATGATGATAATTTGCAAAAATCACACATACACTTGAAAACAGGCCGTTAAAGGGTGAAAACCCAAACCAGCCCCCAAACGACCCCGTAGGAGGAAAGCACACCTCGCAGGGGACCAATGTAACTTGTAGGAACTGACCGCGTAGTTTCGGGTCCCCCGATTTGACACTATGATGATAATTTGCAAAAATCACACTTAGACATGAAAACAGGCAGTTAAAGGGTGAAAACAAGTACCAGCCCCCAAGCGACGCCGTAGGAGGCTCGAACATCTCGCACGTAACCAATGTAACTTATAGGGACTGACCACATAGTCCCGAGTCTCCCGGTTTGAGAGTATGATGATAATTTGAAAAAATCACACTTAGACTTGAAAACAGGCCGTTAAATGGTGAAAACCCGAACCAGCCCCCAAACGACCTCGTAGGGGGCACGAACACCTCGCACGGGACCAATGTAAGTTGTAGGAAGTGACCGCTTAGTCCCAGGTCTCCCGGTTTGAATGTATGACGATAATTTGTAAAAATCACACTTAGACTTGAAAACAAGCCGTTAAAGGATGAAAACCCGAACCAGCCCCCAAACGACCCCGTAGGAGGAACGAACACCTCGCATGGGACCAATGTAACTTGTAGGAACTGGTCGCGTAGTCTCGGGTCTCCCGGTTTGTCACTGTGACGATAATTTGCAAAAATCACACTTAGACATGAAAACAGGCCGTTAAAGGGTGAAAACCGGTACAAGCCCCCAAACGACCCCGTAGGAGGCACGGACACCCTGCACGAGACCAATGTAACTTATAGGAACTGACCACGTAGTCTTGGGTCTCCCGGTTTGAGAGTATGATGATAATTTGCAAAAATCACACTTAGAGTTGAAAATAGGTCGTTAAAGGGTGAAAACTCGAATGAGCCCCCCACGACCCCGTAGGAGGCACGAAGACCTCGTACGGGACTAATATAACTAGTAGGAACTGATCGCGTAGTTTGGGGTCTCCCGGTTTGAGAGTATGATGATAATTTGCAAAAATCACACTTAGACTTGAAAACAGGCCGTTAAAGGGTGAAAACCCGAACCTTCTTCCAAACGACCCCGTGGGAGGCACGAATAGCTCGTACGGAACCAATGTAACTTGTGGGAACTGACCGCATAGTCCCAGGTCTCCCGATCAGAGACTATAATAATAATTTGCCAAAATCACACTTAGACGTGAAAATAGGCCGTTAATGGGTGAAAAATCGAACAGCTACCCACGACGCCGTAGGAGGCACGAACAACTCGCACGGGACTAATGTAACTTGTAGGAACTGACCCTGAAGTTACGGGTCTCCCGATTTGAGAGTATGGAAATAATTTGCAAAAATCACAATTAGACTTGAAACAGGTCGTTAAAGGGTGAAAACCCGAACCAACCCCCAAACGACCCTGTAGGAGGCACGGACACCTCGCACGGGACCAATCTAACTTGTAGGAACTGACCGTGTAGTCCCAGGTCTCTTGATTTAAGAGTATGATGATAATTTTGAAAAATCACCACTTAGACTTGAAAACAGGCCGTTAAAGGGTGAAAACCCGAACTTGTCCCTAAACAACCCCGTAAGAGGAACGAACACCTCGCACGGGATCAATGTAACATGTAGGAACTGACCGCGTAGTCCCGCGTCTCCTGGTTTGAGAGTATGATGATAATTTCCCGAAATTACACTTAGACTTGAAACAGGCCGTTAAAGGGGAAAAACTCGAACCAGCCCCCAAATGACCTCGTAGGAGACCCGAACGCCTCGCACGGGACCAATGTAATTATAGGAACTAACCGCGTAGTCCCGAGTCTCTCGGTTTGAGGGTACAATGATAATTTGCAAAAATCACACTTAGAGTTGAAAAAAGGTCGTGAAAGGTTGAAAACCCGAACCAGCCCCCAAACGACCCCATAGGAGGCACGAACATGTCGCACGGGTCCAATCTAACTTGTAGGAACTGACCGCGTAGTCTCCTGTCTCCCGGTTTGAGAGTATGATGATAATTTGTCAAAATCACACTTAGACTTGAAACAGGCCGTTAAAGAGTGAAAACCCGAACCTGCTCCTAACCGACCCCGTAGGAGGAATGAGCACCTCGAACGGGACCAATTTAACTTGTAGGAACTGATCGCGTAGTCCCGGGTCTCCCGATTTGAGTGTATGACGATAATTAGCAAAAATTACAAATTAGACTTGAAAACAGGCCGTTAAAAGGTGAAAACCCGAACAGGCCCCAAACGACCCGGTAGGAGGCACGAACACCTGGCACCAGACCAAAGTAGCGTGTAGGAACTGACCGCATAATCCCGTGTCTCTCGGTTTGAGAGTGTGACGATAATTTGCAAAAATCACACTTAGACATGAAAACAGGCTGTTAAAGGGTGAAAACCCGAACCAACCCCCAAATGACCCCGTAGGAGGCACGAACACCTCGTACAGGACCAATGTAACTTGTAGGAAATGACCGCATAGTCCCGTGTCTCCCGGTTTGAGAGTATGACGATAATTTGTAAAAATCACACTTAGACATGAAAACTTGCCGTTAAAAGGTGAAAACCCAAACCAGCCGCCAAACGACCTCGTAGGAGGCACGAACCCCTCGCACGTGACCAATTAACTTGTAGGAACTAACCTCGTAGTTCTAGGTCTACCAATTTGATAGTATGATGATAATTTGCAAAAATCTCACTTTGACTTGAAAACAGGCCGTTAAAGGGTGAAAACCCGAACCTGCCCCGAAAACGACTACGTAGGAAGAACGAATACCTCGCACGGGACCAATGTAAATTGTTGGAAATGACTGTGTAGTCTCGGGTCTCTCGTTTTGAGAGTATGATGATAATTTGCCAAAATCATGTTTAGAATTGAAAACAAGCCGTCAAAGGGTGAAAACTCGAACAAGCCCCCTGATGACCTTGTAGGAGGCACGAACACCTCGTACGGGTCCATTGTAACTTGTAGCAACTGACTGCGTAGTCCCATGTCTCCCGATTGAAAGTATGACAATAATTTGGACAAATCACACTTAGACTTGAAAACAGGCCGTTAAAGGGTGAAAACTCGAACCAGCCCCCAAACGACCCCGAAGGAGGCACGAACACCTCGTACGTGACCAATGTAACTTATAGGAACTGACCGCATAGTCCTGGTTCTCCCGATTTAAGAGTATGATGGTAATTTGCAAAAATCATCACTTAGACTTGAAAACAGGCCGTTAAAGGGTGAAAACTCGAACCAACCCCCAAACGACCCCGTAGGAGGCACGAACACCTGGCACGGGACTAATGTAACTTGTAGGAACTGATCGCGTAGTCTCGTGTCTCCTGGTTTGAGAGTATGACAATAATTTGCAAAAATCACACTTAGAGTTGAAAGCAGGCTGTTAAAGGGTGAAAACCCGAACTAGCCCCAAAACGACCCAGTAGGAGACACGAACACCTCGTACGGGACCAATATAACATATAGGAACTGACTGCGTAGTCCCGGGTCTACCAATTTGAGAGTATGATGATAATTTTGAATAATCACCACTTTGACATGAAAACAGGTCGTTAAACGGTGAAAACCCGAACTAACCCTCAAACGACCCCGTAGGAGGCACGAAAACTTTGCACGGGACCAATGTAACTTCTAGAAACTGACCACGTAGTCCCGGGTCTCCCGGTTTGGGAGTATGATGATAATTTTCCAAAATTACACTTAGACTTGAAAACAGGCCATTAAAGAGTGAAAACTCGAAGCAGCCCCCAAATGACCCCGTAAGAAGCACGAACGCCTCGCACGGGACCAATGTAACTTGTAGGAACTGACCGAGTAGTCTCGGGTCTCCCGATTTGAAAGCATGACAATAATTTGCAAAAATCACACTTAGACTTGAAAACAGGCCGTTAAAGGTTAAAAACCCGAACCAGCCCCCAAACGACCCTGTAGGAGGCTCGAACACCTCGCACGGGACCAATCTAACTTATAGGAACTGACCGCATAGTCCTGGGTCTCCTGGTTTGAGAGTATGATGATAATTTGCTAAAATCACATTTAGAATTGAAAACAGGCCGTCGAAGGGTGAAAACCCGAACAAGCCCCCCGATGAACCTGTAGGAGGCACGAACACCTCGCATGGGACCAATGTAACTTGTAGAAACTGACCGCGTAGTCCCATGTCTCCCGGTTTGAAAGTATGATGATAAATTGCAAAAATCACAGTTAGACATGAAAACAGGTCGTTAAAGGGTAAAAACTCGAACCAGCCCCCAAACGACAACGTAGGAGGCACGAACACCTCGCACGGGACGAATATAACTTGTAGGAATGGACCGCATAGTCTTGTGTCTCTCGGTTTGAGAGTATGACGATAATTTGTAAAAATCACACTTAGACATGAAAACATGCCGTTAATGGGTGAAAACCCAAACCAGCCGCCAAACGACCCCGTAGGAGGCACGAACACCTTGCACGGGACCAATTAACTTGTAGGAACTAACCTCGTAGTTCTGGGTCTCTCGGTTTGAGAGTATGATGATAATTTGCAAAAATCCCACTTTGACTTGAAAAGAGGCCGTTAAAGGGTGAAAAACCGAACCTGCCCCGAAACGACCACGTAGGAGGAACGAACACCTCGCACGGGACCAATATAACTTGTAGGAACTGATCGCGTAGTCCCGGGTCTCCCGGTTTGAGTGTATGATGATAATTTGCAAAAATCACGTTTAGAATTGAAAACAGGCTGTCAAAGGGTGAAAACTCGAACAAGCCCCCTGATGACCCTGCAGGAGGCACGAACACCTCGCACGGGTCCAATGCAACTTGTAGGAACTGACCGCGTAGTCCCTAGTCTCCCGATTTGAAAGTATGATGATAATTTTAACAAATCACACTTAGATTTGAAAACAGGCCGTTAAAGGGTGAAAACTCGAACCACCCCCCAAACGACCCCGAAGGAGGCACGAACACCTCGTACGGGACCAATGTAACTTGTAGGAACTGAGCGCGTAGTTTCGGGTTTCCCGGTTTGACAGTATCACGATATTTTGCAAAAATCACACTTAGACTTGAAAGTAGGAGGCATGAACACCTTGCACGGGACCAATGTAACTTTTAGGACTGGTCACGCAGTCCCATGTCTCCCGGATTGAAAGTATGACGATAATTTAAGAAAAGCACACTTAGACTCGAAAACAGGCCGTTAAAGGGTGAAAACTCGAACCAACCCCCAAACGACCCCGTAGGAGGCACGAACACCTCGCACGGGACCAATGTAACTTATAGGAACTGACCGCGTAGTCCCGGGTCCCCCGATTTAAGAGTATGATGATAATTTGTAAAAATCAGCACTTAGACTTGAAAACAAGCCATTAAAGGGTGAAAACTCGAACCAACCCCCAAACGACCCCGTAGGAGGCACGAACACCTGGGACGGGACTAATGTAACTTGTATAAACTAATCGCGTAGTCTCGTGTCTCCTGGTTTAAGAGTATGATGATAATTTGCAAAAATCACACTTAGACTTGAAAGTAGGCGGTTAAAGGGTGAAAAATCTGAACTAGCACCCAAACGACCCTGTAGGAGACACGAACACCTCGCACGGGACCAATATAACATATAGGAACCGACGGCGTAGTCCCGGGTCTCCCAATTTGAGAGTATGATGATAATTTTGAATAATCACAACTTAGACATGAAAACAGGCTGTTAAAGGGTGAAAACCCGAACCAACCCTCAAACGACCCCGTAGGAGGCACGGAAACCTTGCACGGGACCAATGTAACTTATAGAAACTGACTGCGCAGTCCCGGGTCTCCTGGTTTGGGAGTATGATGATAATTTTCCAAAATTATACTTAGACTTGAAATTAGGCCATTAAAGGGTGAAAACCCGAACCAGCCCCCAAATGACCCCGTAAGAAGCACGAACTCCTCGTACGGGACCAATGTACCTTGTAGGAACTGACCGCGTAGTCTCGAGTCTCCCGATTTGAAAGTGTGACAATAATTTGCAAAAATCACACTCAGGCTTGAAAACAGGCCGTTAAAGGTTGAAAACCCGAACCAGTCCCCAAACGACCCCGTAGGAGGCTCGAACACCTCGCACGGGATCAATCTAACTTATAGGAACTGACCGCGTACTCTCGGGTCTCCTGGTTTAAAAGTATGATGATAATTTGCCAAAATCACATTTAGAATTGAAAACAGGCTGTCGAAGGGTGAAAACCCGAACAAGCCCCCCGATGAACCTGTAGGAGGCACGAACACCTCGCATGGGACCAATGTAACTTGTAGGAACTGACCGCGTAGTCCCATGTCTCCCGGTTTGAAAGTATGATTATAATTTGCAAAAATCACACTTAGACTTGAAAACAGGTCGTTAAAGGGTGAAAACTCGAACCAGCCCCCAAACGACCCCGTAGGAGGCACGAACACCTTGCACGGGATGAATGTAAATTGTAGGAACGGAGTGCATAGTCCCGGGTCTCCCGATTTGGGAGTATGATGATAATTCATAAAAATCACCACTTAGACATGAAAACAAGTCGTTAAAGGGTGAAAACCCGAACCAACCCCCAAACAACCCCGTAGGAGGCACGAACACCTGGCACGGGACCAATGTAACTTGAAGGAACTGACCGAGTATGATGATAATTAGCAAAAATCACACTTAGACTTGAAAGCAGGCTGTGTAAGGGTGAAACCCGAACTAACCCCCAAACGACGCTATAGGAGGCACGAACACCTCGCACGGGACCAATGTAACTTGTAGAAACTGACCGAGTAGTTCCGGGTCTCCTGGTTCAAAAGTGTGATGATAATTTGTAAAAATCACACTCAGACATGAAAACAGCCCGTTAAAGTGTGAAAATAGGTACCAGCCCCCGAACGATCCTGTAGGTGGCACGAACACCTAGCACGGGACCAATGTTACTTGTAAGAACTGACCGCGTAGTCCCGGGTCTCCCGGTTTGAGAGTATGATGATAATTTTCCAAAATTACACTTGGACTTGAATTCAGGACGTTAAAGGGTGAAAACCCGAACCAACCCCCAAATGACCCCGTAAGAAGCACGAACGCCTCGCACGGGGCCAATGTAACTTGTAGGAACTGACCGCGTAGTCTCGGGTCTCCCGATTTGAAAGTGTAACAATAATTTCCAAAAATCACACTTAGACTTGAAAACAGGCCGTTAAAGGTTGGAAACCCGAACCATCCCCCAAACGACCCCGTAAGAGGCTCGAACACCTCGTACGGGACCAATCTAACTTGTAGGAAGTGACCGCATAGTCCCGGGTCTCCCGATTTGAGAGTATGATGATAATTTTGCCAAAATCACACTTAGACTTGAAACTGGCCGTCAAAGGGTGAAAACCCAAACCTCCACCTAAATGACCCCGTATGAGGAACGAACACCTCGCACGGGACCAATGTAACTTGTAGGAACTGACCACGTAGTCCTGGGTCTCCCTGTTTGAGAGTATGATGATAATTTGGCAAAATCACATTTAGAATTGAAAACAGTCCGTCAAAGGGTGAAAACCCGAACAAGCCCATCGACGACCCTGTAGGAGGCATGAACACCTCACACGGGACCAATGTAACTTGTAGGACTGATCGCGCAGTCCCATGTCTCCCGAATTGAAAGTATGATGAAAATTTGCAAAAATCACACTTAGACTTGAAAACAGGCCGTTAAAGGGTGAAAACTCGAACCAACCCCCAAACGACCCCGTAGGAGGCACGAACACCTCGCACGGGACCAATGTAACTTGTAGGAACTGACCGCGTAATCCCGGGTCTCCCGATTTAAGAGTATGATGATAATTTGCAAAAATCACCACTTAGACTTGAAAACAGGCCGCTAAAGGGTGAAAACCTGAACCAACCACCAAACGACCCCGTAGGAGGCACGAACACCTGGCACGGGACCAATGTAAGTCTTAGGAACTGACCGCGTAGTACCGGGTGTACCGGTTTTAAAGTGTGATGATAATTTGCAAAAATCACACTTAAACTTAAAACAGGCCGTTAAAGGGTGATAACCCGAACCTGCACCTAAACCACCTCGTAAGAAGAACGAACACCTCGCACGGGACCAATGTAACATGTAGGAACTGACCGCATAGTCCCGGTTCTCCTGGTTTGAGAGTATTATGATAATTTTCCAAAATTACACTTCGACTTGAAAACAGGCCGTTAATGGGAAAAAACCCGAACCAGCCCCCAAATGACCTCGTAGGAGGCCCGAACGCCTCGCACGGGACCAATGTAATTATAGGAACTAACTATGTAGTCCCGAGTCTCTTGGTTTGAGAGTACGACGATAATTTACAAAACTCACACTTAGACTTGAAAACAGGCCGTTAAAGGTTAAAAACCAGAACCAACCACCAAACGACCCCGTAGGAGGCACGAACACGTCGCACGGGACCAATCTAACTTCTAGGAACTGACCGCGTAGTCTCGTGTCTCCCGATTTGAGAGTATGATGATAATTTGCCAAAATCACACTTAGACTTGAAACAGGCCGTTAAAGAGTGAAAACTCGAACCTGCTCCTAACCGACCCCGTAGAAGGAATGAGCACCTCGAACGGGACCAATGTAACTTGTAGGAACTAACCGCGTAGTCCCGGGTCTCCCGATTTGAGAGTATGACAATAATTTGCAGAAATCACCAATTAGACTTGAAAACAGGCCATTAAAAGGTGAAAACCCGAACAGGCCCCAAACGACCCCGTAGGAGGCACGAACACCTGGCACGGGACCAATGTAACTTGTAGGAACTGACCGCATAGTCCCGTGTCTCCCGGTTTGAGAGTATGAAGATAATTTGAACAAATCACACTTAGACATGAAAACAGGCCGTTAAAGGGTGAAAACCCAAACCATCCCCCAAATGACCCCGTAGGAGGCACGAACACCTCGCACGGGACCATGTTAACTTGTAGGAACTGATCGCGTAGTTTTGGGTTTCTCGGTTTGAGAGTATCACGATAATTTGTAAAAATCACACTTAGACTTGAAAGCAGGCCGTTAAAGGGTGAAAACCCGAACCAACCCCCAAACAACACTATAGGAGGCACGAACACCTCGCACGGGACCAATCTAAGTTGTAGGAACAGACCGCGTAGTTCCGGGTCTCCCAATTTTAGAGTATGATGATAATTTGGAAAAATCACAACTTAGACTTGAAAATAGGCCGTTAAAGGGTGAAAACTCGAACCAACCCTCAGACGACCCCGTAGGAGGCACGAACAACTTGCACGGGACCGATGTAACTTGTAGAAACTGATCACATAGTCTCGGGACTCCTAGTTCAAAAGTGTGATGATAATTTGCAAAAATCACACTCAGACATGAAAACAGGCCGTTAAAGGGTTAAAACAGGTACCAGCCCCCAAACGATCCTGTAGGAGGCACGAACACCTAGCACAGGACCAATGTTACACTTAGGAAGTGACCGCGTAGTCCCGGGTCTCTCGGTTTGAGAGTATGATGATAATTTCCAAAATTACACTTGGACTTGAAATCAGGCCGTTAGAGGGTGAAAACCCGAACCAGCCCCCAAATTACCCCGTAAGAAGCACGAACGCCTCGCACGGGACCAATGTAACTTGTAGGAAATGACCGCATAGTCTCGGGTCTCCCGAATTGAAAGTGTAACAATAATTTGCAAAAATCACACTTAGACTTGAAAACAGGCCGTTAAAGGTTGGAAACCCGAACCATCCCCCAAACGACCCCGTAAGAGGCTCGAACACCTCGTACGGGACCAATCTAACTTGTAGGAAGTGACCGCATAGTCCCGGGTCTCCCAATTTGAGAGTATGATGATAATTTTGCCAAAATCACACTTAGACTTGAAACTGGCCGTCAAAGGGTGAAAACCCAAACCTCCACCTAAATGACCCCGTATGAGGAACGAACACCTCGCACGGGACCAATGTAACTTGTAGGAACTGACCACGTAGTCCTGGGTCTCCCTGTTTGAGAGTATGATGATAATTTGGCAAAATCACATTTAGAATTGAAAACAGTCCGTCAAAGGGTGAAAACCCGAACAAGCCCATCGACGACCCTGTAGGAGGCATGAACACCTCACACGGGACCAATGTAACTTGTAGGACTGATCGCGCAGTCCCATGTCTCCCGAATTGAAAGTATGATGAAAATTTGCAAAAATCACACTTAGACTTGAAAACAGGCCGTTAAAGGGTGAAAACTCGAACCAACCCCCAAACGACCCCGTAGGAGGCACGAACACCTCGCACGGGACCAATGTAACTTGTAGGAACTGACCGCGTAATCCCGGGTCTCCCGATTTAAGAGTATGATGATAATTTGCAAAAATCACCACTTAGACTTGAAAACAGGCCGCTAAAGGGTGAAAACCTGAACCAACCACCAAACGACCCCGTAGGAGGCACGAACACCTGGCACGGGACCAATGTAAGTCTTAGGAACTGACCGCGTAGTACCGGGTGTACCGGTTTTAAAGTGTGATGATAATTTGCAAAAATCACACTTAAACTTAAAACAGGCCGTTAAAGGGTGATAACCCGAACCTGCACCTAAACCACCTCGTAAGAAGAACGAACACCTCGCACGGGACCAATGTAACATGTAGGAACTGACCGCATAGTCCCGGTTCTCCTGGTTTGAGAGTATTATGATAATTTTCCAAAATCACACTTAGACTTGAAAGTAGGCCGTTAAAGGGTGAAAACTCGAACCAACCCAAAAACGACACTATAGGAGGCACGAACACCTCGCACGGGACCAATCTAAGTTGTAGGAACTGACCACGTAATCCCGAGTCTCCCAATTTGAGGGTATGATGATAATTTGTAAAAATCACACTGAGACATGAAAACAGGCCGTTAAAGTGTGAAAACAGGTACCAGCCCCCAAACGATCCTGTAGGAGGCACGAACACCTAGCACGGGACCAATGCTACTTGTAAGAACTGACCGCGTAGTCCCGGGTCTCATGGTTTGAGAGTATGATGATAATTTTCCAAAATTATACTTGGACTTGAAATCAGGCTGTTAAAGGGTGAAAACCCGAACCAGCCCCCAAATGTCCCCGTAAGAAGCACGAACGCCTCGCACGGGACCAATGTAACTTATAGGAACTGACCGTGTAGTCTCGGGTCTCCCGATTTGAAATGGTAACAATAATTTTTAAATCACACTTAAACTTGAAAACAGGCCGTTAAAGGTTGAAAACGCGAACCATCCCCCAAACGACCCTGTAGGAGGCACTAACACCTCGCACGGGACCAATCTAACCTGTAGGAACTGACCACATAGTCCTGGGTCTCCCAATTTGAGAGTATGATGATAATTTGCCAAAATCACACTTAGACTTGAAACTGGTCGTTAAAGGGCGAAAACCCGAACTAGCCCCTGAACGACCCCGTAGGAGGAACGAACACCTCGCACGGGAACAATGTAACTTGTAGGAACTGATCGGGTAGTCCTGGGTCTCCCGGTTTGAGAGTATGATTATAATTTTCCAAAATCACATTTAGAATTGAAAACAGGCCATCAAAGGGTGAAAACCCGAACAAGCCCACCGACGACCCTGTAGGAGGCATGAACACCTCGCACGGGACCAATGTAACTTGTAGGACTGATCGCGCAGTCCCATGTCTCCCGGATTGAAAGTATGATGATAATTTGAAAAAAATCACACTTAGACTTGAAAATAGGCCATTAAAGGGTGAAAACTCGAACCGACCCCCAAACGACCCCGTAGGAGGCACGAACACCTTGCACGGGACCAATGTTACTTGTAGGAAGTGATCGCGTAGTCCCGAGTCTCCCGATTTGAGAGTATGATGATAATTTGCAAAAATCACCATTTAGACTTGAAAACAGGCCGTTAAAGGGTGAAAACCCGAACCAGCCCCCAAACGACCCCGTAGGAGGCACGAACACCTGGCACGGGACCAATGTAACACTACAAAAAAAAATAGCTTTTGAGACGGTGGCCTAAGAGTCCTAAAAGATCATTTATCCGTCTCAAATACTTTTTGTGACGCTATTTGGGACGGCTAGGGGGGGGCTTTTTGATAGGGGGTTATAAATACTTTTTGTGACGCCATAGCCGTCTCAAAAGAGTTTTTTGAAACAGGAACAGATCCGTCTCAAAAGGTCCTCATTTTATATGACCCTTTTGAGATGGCACAAGAGCTGTCACAAAAGATTGTTTTTGAAACGAAAATTAATCTGTCTCAAAAGATTACTATTTTAAAAAACCTTTTTGAGACGGCAACATAGCCGTCTTTAATATATTTTTGGGACAGTTTTATCCATCCCAAAACAGGTGAAGGGATCTTAAAATTTTTGCACCAATATTTTGTGGGGAATAAAATCTACCGCTAAAGTTTAATATAGAATTTAATTACATTTGAAACAACACAAACAACGAATAATCATAAAATGTAATACATAAGATGATTTTCGACCAACAGAACGAATCATTTTCATTCAACAATAAATAGAGTTCTTACAACCATCTCCAAATATTCATCAAAACAAGAATTATAACACTAAGTTCAAATATTTGACTTGACAACAAAAATACATTAATTTATTATTACTCCAAACACGAAATGCTTTTATCAAACTAATTCCGCAACACTGAAGCGTACGACCTCCAAAACCACTAATTAACATTTGCATGTTCTACAAAATTGTCACCTGCACAAAAAAAAATATAGTTTCGATTATGTCAGAATTAATACCCCTCGTCAACAATACAATGTGCAAAATGAATCAATATAGTATATTTTCATCATTAACAATATAAATATCCAACTATTATTATTTTTTTAAAAATTCGGCAGAGTTTCCTTTGTTTATTCATGAAAACCACAGGTAGCCAACCTGTTTTAAACATCAAAATTATTGATTCTAAGAATGATATACACCAACAGCAGAAAATTTTAACCACCACCATAACAAATTTTCCCCACCGCCATTGAAAATTTAACTTTAAACAAGAGAATTTTTCATTATATATATATAAGTAATTATATGTATGAATTATATTGTATTACCTAGTCGGACTGAATCGTCGAGGTAGTGGAAGCTTGCTGAAGGGTAAAACTTTGGAACAAACTTTGCATTTCACTTCGCATTTCACTTTGCATATCATTCTTCATCTGTAATAAAGCTTGTTGGTTGCGAATTTCTAACTCCTCAAGCTCCTGTAGATGTCGAGTCTCTCGATCTTCAGCTTCTTTCTTTAACTAGTTAATTTCTTCCAATAATAACTGAGATGAACATGCTTTTGTCGACGTTGGCCTAATACCTGCTCCCTTTAATAAAGCATACCCACGCCCTCCATATCCTACTACATCAGTAAAAATCTTGTTCCGCACTTCTGGGTCATTTTGTTGCTCTTCTGGTAGCTCATTTAGTCGTCTTTCAAGCATTTTCTACCAATTGAATTAATATTATTATTAATGAACATAAAATAATTTTCAAGAACACAATTTATAACAAATATTAAATAAATCTTTCAATCATCTCTTACGAATTAATATTTATACATACCGCTCTATCAAATGATCCATCTTCAACACTAAAAGTTTTATTATTTGGAGCTCGAGTGGCTTTCCACATGCTAATATTGTCGATGGGCTCCCCCAGTTCTATCCTCTGAAAAAAAACAATGTATGTATATTAATACTCTTATATTAAAATCAGAAATATTTATAATAATAAAAATTCCAACCTCCTTGGCTATTTTAGCATGTGGTTTTCGTCCTGTCCTTGAGTAAGCACATTCAACTTCACGGTTCTTAGTGTTTTGATCGGCAATATCCTAAATATTTGAATAAATAAAAATAAAAATTATGATACTAGTGAAGAAGAATGTATGTATAAAATTCTTAATAAATGTGATATTTATACCTTAATCTTCTTTAGACCCCAGTATTTCACCAATTCAGGCCACTGATCTTTTTCGACTCGTTCAGGCGTATAACTCAACCGCTCTTCATCTGTTTGAAACTTTTTATAGTGATTCGCCTTCACTCGATGCTTCCATTGCTTCCACGCAAGTCCCATCCTTGCAAAGCAGATTTGTTTAAAACCTTCCGGTTCATTTGTGTTATTCTAAGAACAAAAAGAATAAATTAGTTAAAACTTGATAGCTAATGTACAACAGAACAAATAAATAAATCAAACTAATAAGTTACCTTCAATTCCTTCCAAATATTATCAAGTGCTTCCTCGTCCGCCTCTCTCCAAACCAACATTGTCAATGGAAATAAATTTCCACGCCTTACGTAATAACCTAAATGTGACATCAATTTACTTTCAAGTTTACAAACTGGCTGACAAAGTTCATTCCATTCCAATATCTTCTTTTTATTATCATTCCATTCGAGCCAAGGCCTTGCCCCCTTTCTAACCCTTTTTTTACTAGTAAGGGTAGCCATTGTACCTGGAAAAAAAGTTGATAAATAATGTTTATACATCTTATTCAATATGAATATAAACATAATAGTAATACAAATGGAGATATACAAACACTGTGTAACATAGCATACCTGTAAGATCCTCACCATCTAAAGCGGATGGAGGATTGGCATTCCCAACTGAATTATCAATCTGTTCAACATTTGGGGAAAGTTGACGTGTAGGTGTTTGAAATAAAGAAACTTGAGCTCTTGAGTTGAGGTGTGTATTATGGTATGTTAATTCAATATTTGGTGAAAGTTGTGGTTGCATCTCTCTATTTCCATGGTCCCTTATGTTGTGTTGCACGGGAGTAATTTGTGATGTCCTCTCTAAATCATTTCTCACTGGAGTTGTGAGTGGTTGCTTCTTGAGTAGTCTTTCCTCGCCTATGAGGTCGGACATAGTCAACCGACGACGACGACGACGCCTCAATGTCATGGATCTGTATATTTGCATTTATAATAGCAAGAAGTTACATTTCAGTTATATATCACATTTCAACATCGGTTATAAAACTAATCAAACATGAAATAAAATATAAAATGATCGATCATTACATTAAAATGATCGTGTTCATTTCAAAATCATTTCCAAGAATAAGAGGAGCAACTTAAACCCATTACTGATAAATACTTATTAATTTGAGTCATAGAGATCTTGATTTCATCCATTAACATCATTATCATATACATCATTCTTCCCTCCTTTAAAATATTACTCCATAAAAAGATCTCGACTCAAGCTTTCGTGGAAAACTGGATGGGCCATACAACCAAAACAAATATTTTTGAGAATTTTGGATTTTTTATCTGAGACACCTGATTAGTAAATGCCATTGAATTTGGATGATACCTGATTAGTAACTGATTTGGATGATACTGAATTTGGATGATATACAGATATACTAATTTTAAGTAACTGATATACTCATTTTTAGTAACTAATATACTCATTTTTAGTAACTAATATGCTAATTAGTAACTCATTTTTAGTAACTGATATCTACTATACGAATTTAGTTTGGATGATACCTGCTATAGGAATTTAGTAACTGATGTGTAATTTGGATGATACCTGATTAGTAAATGCTATTGAATTTGGATGATACCTCATTAGTTACTGATTTGGATTATACTAGATTTGGATGATATACTGATATACTCATTTTTAATAATTGATATAATGATTAGTAACTGATATACTAATTTTTCGTAATTGATATACTCTTTTTTAGTAACTAATATACTAATTAGTAACTTATTTTTAGTAACTAATATATAAGTTTTGAAGCAGGAATCATTATATGGAATAATCTTGTGTTATGCAGATGCTATAATCATTTTTTACTAGGGGTCTAAAGAGAAGTCTCAAGCAGTTAATGTCTTTCTTGAAGAGTTATGAAGATGAGTCTGGTCAGCTTATAAACAAGGAGAAAAGCTGTTTTAAACTGAGTTATAAAGCATCTTATGGTACAAGAACTCAAACTGCAGAAATCACTGGTTATAATTATGAAGTGTGGCCTCTAAAATACTTAGGAAGTTTAATCTTTAAAGGAAGAAACAAAGCAATTCATTTTGATCCTCTTGTCCAAGATATTTATTCGAAGATTCACAGTTAGAAATACAAATTCTTGTCTATGGGAGGAAAGGTAAACTTGATCCAATCTGTCCTTTCATCTACACCTCTATACTCTTTAAAGTTTTTAAGCCCTCAAAAACTTGTCCAAAAATCCATTAATCAGCTAATCAGCTCTTTCTTTTGGGGTGTCAACCTTAATTTTGGAAAGAAGTTTCATTAGATTAGATGGGCATCTCTGTGCCATCCAAAAATGTAGGAGGATTGAGTATGAGCCTTTCAAGAAATTTTTTTTCAGAAGTTCAACTACAGATTTGAGGTTTGTAAGGATAAGGTCCAAGAGCTCTTTCCTGATGTGGATATTTCTGGGTTGTTCATTGAAGCCCCTTAGTTGGGTGAAGATGGCTTAGATAATGAGAGCAGTGGTGGTGATGATGTTGACGAAGCTTCTGCCTCCCAGGTCTAAGAAAAATAAGAAACTCTAAAGAAAGCCTTCTCCTCTCAGCCCCAATCAAGCTAGCCAGCCCCCCCCCCCCCCCCCCCCATAAAAAAAAGTGAAGGTCTTGTTGACCCCACTAATCTCAATCCTTAAGGAGGCTCGTATGTAATTTTTTATTTTCCTTTTTAACTATTATTTTTTAATGGACCTTTTATTGTAATCTCATATTTCTTTTATTGATGACAATGACTTGATTTTTTAAATCCCAACTTCTATATTGCTTCATGTTGCTTTGCAATTGCTTTATGTTTTCTTCGCTAAGGGAATTTTTCATAGCATTCATCTATTTGTGATCTGCCAATAGGTAGTATTCCCCTTAGCCCCCTCAGATTTCTTGGTAAAATAAAAATGATTTAAGCATCAAACTTGTTGAAGTGATTCTGAGGGTCATAAGACCTCTGCTATACACTTGTGAAGTTTCTGAAGTCAACACTGAGGTTTTAAAATGGGTCGTAAGACCTTAGAACCATAGAATCCCTTGTACTTGTACTTTTTTAGAATCAAAAGCCCAAATTTTTTGTACAAACACTTATCCTCGCATAAATTTTGAGCAAGAAGGCTAAAAGATAAATTAGTGAAGGGTCGTAAGACCTTAGATTTGAAATCCCCATTTTGAACTTTGTTCCAATAAGGGTCCTAGGACCTCTTAAACGTTTTCTACTAAGGAATAAAGCCTTATAACATAAATTATAGCTCTGTTGAGGGTTCTGAGACCTTAGAACTTAGAAATTGTTTCAATCTTGAGCCCCCCAATAAATCCTGAGACCTATGGACTTGGACATTTTGAGATTGGAGCCCCATAATAGGTCATAAGACCTTTGGGCTTAGAGAATTTTTAAACCTGAAGTCCTTCAACGGGCCCAAAAGGCTTCAAAACTAAGTGTTCGAAAATTCTGGAGTCCAAAATGGGTCATAAGGCCTTTGGACTTAAATTTTTTTGAATCTGAAGTTCCACGATGGGTTATAAGACCTCTTAAAGTTGGTCTTTTTTAAAAGATGGGGTTGAGGAAAATAACTTGCAAAGGTTTTTTGCATTTTTGTATAATCCTATGTTTTTTAAAACATTTTTTGTGCAAAGAGGGTCCTTTTATGTTGACTGTTATGGGCCCTTAGATCTTAGTCAGTTTTAGTGGAATCAAGGATGAAAGCCTTGGTAATTACTTTAGTCTTTTTTGGGTCTTTGGACCTTTGACTATTCATTCGAGTCAAGGATTGAAAACTTGTATCTCTTTCTCTATCATTGAAGACCTTAAGGACTTTGGGAGCTAATGATTGAAGCCTTAGAACTCCATGAGTCTTGGGACTGAGGTTGTGTGGACCTCAGCCATGCATTTTAAGTCAAGAATTTGCTCCTTGTAACTCATATGGAACATATGAAGACATTAGGTGCAACAAAATAGATCTTTTTCATTTCATTCAAGTGTTGAAATACATAATTGATAATATTTTTTGAGGTGCTCACTGTTCCAGAGGTGCAAAAGTTCATATCCTTTCATGTATTTAAGGTAGTAACATGTTATTTTGGTCACTACTTAGGAACCTTCCCACTTTGGTCCTAGCTTCCCTTCACTTGGGGTTCTGGTTGCAAGAGTGACCTCTCATAGGACCAAGCCCCCCACCTTGAATTCCTTGTGATGGACTTCTTTTTATTAAAGTAGGAGGTTGTCCTTTGCATAAATGCAGCCATTCGGATCAGTGCAACTTCTCTTTTTTCCTCCAACTTGTCTAGAGACCTCTTGAGATATTCGTCATTGGCCCCTTGTTCGAACTGACGTACCCTCTGTGTAGGTACTTCAACTTTTGCTAGAATCATTACCTTAGTGCCAAAGGTTTGGGAGAATGGAGTTTCCCCTATTGGACCTCTGGTCCTGTAAGCCCATAGTTTGCTCGATAACTCATTTGTCCATAGCCCCTTAACATTTTCTAACCTAATCATCAAGCTGTGGAAGATAGCCCTGTTTATGACTTCAACTTGGTCATTAGCTTAAGGGTGGCCTGGAGATGAATAATGATTGCTTATGCCATAGTCTGAGCAGAACTCCCTGACAATGAGATTGTCAAACTGTTTGTCGTTATCTGAAATGATGTTTTTCCAAATAAAGTTGGTGGTATTCTTATCTGTGATGGTGTCTAAGGGCTTAGCTTCAGCCCACTTGGTGAAGTAATAAATGGCAATAATGCATAACTTGTTTTGACCCTTGTTGATGGGCAGGGGCCCTACCAAGTCCACTACTCTTTGAGCAAAATCTATGGACTTAACAGCGAGGCCATCTTCTCTACTGGCTATTTTGTACAATGGTGAACCTGTGGCATTTGTCAGAATGCTGCACCAGGTCCTTGATTTCCTTCCACAATGTTGGCCAAAAGTACCCTTACCGCAAGACCTTATAGACTAAGGTATTTGGGATTGTATGGGCACCACATATAGCTTTTTGGAGGTCTCTGAGGACATAACTGGCCTCTGATGGTCTAAGGCATCTATGACGCGCCAAGCAATACTCGTTCTTTAAAAATAACCCATTCTCTATGTCGTATTTGGAAGCTATAAAATTTATGTGTCTGACCTGGAGCTTATCTTTGGGCAAGACTCTATCTCTAAGGTAGGCTTTGAAGGGAGTGGTCCAATATGAGTTATGATCCACCTCTGCTCAGCGATACTTGATTAGTCCAAGGTGACAACTAGGACCTCCTGATCCATATCTGTGTGAGATGTTCAGCCTCTGAGTTTTCTGCTCTAGGGCCCCTTCTGATGCAAAAGTTAGGGATTCTCTAGACGAGGTGTTTCACAATTGCTAAGTACCCTGCCATTATGCCACGTTTTTCTTCATAAACCTCAGTCACCCAGTTGACCACTAGTTGAGAGCCACTGGCGACCTATACATGTTCGACTTTCAGATGGATGTCTAAACTACCACCAAGGTCTCATACTCCGCCTCATTGCATCGATATATGTATGCTACTTTAAACTTACATAATCAATGAATCATCTGTTCATATGGGGATTACTTATCTTCCAAATTCAATCCATGGCTTAGTGATCCAATGGTGCATTCAAGCTAGTGATTCACATTCTTTCAAATGGTTGTTCAAGATCACTCCTCTATGTATTCTTTGGGATATTTGGCTAAGTAGGAACAAATCAATTTTTGAATCTAAGCCTATGAAACATTAAAAAATTATTGAAAAGGTGATCTCTTCTATTGCTGATCAAGCCTCTCCTATAATTTGTAAAGGAGGATTAAAATAATTGAGCACAGATGTTCGGAATTTCTTCAAAATCAATATACAGAACCATATATTTCTACTCCCTTCTTCTATTTCTTGGTTGAAACCATATATGGGCAGAGTCACGCTCAACTGTTCAGGAGCTGAAGATCATCATTCAAATTTTGGTACTTGGGTTATAATCAGAAATAGTATGGGAGTTTTTATTTGGGATGCTACACACAGTGATCATACACATATGGGGATTCATCCCTCATCATCCCTCATCCCCATATTAAATCTCCGTGTTTGCTTGGAAATGGTTATCTTCATGAGAAGAGAAGGTTTAAAAGGTGGGAGTTAGACTTGCGTCGAGATATGTATGCTACTTTAAACTTACATAATCAATGAATCATCTGTTCATATGGGGATTACTTATCTTCCAAATTCAATCCATGGCTTAGTGATCCAATGGTGCATTCAAGCTAGTGATTCAGATTCTTTCAAATGGTTGTTCAAGATCACTCCTCTATGTATTCTTTGGGATATTTGGCTAAGTAGGAACAAATCAATTTTTGAATCTAAGCCTATGAAACATTAAAAAATTATTGAAAAGGTGATCTCTTCTATTGCTGATCAAGCCTCTCCTATAATTTTTAAAGGAGGATTAAAATAATTGAGCACATATGTCCGGAATTTCTTCAAAATCAATATACATAACCATATATTTCTACTCCCTTCTTCTATTTCTTGGTTGAAACCATATATGGGCAGAGTCACACTCAACTGTTCAGGAGCTGAAGATCATCATTCAAATTTTGGTACTTGGGTTATAATCAGAAATAGTATGGGAGTTTTTATTTGGGATGCTACACACAGTGATCATACGAATTTAAAAATTGATCAGCAATAGAAGAGATCACCCTCAGCAACCCAAACTCAGAAGCCTTCTGTCCACGTTCACTCAAGCTCTGGGATTTCTGTGCGAAGGCCATTTCACTAGCCACAGGCACCACCGGTTCAATTCCCTGGCCCTAACCCACAAATGCAGTCTCAGGGCTTGACGAACACTTCAATGCCGATGCCTATGCCTATACCAATGGGAAATCCAGCACAAGTGCAGCAGCCGGTATATGTTCCAGGTCTTCAACCCCATCCGATGCAGTCTCAGGGGATTATTCACCAGGGCCAGGGCTTGGGTTTCTCATCTCCATAATTTTGTGAATTATGGCCTTGTTACTTTGGTGAGTTAATGGTCATTCTTTCTATAGAGCTTCTTCTAAGATGATATTGGATAGGACCATCGAGAGATGATACTTTTAGTCACTTTCACTTTCACTTTGATACGAAATTGGAAGCCTAGATAAACATGACTATGAGCAAATGGATGCGTAAAATAAATAGACTAAGCTTCAGCAAAAATCATGTCTTTTACATTTTTAATAATTTGAATTGCACGCAGTTGAGTTCCATTAAAAAACTATTACACAATATCACCATAGGAAAAGGCATGCGATCTTTAATACCTCACATATGCCAACAACTTAGGCATGTGAATCATGGTCGCGATAACCATGACTCATTTATATAAGTGTAAGTGAGGTATTAAAGATAACAATGACTCATCTAATACCTCGCATAGTTGGCATATGTGAGGTATTAAAGTATGAGTTTTTAACGAATCAAACCCAGATCTGAATCCCATAAAAAATTGATATTTATGCTGGCATCTAAACGTACCAGGTGTAAGGACACAGTTTCAGGTGGAAAATCACTGGTAGGCTCATATTATGCCAATTATTCTCAATGAGACGGAAGGTAACCAAAATCATCGAGGACGAAGAAATGCAGGGACTCCTAAGAGGCTCTCCTAATAAAGCTCGAATATACGAGCATCATTATGTGCATGGGCATACATCTGAGTGCGACTCATGAAACATAAATATAGTATAAATTTGCTACTTCATTGAGTTGAATATCACCATAAGACTGCGCAAGCTAATTATGAAAAGGCCAGAACTGAGATTAAGGAGAAGTATGATCAATTTGTAGTGAACGTTCAACAACTATTAATTATAAAGCATATGATATAGCGAATTCAGTAATCACAAAGAAAATTCAGCAAACTAGCTAATTCAGAAAACTAACAAAATATATGTTCAGATATGCAGCAAACTATCTGTTCAGTTATGCATTTGTTGTAAGAAACACTACTCAGTTATGCATCAGTACAAAACCAAACTACAAATGCTCCAGTTCAAAAACAAAAATAACTAGTTTATAACTATATCTCCCTCAAGCATTGCCCCTATAAATTTCATCTCCATCTTCGTCTGCATCTGCATCTGCATCTTCGTGATCATTAGCTTGAACAACACTAGTGTCAACTATTAATCCATCTCCATCCCTCACCCACCGTAAGTTGTGATCTTCATTCAAATTTTGCATGACAAACGGCTCATCTCTATTAAGCAATAATTCTTCTCTAGTTTCTTGAACTGTCGTGTACCTATCAAATTGGTCTCTTGGTGTCATGGGAACAACAACATGCCAATCTGTATCGATAGGGTCCTGGAGGTAAAATACTTGTTCTGCTTGGGATGCTAGTACGAAAGGTTCGTTACTCTCTCGATCATCTTTATATTTCAAATGCTTGAAATTCACCAGCGTATAGTTAAACTCGTCAACTTTTGTACCCATGCGATTTTCAAACCAATCACACTTGAATAACACAAACTTTATGCCATTAAGATACTGAACTTCAATAATATCCGTTAGTTCCCCATAGTATGTAATATCACCCACAATGGGGTTTTTATCCTTCCGGCTAGAATAACTCATTTGTTCGGCTTTTATAAAAACTCCTCTATTTTGAGTTTTCTTTCCCTTATCAAGTCTCTTTGTTCGAAATCTAAAACCGCTAACAATATAAGTGTTGAATCTGACCGCATCCTTAAGAGGACCTAAAGACAAGTATTTGATTTCTTCGGATACTTGCACACCGTCACGTCCCAATTTATTAACCTATAGTATATTAAAGTAAATGTCAATATAAAAGTATAGTATTTATTCATAATTCAACTATTAGTTATGATATTTTCGCTTACATAATCCTTAAACCATTTGTGGAACTCATCGTTGTGAAGACGATTAACACGATGCTTTTCTGAATCTTGAGGATACTTTGATAAAAGTTCCGCAAGATGCTTTATACAAGTAAACATATAGCCATATGTCAATTCCACAAAAAATATAAAAATGGTTTTCAAAAACACCAATTACTTATAATAAAACTTACTCAACAAATGGCGCCACTGCCTCAGTGTTGGTAAGAACGTGCCGATGAGCTTGCATATACATTACAGAATCAAGTTCAAATTGAACTTTTTTCCCAATTGCACGACCATTTATATGCCCCCAGTCATCATTTCTAGCCGGTCGGTTAGACTTAGTTTCCACATCCACATACTGGGAACAAAAAGTCATGCATTCCTGAAGAATAACAGAGTTGGCAATCGAAGCCTCGGGATGAGCCCGATTACCAACGTAGCCTTTTAAAGTGTGGAGGTACCTTTCAATCGGATACATCCAACGGTAAAGGACACATCCAGCAATTAAGAGTTCGTCCGGCAAATGTATAGAAAAATGTTCCATCACATCAAAGAAACTCGGAGGGAATATCTTCTCAAGGCTACAAAGTGTAAGGGCCATCCGATCTTCAAACCTTTCCAAATCAGCTGCGATAACTGATTTTGAGCACAGTATAACAAAGAAATTGCTCAATTCAATCAATGCTTTGACAATATGAGTGGGCAATACCCTTCTCGCGGCTATTGGAAGTAATTGTTGCATTAAAATATGATTATCATGGCTCTTTAATCCCGAAATATTTCTTTCTTGCATGTTCACGCACCGTGAAATGTTCGAAGAGTAGCCATCAGGAACTTTAACATTGTGCAACACTTTTAAAAAAATCTCCTTCTCTTTGTTACTCACCGTGTACTCTGCTGGGGGGAGGTACTCTAGATTTCACCCTCGTGGTTGAGGATGTAGCTCTGATCTAATACCCAATTTTTTTAGATCTTTTCGAGCCTGTAAATTGTCTTTTGTCTTCCCTTTAGTACCCAACAATGTAAACAGGACATTATCGCAGACGTTTTTCTCAATATGCATGACATCAAGATTATGGCGAATAATATTATCCTTCCAATATGGCAATTCAAAAAATATGCTCTTTTTTTTCCAACCAAATCTACATTTTTGAACTACCTGTTTACTTTTTTCTAACGCCTCTCTTTTCCTCCTTCTAAAGACATCTTCCATCTTATATTCACATTCAACGTCAAGATCATTCAACTGTTGCAATACTTGTAATCCCGAAAGTTTAAGTGGGGATGGACGTAATTCTACCCTCCCATTAAATGGTGCTTTCTGCCTACGAAGCCTATGGCGCGAGTCTAATAATCGACGATGACCCCAATAACATAACTTCTTACCCTTATCTAATCGCATTGACTGGTGGTCTTCGTTACAGCAAGGGCAAGAAAATGTACCTTTTGTGCTCCATCCCGATAATATCGTATAAGCGGGGAAATCGTTAATGGTCCACAACAACGATGCATGCAACTGAAAGAACTCCTTACTTGACGCATCGTAAGTGCGTACACCATCAACCCATAGCTCAATCAACGCATCAATCAATGGATGTAAAAATACATTAATCTTATCTCCGGGTCCTTTTGGTCCATCTATAAGAATAGACAAAATCAAGTTAGGTTGCTTCATGCACAACCACGGAGGTAAGTTGTAAATAATGAGGATAACTAGCCATGTGCTGTGCTTAATGCTCATATTACCAAACGGATTAAATCCACCGGCAGCTAACCCAAGTCTAACATTGCGAATCTCGCTCGCAAAAGAAGGGTTTTTCTCATTAAAAGTTTTCCAAGCAGGAGAGTCAGCGGGATGTCTCATTACACCATCGTCGATCCTTTCTTCAGCATGCCATTTCATTAAAGGAGCTGAATAGGATGACCAAAATAATTTATGCAATCTCGGTTTCAAAGGGAAGTATCTCATTTTCTTTACGGCTACCTTTGGACCATGGACACCATCAATACTTGAGTCCTCATCTTTATATCTAGAAGATCCGCATATGCCACACTTTTCAAGACCCTCGGTTTCATTACGAAACAACATACAGTTATTTGGGCATGCATCCCATGTCTCGTACTTGAATCCCATGTCTTTTTTTAGCTTGTTGGCTTGGTAGTAAGACTTGGGAATTCTAGCATGCGGAAACATCCTCCCCAAAAATTTCAATAAAGCCGTGAGAGAACAATTTGTCCAACCATGAAGTTGCTTCATTTGCAAGAGTTCAACAACAAATGATAATTCGGTAATCCCAGGTGGACAATTTTCATAAAAGTCGCATTGAGCCTTTTTCATAAGAGTATAGTACTCTGGAACATCTCTGTTGGATTCAAAGACATCTTCGGTGTTATATTCCTCCTCACGCATATTGACATGCGCGTGGGAAATACCTATTCCCTCTTGAACCATTGTAACCATGTTATCTCGAGCACTCAGTTAAACAGGTATATGTATATCATCAACTAACATATCATCCCCCGGAGTATTTATATTGATGCTTACACCACCAAAAGTTTCTCCGTGAAAAATCCAAACCTTATATGTCTTGTCGAAACCATGCTTCTCAAGGTGATCTCTCACACATCTCTTACAGGGGCAATAGATTTTCGTTGTCTCAATGTTTTTATTAGCATATGAATAGCTAAGAAACCCTTCAATCCCATTAATGTATTCCTTTGAACACCGATTGCGAAAATCAATCCAACTCTTATCCATGGATCCCATCTATGAATCTAAAAAAAAATGTCAGTAAATTTATATTTCATAATATAAAGATAAAGAGATTAATAATGTTTTCGTAAGATGATGAAAAGCTAAAAAGATTAATAATGGCAAACATGAATTCCTAAAAAGATTAGCACATAAAAAGAGAACAAACTATAAAATAAGAACATAATTCATCACATCAATTTAAGTATTATTATGGCTAACTAAACCGAGCAATTCAAATTTGAAATATTGAAGTATTAATGCACGCATGATAATGGAAAGTATCAAACAAAAATTCACACAATCAACTAATTAACATCTACGTCACTAAACATTTACACATTAAAAAACTCACAAGGCACATACCAATTTTCATCCTCGTTTGAATCCGTATGCTCATTTTCTTCTTCACGTGGCAGAAACTCGTCATCATCACCAATGATTTTTTTTTACTCTTTGAACCACTTTTTTTTATTTTTATATTTGTTTTGAAGTGCCGAATACAATTCATGTATTCCCAATTCCTTCAATTTTGCTCTAATCTCTTCTATTCTCTTCCTCTTTTCTTTCTCGTACTCCTTCATTGTCACAAACTTTTTCTGAGAAAAGATATGTAATTAAAGAAGGAATGAGACTCATACTACTTCTTTAACATGTTAATTTCATTTCTATACTTGCTCCCAAAGTAGTTGTAGAACTTTAATGACTCATTTGGTTCGAGGTTTGGAAAAGGAATGTAGAATTCCCCTCATCTAGAATTATAATGTTTGGTTGGAAATTTGGGAGGAACTTAGAATTACTGGAATTTATAATTCCAAAAAAATTGGAATTCTCATTTCCCCTCTAAAATGGGGGAATCCTATATTCCCGGGCATTCTAGTTTACTTTTGTGGTGAGACAAAAATACCACCTCACTTAAACTCAGACATACATTATCTCTCTCTTACACACACACACACTCGATCTCTCCCTTTCACACACACACACACATACACTCTCTCTCTCTCTCTCTCTCACACACACACACTCTCTCTCTCTTTCTCTCTCATACACATACACACACTCTCTCTCTCTCACAACACACACACATAATCTCTTTCTCTCTCACACACACACGCTCTCTCACATATACACACGCTCTCTCTCACACACACACACACTCTCTCTCTTTCTCTCACACTATCTCTCTCTCTCTCACACACATACAAATACTCTCTCTCTCTCACACACACACACACTCACCACACACTCGCGCGCACACACTCAAATCAAGTAGAAGGGTATTTTAATTAAATGATATTTATTCCTAATATGGGAAAATAATTTAGATGCCGAAAAAAAAAAGAATTCCCGTTTGAACCAAACAATGGAAAGGAATTCAAGATTCCAGGAACTTAGAATTCCTGGAATCAAGAATTCCCATCCCTTTTCTAAACCTCGAACCAAACGATCCCTAAATCATTTTTATCCTTGCCTTTAGCTTTGTAGTAATAAGACCCAATATCATTTAACTTCATTCTTAGAAATACATAAAAAAAAAAAGATCTACCAATCATAACTTTACATCAAAAACCTAATCAATCGTTCTACAAACCTCAAATACATTAAAAAAAAAACATTAATGGTTTGGGAGAAGAATAATTTTAGGATCTTTGAATAATTCGTTCATGCATTTAAGAATTTCTTTAAAAATTAAATAAAAAATTATTATAGAATCATTGAGCCAACATGAACCATAATGCTATATAACATCAAACAAAATAAATAGCCTATTATAGATCTTCTTATTAGGTCACATTGAAAGCTACAAAAAAAATTAAAATCAACAAATAAGCATCCACTCTTTATTTACATTTTATATAAGTATTATACATATGGTTATTTATTTACAGTTTTATGTATATGGCATCATTAATTATGTCTAAAGAATAATTTTTGATCACCCATTGTTACCATTGTGCAACAGACTATTTACAGTAGCATATTTTGAAGAAGAAACATAATAAATAAATTAATAACAATAATTTCTATGCTGTTTTCCTCAAAAAAAAAAAGAAAAGATGAAAACTTACCATGAAAAGAAAATAATGGGAGAGATAACGAAGCTGGGGGAGGGAGAAAACGCAGCTGTGGTGGGTGGGGGGGGGCGTAGCGCGCCTCTGTTGGCTGGAGAAGAAACAGGGGCGTGCGTGGGTGGGTGGGGGGGGGGGGGGGAGGGGGGGCGAAGGGCGCCTCTGTTGGCCGGAGAAGAAAAGGGGCGTGCGTGGGTGGGTGGGGGGGGGGGGGGCGGTTTGGGTTTGTAGGTGACGAAAATTTAGGTTTTTTGTTTTTGTTTTTTTTTTTTTTTTTTTTTTGAGGTGGGAAGTTAAGTTAAAGTGTTAGAGCGGGAGATGAAAATAATTAGTGGTGGGAATTAATTTTTTTAGCCGTCTTATTTGGTTTATCTTTTGATACAGTAAGTATTTACCGTCTCATTTGCTTTACTTTATAAGACGGATTTAATTAATCGTATCAAAAAGTGACCTTTTTTGAGACGAGTATAATTAACCGTATCAAAAAATGACCTTTTTTAGACGGATATAATTAGCAGTCCCAAAAAATAATAGTTTTTGAGACGGCTCATTATATCCGTATAAAAAAGTATGTTTTAAAGACTACATTTTGTCTGTCTCAAAAAATAGGGTCTTAAAAGCAACTTTTTTTTTGTAGTGTAAGTTTTAGGAACTGACCGCGTGGTGTGATGATAATTTGCAAAAATCACACTTAGACATAAAACAGACCGTTAAAGGGTGAATACCCGAACCTGCCCCTAAACGACCCCGTAAGAGGAACGAACACCTCGCACGGGACAAATGTAACATGTAGGAACTGATCGCGTAGTCCCGAGTCTCCTGGTTTGATAGTATGATGATAATTTTCCAAAATTACACTTAAACTTGAAAACAGGCCGTTAAAGGGAAAAAACCCGAACCAGCCCCCAAATGACCTCGTAGGAGGCCCGAACACCTCGCACGGGACCAATGTAATTATAGGAACTAATTACGTAGTCTCGAGTCTCTCGGTTTAAGAGTACGACGATAATTTGCAAAAATCACACTTAGACTTGAAACCACGCCGTTAAAGGTTTAAAACCCGAACCAGCCCCCAAACGACCCCGTAGGAGGCACGAACACGTCGCACGGTACCAATCTAACTTGTAAGAACGGACCACGTAGTCTCTTGTCTCCCAGTTTGAGAGTATGATGATAATTTGCGAAAATCACACTTATACTTGAAACAGGCCGTTAAAGAGTGAAAACCCGAACCTGCTCCTAACCGACCCCGTAGGAGGAATGAGCACCACGCACGGGACCAATGTAACTTGTAGTAACTGACCGCGTAGTCCCGTGTCACCCGATTTGAGAGTATGACGATAATTTGCAAAAATCACCAATTAGACTTGAAAACAGGCCATTAAAATGTGAAAACCCGAACAGGCCCCAAACGACCCCGTGGAGGCACGAACACCTTGTACGGGACCAATGTAACTTGTAGGAACTGATCGCATAGTCTCGTGTCTCCCGATGTAAGAGAGTATGACGATAATTTGCAAAAATCACACTTAGACATGAAAACAGGCCCTTAAAGGGTGAAAACCCAAACCAGCCCCAAACGACCCCGTAGGAGGCACGAACACCTCGCACGGGACCAATGTAACTTGTAGGAACTGACCGCGTAGTTTCGGGTTTCCCGGTTTGACAGTATCACGATATTTTGCAAAAATCACACTTAGACTTGAAAGTAGGCCTTTAAAGGGTGAAAACCCGAACTTGCCTCCAAACGACCCTGTAGGAGGCACAAACACCTCGCACGGGACCTATCTAACTTGTAGTAACTGACCGCGTAGTACCGGGTCTCCCGATTTGAGCGTATGATGATAACTTGTAGTAACAGGCCGTTTAAGGGTGAAAATAGGTACCAGCCCCCAAACGATCCTGTAGGAGGCACGAACACCTAGCACGGGACCAATGTTACTTGTAGGAACTGACCGCGTAGTCCCGGGTCTCCCGGTTTGAGAGTATGATGATAATTTTCCAAAATTACACTTGGACTTGAAATCAGGCTGTTAAAGGGTGAAAACTCGAACCAGCCCCCAAATGTCACTCTAAGAAGCACGAATGCCTCGCATGGGACCAATGTAACTTGTAGGAACTGACCGTGTACTCTCGGGTCTCCCGATTTGAAAGTGTAACAATAATTTGCAAAAATCACACTTAGACTTGGAAACAAGCCGTTAAAGGTTGAAAACGCGAACCATCCCCCAAACGACCCTGTAGGAGGCACAAACACCTCGCACGGGACCAATTTAATTTGTAGTAACTGACCGCGTAGTCCCGGGTCTCCCAATTTGAGCGTATGATGATAATTTGGAAAAATCACCACTTAGACTTGCAAACAGGTCGTTAAAGGGTGAAAACCCGAACCAGCCCTCAAACGACACCGTAGGAGGCACGAACACCTTGCACGGGACCAATGTAACTTGTAGAAACTGACCGCGTAGTTCCGGGTCTCCTGTTTCAAAAGTGTGATGATAATTTGCAAAAATCACACTCAGATATGAAAACAGGCCGTTAAAGGGTGAAAATAGGTACCAACCCAAAAATGATCCTGTAGGAGGCACGAACACCTAGCACGAGACCAATGTTACTTGTAGGAACTGACCGCGTAATCCCGGGTCTCCCGGTTTGAGAGTATGATGATAATTTTCCGAAATTACACTTGGACTTGAAATCAGGCCGTTAAAGGGTGAAAACCCGAACCAGCCACCAAATGACCCCGTAAGAAGCATGAACGCCACGCACGGGACCAATGTAACTTGTAGGAACTGACCGAGTAGTCTCGCATCTCCCAATTTGAAAGTGTAACAATAATTTGCTAAAATCACACTTAGACTTAAAAACATGCCGTTAAAGGTTAAAAACCCGAACCATCCCGCAAACGACCCCGTAACAGGCTCGAACACCTCGCATGGGTCCTATCTAACTTGTAGGAAGTGACCGCATAGTCCTGGGTCTCCCGATTTGAGAGTATGATGATAATTTTGCCAAAATCACACTTAGACTTGAAACTGGCCGTTAAAGGGTGAAAACACAAACGTCCCCCTAAACGACCCCGTATGAGGAACGAACACCTCGCACGGGACCAATGTAACTTGTAGGAACTAACCGCGTAGTCTTGGGTCTCCCTGTTTGAGAGTATGATGATAATTTGCCAAAATCACATTTAGAATAGAAAACAGGCCGTCAAAGGGTGAAAACCCGAACAAGCCCACCGACGACCCTGTAGGAGGCATGAACTCCTCGCACGGGACCAATGTAACTTTTAGGACTGATCGCGCAGTCCCATGTCTCCCGGATTGAAAGTATGACGATAATTTAAGAAAAGCACACTTAGACTTGAAAACAAGCCGTTAAAGGGTGAAACCCCGAACCAGCCCCCCAACGACCCCGTAGGAGGCACGAACACGTCGCACGGTACCAATGTAAGTTTTAGGAACTGACCGCGTAGTCCCAGGTCTCCCGATTTTAAAGTGTGATGATAATTTGCAAAAATCACACTTAGACTTGAAACAGGCCGTTAAAGAGTGAAAACCCGAACCTGCTCCTAACCGACCCCGTAGGAGGAATGAGCACCTCGCACGGGACCAATGTAACTTGTAGGAACTGACCGCGTAGTCCCGGGTCACCCGATTTGAGAGTATGAAGATAATTTGCAAAAATCACCAATTACACTTGAAAACAGGCCATTAAAATGTGAAAACCCGAACAGGCCCCAAACGACCCCGTGGGGGCACGAACACCTTGCACGGGACCAATGTAACTTATAGGAACTGACCGCATAGTCTCGTGTCTCCCGGTGTAAAAGAGTATGACGATAATTTGCAAAAATCACACTTAGACATGAAAACAGGCCCTTAAAGGGTGAAAACCCAAACCAGCCCCCAAACGACCCCGTAGGAGGCACGAACACCTCGCACGGGACCAATGTAACTTGTAGGAACTGACCGCGTAGTTTTGGGTTTCCCGGTTTGACAGTATCACGATAATTTTCAAAAATCACACTTAGACTTGAAAGCAGGCCGTTAAAGGGTGAAAACCCGAACCAGCCCCCAAACGACCCTGTAGGAGGCACATACACCTCGCACGGGACCAATCTAACTTGTAGTAACTGACCGCCTAGTCCCGGGTCTCTCGATTTGAGCGTATGATGATAATTTGGAAAAATCACCACTTAGACTTGAAAAGAGGCCGTTAAAGGGTGGAAACCCGAACCAGCCCTCAAACGATCCCGTAGGAGGCACGAACACCTCGCACGGGACTAATGTAACTTGTAGAAAATGACCGCATTGTTTCGGGTCTCCTGTTTCAAAAGTTTGATGATAATTTGCAAAAATCACACTCAGACATGAAAACAGGCCGTTTAAGGCTGAAAATAGCTACCAGCCCCCAAACGATCCTGTAGGAGGCACGAACACCTAGCACGGGACCAATGTTACTTGTAGGAACTGACCGCGTAGTCCCGGGTCTCCCGATTTGAGAGTATGATGATAATTTTCCAAGATTACACTTGGACTTGAAATCAGGCTGTTAAAGGGTGAAAACTCGAACCAGCCCCCAAATGTCCCCGTAAGAAGCACGAATGCCTCGCACGGGACCAATGTAACTTGTAGGAACTGACCGTGTAGTCTCGGGTCTCCCAATTTGAAAGTGTAACAATAATTTGCAAAAATCACACTTAGACTTGAAAACAGGCCGTTAAAGGTTGAAAACGCGAACCATCCCCCAAACGACCCTGTAGGAGGCACAAACACCTCCCACGGGACCATTGTAACTTGTAGGAACTGACCGCGTAGTCCCGAGTCTCCCGATCTAAGATTATGATGATAATTTGCAAAAATCACCACTTAGACTTGAAAACAGGCCGTTAAAGGGTGAAAACCCGGACCAGCCCCCCAACGACCCCGTAGGAGGCACGAACACGTCGTACGGTACCAATGTATGTTTTAGGAACTGACCGCGTAGTCCAAGGTCTCCCGATTTTAAAGTGTGATGATAATTTGCAAAAATCACACTTAGACTTGAAACAGGCCATTAAAGAGTAAAAACCCGAACCTGCTCCTAACCGACCCCGTAGGAGGAAAGAGCACCTCGCACAGGACCAATGTAACTTGTAGGGACTGACCGCGTAGTCCCGGGTCACCCGATTTGAGAGTATGAAGATAATTTGCAAAAATCACCAATTAGACTTGAAAATAGGCCATTAAAATGTGAAAACCCGAATAGGCCCCAAACGACCCCGTGGGGGCACGAACACCTTGCACGGGACCAATGTAACTTGTAGGAACTGACCGCATAGTCTCGTGTCTCCCGGTGTAAGAGAGTATGACGATAATTTGCAAAAATCACACTTAGACATGAAAACAGGCCCTTAAAGGGTGAAAACCCAAACCAGCCCCCAAACGACCCCGTAGGAGGCACGAACACCTCGCACGGGACCAATGTAACTTGTAGGAACTGACCGCGTAGTTTCGGGTTTGCCGGTTTGACAGTATCACGATAATTTTCAAAAATCACACTTAGACTTGAAAGCAGGCCGTTAAAGGGTGAAAACCCGAACCAGCCCCCAAACGACCCTGTAGGAGGCACATACACCTCGCACGGGACCAATCTAACTTGTAGTAACTGACCGTGTAGTCCCGGGTCTCTCGATTTGAGCGTATGATGATAATTTGGAAAAATCACCACTTATACTTGAAAAGAGGCCGTTAAAGGGTGAAAACCCGAACCATCCCTCAAACGACCCCGTAGGAGGCACGAACACCTCGCACGGGACTAATGTAACTTGTAGAAAATGACCGCATTATTTCGGGTCTCCTGTTTCAAAAGTTTGATGATAATTTGCAAGAATCACACTCAGACATGAAAACAGGCCGTTTAAGGCTGAAAATAGGTACCAGCCCCCAAACGATCCTGTAGGAGGCACGAACACCTAGCACGGGACCAATGTTACTTGTAGGAACTGGCCGCGTAGTCCCAGGTCTCCCGGTTTGAGAGTATGATGATAATTTTCCAAGATTACACTTGGACTTGAAATCAGGCTGTTAAAGGGTGAAAATTCGAACCAGCCCCCAAATGTCCCCGTAAGAAGCACGAACGCCTCGCACGGGACCAATGTAACTTGTAGGAACTGACCGTGTAGTCTCGGGTCTCCCGATTTGAAAGTGTAACAATAATTTGCAAAAATCACACTTAGACTTGAAAACAGGCCGTTAAAGGTTGAAAACGCGAACCATCCCCCAAACGACCCTGTAGGAGGCACAAACACCTCGCACGGGAACAATGTAACTTGTAGGAACTGACCACGTAGTCCCGGGTCTCCCGATTTAAGAGTATGATGATAATTTGCAAAAATCACCACTTAGACTTGAAAACAGGCCGTTAAAGGGTGAAACCCCGAACCAGCCCCCCAACGACCCCGTAGGAGGCACGAACACGTCGCACGGTACCAATGTAAGTTTTAGGAACTGACCGCGTAGTCCCAGGTCTGCCGATTTTAAAGTGTGATGATAATTTGCAAAAATCACACTTAGACTTGAAACAGACCGTTAAAGAGTGAAAACCCGAACCTGCTCCTAACCGACCCCGTAGGAGGAATGAGCACCTCGCACAGGACCAATGTAACTTGTAGGGACTGACCGCGTAGTCCCGGGTCACCCAATTTGAGAGTATGAAGATAATTTGCAAAAATCACCAATTAGACTTGAAAACAGGCCATTAAAATGTGAAAACCCGAACAGGCCCCAAACGACCCCGTGGGGGCACGAACACCTTGCACGGGACCAATGTAACTTGTAGGAACTGACCGCATAGTCTCGTGTCTCCCGGTGTAAGAGAGTATGACGATAATTTGCAAAAATCACACTTAGACATGAAAACAGGCCCTTAAAGGGTGAAAACCCAAACCAACCCCCAAACGACCCCGTAGGAGGCACGAACACCTCGCACGGGACCAATGTAACTTGTAGGAACTGACAGCGTAGTTTCGGGTTTCCCGGTTTGACAGTATCACGATAATTTTCAAAAATCACACTTAGACTTGAAAGCAGGCCGTTAAAGGGTGAAAACCCAAACCAGCCCCCAAACGACCCTGTAGGAGGCACATACACCTCGCACGGGACCAATCTAACTTGTAGTAACTGACCGCGTAGTCCCGGGTCTCACGATTTGAGCGAATGATGATAATTTGGAAAAATCACCACTTAGACTTGAAAACAGGCCGTTAAAGGGTGAAAACCCGAACCAGCCCTCAAACGACCCCGTAGGAGGCACGAACACCTCGCACAGGACTAATGTAACTTGTAGAAAATGACCGCATTGTTTCGGGTCTCCTGTTTCAAAAGTTTGATTATAATTTGCAAAAATCACTCTCAGACATGAAAACAGGCCGTTTAAGGCTGAAAATAGCTACCAGCCCCCAAACGATCCTGTAGGAGGCACGAACACCTAGCACGGGACCAATGTTACTTGTAGGAACTGACCGCGTAGTCCCGGGTCACCCGATTTGAGAGTATGATGATAATTTTCCAAGATTACACTTGGACTTGAAATCAGGCTGTTAAAGGGTGAAAACTCGAACCAGACCCCAAATGTCCCCGTAAGAAGCACGAACGCCTCGCGCGGGACCAATGTAACTTGTAGGAACTGACCGTGTAGTCTCGGGTCTCCCGATTTGAAAGTGTAACAATAATTTGCAAAAATCACACTTAGACTTGAAAACAGGCCGTTAAAGGTTGAAAACGCGAACCATCCCCCAAACGACCCTGTAGGAGGCACAAACACCTCGCACGGGACCAATGTAACATATAGGAACTGACCGCGTAGTCCCGGGTCTCCCGATTTAAGAGTATGATGATAATTTCCAAAACTCACCATTTAGACTTGAAAACAGGCCGTTAAAGGGTGAAAACCCGAACCAGCCCCCCAACGACCCCGTAGGAGGCACGGACACGTCGCACGGTACCAATGTAAGTTTTAGGAACTGACCGCGTAGTCCCAGGTCTCCCGATTTTAAAGTGTGATGATAATTTGCAAAAATCACACTTAGACTTGAAAAAGGCCGTTAAAGAGTGAAAACCCGAACTTGCTCCTAACCGACCCTGTAGGAGGAATGAGCACCTCGCACAGGACCAATGTAACTTGTAGGGACTGACCGCGTAGTCCCGGGTCACCCGATTTGAGAGTATGAAGATAATTTGCAAAAATCACCAATTAGACTTGAAAACAGGCCATTAAAATGTGAAAACCCGAACAGGCCCCAAACGACCCCGTGGGGGCACGAACACCTTGCACGGGACCAATGTAACTTGTAGGAACTGATCGCATAGTCTCGTGTCTCCCGGTGTAAGAGAGTATGATGATAATTTGCAAAAATCACACTTAGACATGAAAACAGGCCGTTAAAGGGTGAAAACCCAAACCAGCCCCCAAACGACCCCGTAGAAGGCACGAACACCTCGCACGGGACCAATGTAACTTGTAGGAACTGACCGCGTAGTTTCGGGTTTCCCGGTTTGACAGTATCACGATAATTTTCAAAAATCACACTTAGACTTGAAAGCAGGCCGTTAAAGGGTGAAAACCCGAACCAGCCCCCAAACGACCCTGTAGGAGGCACATACACCTCGCACGGGACCAATCTAACTTGTAGTAACTGACCGTGTAGTCCCGGGTCTCTCGATTTGAGCGTATGATGATAATTTGGAAAAATCACCACTTATACTTGAAAAGAGGCCGTTAAAGGGTGAAAACCCGAACCATCCCTCAAACGACCCCGTAGGAGGCACGAACACCTCGCACGGGACTAATGTAACTTGTAGAAAATGACCGCATTATTTCGGGTCTCCTGTTTCAAAAGTTTGATGATAATTTGCAAGAATCACACTCAGACATGAAAACAGGCCGTTTAAGGCTGAAAATAGGTACCAGCCCCCAAACGATCCTGTAGGAGGCACGAACACCTAGCACGGGACCAATGTTACTTGTAGGAACTGACCGCGTAGTCCCGGGTCTCCCGATTTGAGAGTATGATGATAATTTTCCAAGATTACACTTGGACTTGAAATCAGGCTGTTAAAGGGTGAAAACTCGAACCAGCCCCCAAATGTCCCCGTAAGAAGCACGAATGCCTCGCACGGGACCAATGTAACTTGTAGGAACTGACCGTGTAGTCTCGGGTCTCCCAATTTGAAAGTGTAACAATAATTTGCAAAAATCACACTTAGACTTGAAAACAGGCCGTTAAAGGTTGAAAACGCGAACCATCCCCCAAACGACCCTGTAGGAGGCACAAACACCTCCCACGGGACCATTGTAACTTGTAGGAACTGACCGCGTAGTCCCGAGTCTCCCGATCTAAGATTATGATGATAATTTGCAAAAATCACCACTTAGACTTGAAAACAGGCCGTTAAAGGGTGAAAACCCGGACCAGCCCCCCAACGACCCCGTAGGAGGCACGAACACGTCGTACGGTACCAATGTATGTTTTAGGAACTGACCGCGTAGTCCAAGGTCTCCCGATTTTAAAGTGTGATGATAATTTGCAAAAATCACACTTAGACTTGAAACAGGCCATTAAAGAGTAAAAACCCGAACCTGCTCCTAACCGACCCCGTAGGAGGAAAGAGCACCTCGCACAGGACCAATGTAACTTGTAGGGACTGACCGCGTAGTCCCGGGTCACCCGATTTGAGAGTATGAAGATAATTTGCCAAAATCACCAATTAGACTTGAAAATAGGCCATTAAAATGTGAAAACCCGAATAGGCCCCAAACGACCCCGTGGGGGCACGAACACCTTGCACGGGACCAATGTAACTTGTAGGAACTGACCGCATAGTCTCGTGTCTCCCGGTGTAAGAGAGTATGACGATAATTTGCAAAAATCACACTTAGACATGAAAACAGGCCCTTAAAGGGTGAAAACCCAAACCAGCCCCCAAACGACCCCGTAGGAGGCACGAACACCTCGCACGGGACCAATGTAACTTGTAGGAACTGACCGCGTAGTTTCGGGTTTCCCGGTTTGACAGTATCACGATAATTTTCAAAAATCACACTTAGACTTGAAAGCAGGCCGTTAAAGGGTGAAAACCCGAACCAGCCCCCAAACGACCCTGTAGGAGGCACATACACCTCGCACGAGACCAATCTAACTTGTAGTAACTGACCGTGTAGTCCCGGGTCTCTCGATTTGAGCGTATGATGATAATTTGGAAAAATCACCACTTAGACTTGAAAAGAGGCCGTTAAAGGGTGAAAACCCGAACCATCCCTCAAACGACCCCGTAGGAGGCACGAACACCTCGCACGGGACTAATGTAACTTGTAGAAAATGACCGCATTATTTCGGGTCTCCTGTTTCAAAAGTTTGATGATAATTTGCAAGAATCACACTCAGACATGAAAACAGGCCGTTTAAGGCTGAAAATAGGTACCAGCCCCCAAACGATCCTGTAGGAGGCACGAACACCTAGCACGGGACCAATGTTACTTGTAGGAACTGGCCGCGTAGTCCCAGGTCTCCCGGTTTGAGAGTATGATGATAATTTTCCAAGATTACACTTGGACTTGAAATCAGGCTGTTAAAGGGTGAAAATTCGAACCAGCCCCCAAATGTCCCCGTAAGAAGCACGAACGCCTCGCACGGGACCAATGTAACTTGTAGGAACTGACCGTGTAGTCTCGGGTCTCCCGATTTGAAAGTGTAACAATAATTTGCAAAAATCACACTTAGACTTGAAAACAGGCCGTTAAAGGTTGAAAACGCGAACCATCCCCCAAACGACCCTGTAGGAGGCACAAACACCTCGCACGGGAACAATGTAACTTGTAGGAACTGACCACGTAGTCCCGGGTCTCCCGATTTAAGAGTATGATGATAATTTGCAAAAATCACCACTTAGACTTGAAAACAGGCCGTTAAAGGGTGAAACCCCGAACCAGCCCCCCAACGACCCCGTAGGAGGCACGAACACGTCGCACGGTACCAATGTAAGTTTTAGGAACTGACCGCGTAGTCCCAGGTCTGCCGATTTTAAAGTGTGATGATAATTTGCAAAAATCACACTTAGACTTGAAACAGACCGTTAAAGAGTGAAAACCCGAACCTGCTCCTAACCGACCCCGTAGGAGGAATGAGCACCTCGCACAGGACCAATGTAACTTGTAGGGACTGACCGCGTAGTCCCGGGTCACCCAATTTGAGAGTATGAAGATAATTTGCAAAAATCACCAATTAGACTTGAAAACAGGCCATTAAAATGTGAAAACCCGAACAGGCCCCAAACGACCCCGTGGGGGCACGAACACCTTGCACGGGACCAATGTAACTTGTAGGAACTGACCGCATAGTCTCGTGTCTCCCGGTGTAAGAGAGTATGACGATAATTTGCAAAAATCACACTTAGACATGAAAACAGGCCCTTAAAGGGTGAAAACCCAAACCAACCCCCAAACGACCCCGTAGGAGGCACGAACACCTCGCACGGGACCAATGTAACTTGTAGGAACTGACAGCGTAGTTTCGGGTTTCCCGGTTTGACAGTATCACGATAATTTTCAAAAATCACACTTAGACTTGAAAGCAGGCCGTTAAAGGGTGAAAACCCAAACCAGCCCCCAAACGACCCTGTAGGAGGCACATACACCTCGCACGGGACCAATCTAACTTGTAGTAACTGACCGCGTAGTCCCGGGTCTCACGATTTGAGCGAATGATGATAATTTGGAAAAATCACCACTTAGACTTGAAAACAGGCCGTTAAAGGGTGAAAACCCGAACCAGCCCTCAAACGACCCCGTAGGAGGCACGAACACCTCGCACAGGACTAATGTAACTTGTAGAAAATGACCGCATTGTTTCGGGTCTCCTGTTTCAAAAGTTTGATTATAATTTGCAAAAATCACTCTCAGACATGAAAACAGGCCGTTTAAGGCTGAAAATAGCTACCAGCCCCCAAACGATCCTGTAGGAGGCACGAACACCTAGCACGGGACCAATGTTACTTGTAGGAACTGACCGCGTAGTCCCGGGTCACCCGATTTGAGAGTATGATGATAATTTTCCAAGATTACACTTGGACTTGAAATCAGGCTGTTAAAGGGTGAAAACTCGAACCAGACCCCAAATGTCCCCGTAAGAAGCACGAACGCCTCGCGCGGGACCAATGTAACTTGTAGGAACTGACCGTGTAGTCTCGGGTCTCCCGATTTGAAAGTGTAACAATAATTTGCAAAAATCACACTTAGACTTGAAAACAGGCCGTTAAAGGTTGAAAACGCGAACCATCCCCCAAACGACCCTGTAGGAGGCACAAACACCTCGCACGGGACCAATGTAACATATAGGAACTGACCGCGTAGTCCCGGGTCTCCCGATTTAAGAGTATGATGATAATTTCCAAAACTCACCATTTAGACTTGAAAACAGGCCGTTAAAGGGTGAAAACCCGAACCAGCCCCCCAACGACCCCGTAGGAGGCACGGACACGTCGCACGGTACCAATGTAAGTTTTAGGAACTGACCGCGTAGTCCCAGGTCTCCCGATTTTAAAGTGTGATGATAATTTGCAAAAATCACACTTAGACTTGAAAAAGGCCGTTAAAGAGTGAAAACCCGAACTTGCTCCTAACCGACCCTGTAGGAGGAATGAGCACCTCGCACAGGACCAATGTAACTTGTAGGGACTGACCGCGTAGTCCCGGGTCACCCGATTTGAGAGTATGAAGATAATTTGCAAAAATCATCAATTAGACTTGAAAACAGGCCATTAAAATGTGAAAACCCGAACAGGCCCCAAACGACCCCGTGGGGGCACGAACACCTTGCACGGGACCAATGTAACTTGTAGGAACTGACCGCATAGTCTCGTGTCTCCCGGTGTAAGAGAGTATGACGATAATTTGCAAAAATCACACTTAGACATGAAAACAGGCCCTTAAAGGGTGAAAACCCAAAACAGCCCCCAAACGACCCCGTAGAAGGCACGAACACCTCGCACGGGACCAATGTAACTTGTAGGAACTGACCGCGTAGTTTCGGGTTTCCCGGTTTGACAGTATCACGATAATTTTCAAAAATCACACTTAGACTTGAAAGCAGGCCGTTAAAGGGTGAAAACCCGAACCAGCCCCCAAACGACCCTGTAGGAGGCACATACACCTCGCACGGGACCAATCTAACTTGTAGTAACTGACCGCGTAGTCCCGGGTCTCACGATTTGAGCGAATGATGATAATTTGGAAAAATCACCACTTAGACTTGAAAATAGGCCGTTAAAGGTGGAAAACCTGAACCAGCCCTCAAACGACCCCGTAGGAGGCACGAACACCTTGCACGGGACTAATGTAACTTGTAGAAAATGACCGCATTATTCCGAGTCTCCTGTTTCAAAAGTTTGACGATAATTTGCAAAAATCACACTCAGACATGAAAACAGGCCGTTTAAGGCTAAAAATAGGTACCATCCCCCAAACGATCCTGTAGGAGGCACGAACACCTAGCATGGGACCAATGTTACATATAGGAACTGACCGCGTAGTCCTGGGTCTCCCGGTTTGACAGTATGATGATAATTTTCCTAAATTACACTTGGACTTGAAATCAGGATGTCAAAGGGTGAAAACCCGAACCAGCCCCCAAATGTCCCCGTAAGAAGCACGAATGCTTCGCACGGGACCAATGTAACTTGTAGGAACTGACCGTGTAGTCTTGGGTCTCCCGATTTGAAAGTGTAACAATAATTTGCAAAAATCACACTTAGACTTGAAAACAGGCCGTTAAAGGTTGAAAACGCGAACCATCCCCCAAACGACCCTGTAGGAGGCACAAACACCTCGTACGGGACCAATCAAATTTGTAGTAACTGAACGCGTAGTCCCGGGTCTCTCGATTTGAGCGTATGATGATAATTTGGAAAAATCACCACTTAGACTTGAAAACAGGCCGTTAAAGGGTGAAAACTCGAACCAGCCCTCAAATAACACCGTAGGAGGCACGAACACCTTGCACGGGACCAATGTAACTTGTAGAATCTGACCGCGTAGTTTCGGGTCTCCTGTTTCAAAAGTGTGATGATAATTTGCAAAAATCACACTCAGACATGAAAACAGGCCGTTAAAGTGTGAAAATAGGTACCAGCCCAAAAATGATCCTGTAGGAGGCATGAACACCTAGCACGGGACCAATGTTACTTGTAGGAACTGACCGCGTAGTCCCGGGTCTCCCGGTTTGAGAGTATGATGATAATTTTCCAAAATAACACTTGGACTTGAAATCAGGCCGTTAAAGGGTGAAAACCCGAACCAGCCCCCAAATGACCCCGTAAGAAGCACGAACGCCTCACACGGGACCAATGTAACTTGTAGGAACTGAACGCGTAGTCTCGGGTCTCCCGATTTGAAAGTGTAACAATAATTTGCAAAAATCACACTTAGACTTGAAAATAGGCCGTTAAAGGTTAAAAACCCGAACCATCCCCCAAACGACCCCGTAAGAGACTCGAACACCTCGAACGGGACCAATCTAACTTGTAGGAAGTGACCGCATAGTCCCAAGTCTCCCGATTTGAGAGTATGATGATAATTTTGCCAAAATCACACTTAGACTTGAAACTGGCCGTTAAAGGGTGAAAACACAAACCTCCCCCTAAACGACCCCGTATGAGGAACGAACACCTTGCACGGGACCAATATAACTTGTAGGAACTGACCGCGTAGTCTTGGGTCTCCCTGTTTGAGAGTATGATGATAATTTGCCAAAATCACATTTAGAATTGAATACAGGCCGTCAAAGGGTGAAAACCCGAACAAGCCCACCGACGACCCTGTAGGAGGCTTGAAAACCTCGCACGGGACTAATGTAACTTGTAGGACTGATCGCGCAGTACCATGTCTCCCGGATTGAAAGTATGATGATAATTTTAAAAAAGCACACTTATACTCGAAAACAGGCCGTTAAAGGGTGAAAACTCGAACCAACCCCCAAACGACCCCGTAGGAGGCACGAACACCTCGCACGGGACCAATGTAACTTGTAGGAATTGACCACGTAGTCCCGGGTCACCCGATTTAAGAGTATGATGATAATTTGCAAAAATCACCACTTAGACTTGAAAACAGGTCGTTAAAGGGTGAAAACAAGAACCAGCCCCCCAACGACCCCGTAGGAGGCACGAACACGTCGCACGGTACCAATGTAAGTTTTAGGAACTGACCGCGTAGTCCCAGGTCTCCCGATTTTAAAGTGTGATGATAATTTACAAAAATCACTCTTAGACTTGAAACAGGACTGTAAAGAGTGAAAATCCGAACCTGCTCCTAACCGACCTCGTAGGAGGAATGAGCACCTCGTACGGGACCAATGTAACTTGTAGGACCTGGCCGCGTAGTCCCGGGTCACCCGATTTGAGAGTATGACGATAATTTGCAAAAATCACCATTTACACTTGAAAACAGGCCATTAAAATGTGAAAACCCGAACAGGCCCCAAACGACCCCGTGGAGGCACGAACACCTTGCACGGGACCAATGTAACTTGTAGGAACTGACCGCATAGTCTTGTGTCTCCCGGTGTAAGAGAGTATGACGATAATTTGCAAAAATCACACTTAGACATGAAAACAGGCCCTTAAAGGGTGAAAACCCAAACCAGCCCCCAAACGACCCCGTAGGAGGCACGAACACCTCGCACGGGACCAATGTAACTTGTAGGAACTGACCGCGTAGTTTCGGGTTTCCCGGTTTGACAGTATCACGATAATTTGCAAAAATCACACTTAGACTTGAAAGCAGGCCGTTAAAGGGTGAAAACCCGAACTCGCCCCCAAACGACCCTATAGGAGGCACATACTCCTCGCACGGGACCAATCTAACTTGTAGTAACTGACCGCGTAGTCCCGGGTCTCCCGATTTGAGCGAATGATGATAATTTGGAAAAATCACCACTTAGACTTGAAAATAGGCCGTTAAAGGGTGAAAACCCGAACCAACCCTCAAACGACCCCGTAGGAGGCACGAACACCTTGGACGGGACCAATGTAACTTGTAGAAACTGACCGCATTGTTCCGGGTCTCCTGTTTCAAAAGTGTGATGATAATTTGCAAAAATCACACTCAGACATGAAAATAGGCCGTTTAAGGGTGAAAATAGGTACCAGCCCCCAAACGATCCTGTAGGAGGCACGAACACCTAGCACGGGACCAATGTTACATGTAGGAACTGACCGCGTAGTCTCGGGTCTCCCGGTTTGAGAGTATGATGCTAATTTTCCAAAATTACACTTGGACTTGAAATCAGGCTGTCAAGGGTTAAAACCCGAACCAGCCCCCAAATGTCCCCTTAAGAAGCACGAAGGCCTCGCATGGGACCAATATAACTTGTAGGAACTGACCGTATAGTCTTGGGTCTCCCAATTTGAAAGTGTAACAATAATTTGCAAAAATCACACTTAGACTTGAAAACAGGCCGTTAAAGGTTGAAAACGCGAACCATCCCCCAAACGACCCTGTAGGAGGCACAAACACCTCGCACGGGACCAATTTAATTTGTAGTAACTGACCGCGTAGTCCCGGGTCTCCCGATTTGAGCGTATGATGATAATTTGGAAAAATCACCACTTAGACTTGAAAACAGGTCGTTAAAGGGTGAAAACCCGAACCAGCCCTCAAACGACACCGTAGGAGGCACGAACACCTTGCACGGGACCAATGTAACTTGTAAAAACTGACCGCGTAGTTTCGGGTCTCTTGTTTCAAAAGTGTGATGATAATTTGCAAAAATCACACTCCGACATGAAAACAGGCCGTTAGAGGGTGAAAATAGGTACCAACCCAAAAATGATCCTGTAGGAGGCACGGACACCTAGCACGGGACCAATGTTACTTGTAGGAACTGACCGCGTAGTCCCGGGTCGCCCGATTTGAGAGTATGATGATAATTTTCCAAAATTACACTTGGACTTGAAATCAGGCCGTTAAAGGGTGAAAACCCGAACCAGCCACCAAATGACCCCGTAAGAAGCACGAACGCCTTGCACGGGACCAATGTAACTTGTAGGAACTGACCGCGTAGTCTCGGGTCTCCCGATTTGAAAGTGTAACAATAATTTGCAAAAATCACACTTAGACTTGAAAACAGGCCATTAAAGGTTAAAAACCCGAACCATCCCCCAAACGACCCCGTAAGAGGCTTGAACACCTCGCACGGGACCAATCTAACTTGTAGGAAGTGACCGCATAGTCCCGGGTCTCCCGATTTGAGAGTATGATGATAATTTGCCAAAATCACACTTAGACTTGAAACTGGCCGTTAAAGGGTGAAAACACAAACCTCCCCCTAAACAACCCCGTATGAGGAACGAACACCTCACACGGGACCAATGTAACTTGTAGGAACTCACCGCGTAGTCTTGGGTCTCATTATTTGAGAGTATGATGATAATTTGCCAAAATCACATTTATAATTATAAACTAGCCGTCAATGGGTGAAAATCCGAACAAGCCCACCAACGACCCTGTAGGAGGCATGAACACCTCGCACTGGACCAATGTAACTTGTAGGACTGATCGCGCAGTCCCATGTCTCCCGGATTGAAAGTATGAAGATAATTTAAAAAAAGCACACTTAGACTCGAAAATAGGCCGTTAAAGGGTGAAAACTCGAACCAACCCCCAAACGACCCCGTAGGAGGCACGAATAACTCGCACGGGACCAATGTAACTTGTAGGAACTGACCGCGTAGTCCCGGGTCTCCCGATGTAAGAGTATGATGATAATTTGCAAAAATCACCACTTAGACTTGAAAACAGGCCGTTAAAGCGTGAGAACCCGAACCAGCCCCCCAACGACCCCGTAGGAGGCACGAACACGTTGCATGGTGCCAATGTATGTTTTAAGAACTGACCGCGTAGTCCCGGGTCTCCTGATTTTAAAGTGTGATGATAATTTGCAAAAATCACACTTAGACTTGAAACAGGCCGTCAAAGAGTGAAAACCCGAACCTGCTCCTAACCGACCCCGTAGGAGGAATGAGCACCTCGCACGGGACCAATGTAACTTGTAGGAACTGACCGCGTAGTCCCAGGTCACCCGATTTGAGAGTATGACGATAATTTTCAAAAATCACCAATTAGACTTGAAAACAGGCCATTAAAATGTGAAAACCCGAACAGGCCTCAAACGACCCCGTGGAGGCACGAACACCTTGCACGGGACCAATGTAACTTGTAGGAACTGACCGCATAGTCTCGTGTATCCCGGTGTAAGAGAGTATGACGATAATTTGCAAAAATCACACTTAGACATGAAAACAGGCCCTTAAAGGGTGAAAACCCAAACCAGCCCCCAAACGACCCCGTAGGAGGCACGAACACCTCGCACGGGACCAATGTAACTTGTAGGAACTGACCGCGTAGTTTCGGGTTTCCCGGTTTGACAGTATCACGATAATTTTCAAAAATCACACTTAGACTTGAAAGCAGGCCGTTAAAGGGTGAAAACCCGAACCAGCCCCCAAACGACCCTGTAGGAGGCACATACACCTCGCACGGGACCAATCTAACTTGTAGTAACTGACCGCGTAGTCCCGGGTCTCTCGATTTGAGCGTATGATGATAATTTGGAAAAATCACCACTTAGACTTGAAAAGAGGCCGTTAAAGGGTGAAAACCCGAACCATCCCTCAAACGACCCCGTAGGAGGCACGAACACCTCGCACGGGACTAATGTAACTTGTAGAAAATGACCGCATTATTTCGGGTCTCCTGTTTCAAAAGTTTGATGATAATTTGCAAGAATCACACTCAGACATGAAAACAGGCCGTTTAAGGCTGAAAATAGGTACCAGCCCCCAAACGATCCTGTAGGAGGCACGAACACCTAGCACGGGACCAATGTTACTTGTAGGAACTGGCCGCGTAGTCCCAGGTCTCCCGGTTTGAGAGTATGATGATAATTTTCCAAGATTACACTTGGACTTGAAATCAGGCTGTTAAAGGGTGAAAATTCGAACCAGCCCCCAAATGTCCCCGTAAGAAGCACGAACGCCTCGCACGGGACCAATGTAACTTGTAGGAACTGACTGTGTAGTCTCGGGTCTCCCGATTTGAAAGTGTAACAATAATTTGCAAAAATCACACTTAGACTTGAAAACAGGCCGTTAAAGGTTGAAAACGCGAACCATCCCCCAAACGACCCTGTAGGAGGCACAAACACCTCGCACGGGAACAATGTAACTTGTAGGAACTGACCACGTAGTCCCGGGTCTCCCGATTTAAGAGTATGATGATAATTTGCAAAAATCACCACTTAGACTTGAAAACAGGCCGTTAAAGGGTGAAACCCCGAACCAGCCCCCCAACGACCCCGTAGGAGGCACGAACACCTTGCACGGGACCAATGTAACTTGTAGAAACTGACCGCGTAGTTTTGGGTCTCCTGTTTCAAAAGTTTGATTATAATTTACAAAAATCACACTCAGACATGAAAACAGGCCGTTAAAGGGTGAAAATAGGTACCAACCCAAAAATGATCCTGTAGGAGGCACGAACACCTAGCACGGGACCAATGTTACTTGTAGGAACTGACCGCGTAGTCCCGGGTCTCCCGGTTTGAGAGTATGATGATAATTTTCCAAAATTACACTTGGACTTTAGATCAGGCCGTTAAAGGGTGCAAACCTGAACCAACCCCCAAATGACCCCGTAAGAAGCACGAATGCCTCGCACGGGACCAATGTAACTAGTAGGAACCGACCGCGTAGTCTCGGGTCTCCCGATTTGAAAGTGGAACAATAATTTGCAAAAATCACACTTAGACTTGAAAACAGGTCGTTAAATGTTAAAAACCCGAACCATCCCCCAAACGACCCCGTTAGAGGCTCGAACACCTCGCACGGGACCAATCTAACTTGTAGGAAGTGACCGCATAGTCATGGGTCTCTCGATTTGAGAGTATGATGATAATTTCCCAAAATCACACTTAGACTTGAAACTGGCCGTTAAAGGTTGTAAACTCAAACCTCCCCCTAAACGACCCCGTATGAGGGACGAACACCTCGCACGGGACCAATGTAACTTGTAGGAACTGACCGCATAGTCTTGGGTCTCCCTATTTGAGAGTATGATTATAATTTGCCAAAATCACATTTAGAATTGAAAACAGGCCGTCAAAGGGTGAAAACCCGAACAAGCCCACCGACGACCCTGTAGGAGGCATGAACACCTCGCACGGGACCAATGTAACTTGTAGGACTGATCGCGCAGTCCCATGTCTCCCGAATTGAAAGTATGACGATAATTTAAAAAAAGCACACTTAGACTCGAAAATAGGCCGTTAAAGGGTGAAAACTCGAACCAACCCCCAAACAACCCCGTACGAGGCACGAACACCTCGCACGGGACAAATGTAACTTGTAGGAACTGACCGCATAGTCTCGGGTCTCCCGATTTAAGAGTATGATGATAATTTGGAAAAATCACCACTTAGACTTGAAAACAGGCCGTTAAAGTGTGAAAACCCGAACCAGCCCCCCAACGACCCCGTAATAGGCAGGAACACCTGACACAGGACCAATGTAAGTTTTAGGAACTGACCGCGTAGTCTCGGGTCTCCTGATTTTAAAGTGTGATGAAAATTTGCAAAAATCACACTTAGACTTAAAACTGGCCATTAAAGGGTGAAAACCCGAACCTGCCCCTAAACGACCCCGTAAGAGGAACGAACACCTTGCACGGGACCAATGTAACATGTAGGAACTGACCGCGTAGTCCTGGGTCTCCTGGGTTGAGAGTATGATGATAATTTTCCAAAATTACACTTAGACTTGAAAATAGGCCGTTAAAGGGAAAAAACCTGAAACAGCCCCCAAATGACCTCGTAGGAGGCCCGACCGCCTCGCAGGGGACCAATGTAATTATAGGAACTAACTGCGTAGACCCGAGTCTCTCGGTTTGAGAGTACGACGATAATTTGCAAAAATCACACTTAGACTTGAAAACAGGCCGTTAAAGGTTGAAAACCCGAACCAACCCCCAAACGACCCCGTAGGAGGCACGAACACGTCGCACGGGACCAATCTAACTTCTAGGAACTGACCGTGTAGTCTCGTGTCTCCCGATTTGAGAGTATGATGATAATTTACCAAAATAACACTTAAAATTCAAACAGGCCATTAACGAGTGAAAACCCGAACCTGCTCCTAACCGACCCCGTAGGAGGAATGAGCACCTCGCACGGGACCATTGTAACTTGTAGGAACTGACCGCGTAGTTCGGGGTCTCCCGATTTGAGAGTATGACAATAATTTGCAAAAAATCACCAATTAGACTTGAAAACAGGCCATTAAAAGGTGAAAACCCGAACAGGCCCCAAACGACCCCATAGGAGGCACGAACACCTGGCACGGGACCAATGTAACTTGTAGAAACTGACCGCATAGTCCCGTGTCTCCCGGTTTGAGAGTATGACGATAATTCGAAAAAATCACACTTAGACATGAAAACAAGCCGTTAAAGGGTGAAAACCTAAACGAGCCCCCAAATGACCCCGTAGGAGGCACGAACATCGCACGGGACCAATGTAACTTATAGGAACTGACCGCGAGTTTTGGGTTTCTCGATTTGAGAGAATCACGATAATTTGCAAAAATCACACTTACACTTGAAAGCAGGCCGTTAAAGGGTGAAAACCCGAACCAACCCCCAAACGACACTATAGGAGGCATGAACACCTCGTTCGGGACCAATCTAAGTTGTAGGAACTGACCGCGTAGTCCCGGGTCTCCCAATTTGAGAGTATGATGATAATTTGGAAAAATCACAACTTAGACATGAAAACAGGTCGTTAAAGGGTGAAAACCCGAACTAGCCCTCAGACGACCCCATAGGAGGTACGAACACCTTACACGAGATCAATGTAACTTGTAGAAACCGACTGCGTAGTCCCGGGTCTCCTGGTTCAAAAGTGTGATGATAATTTGCAAAAATCACACTCAGACATGAAAACAGGCCGTTAAAGGGTGAAAATAGGTACCAACCCAAAAATGATCCTGTAGGAGGCACGAACACCCAGCACGGGACCAATGTCACTTGTAGGAACTGACCGCATAGTCCCGGGTCTCCCGGTTTGAGAGTATGATGATAATTTTCCAAAATTACACTTAGACTTGAAACCAGGCCGTTAAAGGGTGAAAACCCGAACCAGCCCCCAAATGACCCCGTAAGAAGCACGAACGCCTCGCACGGGACCAATGTAACTTGTAGGAACTGACCGCGTAGTCTCGAGTCTCCGGATTTGAAAGTGTAAAAATAATTTGCAAAAATCACACTTAGACTTGAAAACAGGCCGTTAAAGGTTAAAAACCCGAACCTTCCCCCAAACGACCCCGTAAGAGGCTCGAACACCTCACACGGGACCAATCTAACTTGTAGGAAGTGATCGCATAGTCCCGGGTCTCCCGATTTGAGAGTATGATGATAATTTGCCAAAATCACACTTAGACTTGAAACTGGCTGTCAAAGGGTGAAAACCCGAACAAGCCCACCGACGACCCTGTAGGAGGCATGAACACCTCGTACGGGACCAATGTAACTTGTAGGACTAATCGCGCAGCCCCATGTCTCCTGGATTGAAAGTATGATGATAATTTAAAAAAATCACACTTAGACTCGAAAATAGGCCGTTAAAGGGTGAAAACTCGAACCAACCCCCAAACGACCCTGTAGGAGGCACGAACACCTCGTACGGGACCAATGTAACTTGTGGGAACTGATCGCGTAGTCCCCGGGTCTCCCGATTTAAGAGTATGATGATAATTTGAAAAAATCACCACTTAGACTTGAAAACAGGTCGTTAAAGGGTGAAAACCCGAACCAGCCCCCCAACGACCCCGTCGTAGGCACAAACACCTGGCACCGAAATAATGTAAGTTTTAGGAACTGACCGCGTAGTCCCGGGTCACCCAATTTTAAAGTGTGATGATAATTTGAAAAAATCACACTTAGACTTAAAACAGGCCGTTAAAGGGTGAAAACCCGAACCTGCCCCTAAACGACCCCGTAAGAGGAACGAACACCTCGCACGGGACCAATGTAACATGTAAGAACTGACCGCGTAGTCCCGGGTCTCCTGGTTTGAGAGTATGATGATAATTTTCCAAAATTACACTTAGACTTTAAAACAAGCCGTTAAAGGGAAAAAACCCGAACCAGCTCCCAAATGACCTCGTGGGAGGCCCGAACGCCTCGCACGGGACCAATGTAATTATAGGAACTAACTGCGTAGTCTCGAGTCTCTCGGTTTGAGAGTACGACCATAATTTGTAAAACTCACACTTAGACTTGAAAACAGGCCATTAAAGGTTGAAAACCCGAACCAACCCCCAAACGACCCCATAGGACGCACGAACACGTCGCACGGGACCAATCTAACTTCTAGGAACTCACCGCGTAGTCTCGTGTCTCCCGATTTGAGAGTATGATGATAATTTACCAAAATCACACTTAGACTTGAAATAGGCCGTTAAAGAATGAAAACCCGAACCTGCTCCTAACCGACCCCGTAGGAGGAATGAGCACCTCGCACGGGACCATTGTAACTTGTAGGAACTGACCGCGTAGTCCGGGGTCTCCCGATTTGAGAGTATGACAATAATTTGCAAAAATCACCCATTAGACTTGAAAACAGGCCATTAAAAGGTGAAATCCAGAACAGGCCACAAACGACCCCATAGGAGGCACGAACACCTGGCACGGGACCAATATAACTTGTAGGAACTGAACGCATAGTCCCGTGTCTCCCGATTTGAGAGTATGATGATAATTTGAAAAAATCACACTTAGACATGAAAACAGGCCGTTAAAGGGTGAAAACCCAAACCAGCCCCCAAATGAACCCGTAGGAGGCACGAACACCTCGCACGGGACCAATGTAACTTGTAGGAACTGACCGTGTAGTTTCGGGTTTCTCGGTTTTAGAGTATCACGATAATTTGCAAAAATCACACTTAGACTTGAAAGCAGGCCGTTAAAGGGTGAAAACCTTAACCAACCCCCAAACAACACTATAGGAGGCACGAACACCTCGCAGGGGACCAATCAAAGTTATAAGAACTGACCGCGTAGTCCCGGATCTCCCAATTTGAGAGTATGATGATAATTTGGAAAAATCACAACTTAGACATGAAAACAGGCCGTTAAAGGGTGAAAACCCGAAATAGCCCTCAGACGACCCCGTAGGAGGCACGAACACCTCGCACGGGACCAATGTAACTTGTAGAAACTGACCGCGTAGTCCCGGGTCTCCTGGTTCAAAAGTGTGATGATAATTTGCAAAAATCACACTCAGACATGAAAACAGGCCGTTAAAGGGGGAAAATAGGTACCAGCCCCCAAATGATTCTGTAGGAGGCCCGAACACCTAGCACGGGACCAATGTCACTTGTAGGAACTGACCGCGTAGTCCCGGGTCTCCCGGTTTGAGGGTATGATGATAATTTTCCAAAATTACACTTGGACTTGAAATCAGACCGTTAAAGGGTGAAAACTCGAACCAGCCACCAAATGACCCCGGAAGAAGCACGAACGCCTCGTACGGGACCAATGTAACTTGTACGAACTGATCGCGGAGTCTCGGGTCTCCCGATTTGAAAATGTGACAATAATTTGCAAAAATCAAACTTAGACTTGAAAATAGGCCGTTAAAGGTTGAAAACCCGAACCATCCCCCAAACGACCTCGTAAGAGGCTCGAACACCTGGACCAATCTAACTTGTAGGAAGTGACCGAACCTGCCCCTAAACGACCCCTTAGGAGGACCGAACACCTTGCACGGGACCAATGTAACTTGTAGGAACTGACTGCATAGTCTAGGGTCTCCCGATTTGAGAGTATGACGATAATTTGCCAAAATCACATTAAGAATTGAAAATAGACCGTCAAAGGGTGAAAACCCGAACAAGCCCACCGACGACCCTCTAGGAGGCAGGAACACCTCGCACGGGACCAATGTAACTTGTCGGACTGATCTCGCAATCCCATGTCTCCCGGATAGAAAGTATGATGATAATTTGAAAAAATCACACTTAGACTTGAAAACAGGCAGTTAAAGGGTGAAAACTCGAACCAACCCCCAAACAACCCCGTAGGAGGCACGAACACCTCGCACGGGACCAATGTAACTTGTAGGAACTGACCATGTAGTCTCGGGTCTCCCGATTTAAGAGTATGATGATAATTTGCAAAAATCACCAGTTAGACTTGAAAACATGCCGTTAAAGGGTGAAAACCCGAACCAACCCCCAAACGACCCCGTAGGAGGCACGAACACCTGGCACGGGACGAATGTATGTTTTAGGAACTGACAGCGTAGTCCTGGGTCTCCCGGTTTTAAAGTGTGATGATAATTTGCAAAAATCACACTTAGACTTAAAACTATCCGTTAAAGGGTGAAAACCCGGACCTACCCCTAAACGACCCCGTAAGAGGAACGAACACCTCGCACGGGACCAATGTAATATGTAGGAACTGACCGCGTAGTCCCGGGTCTCCTGGTTTGAGAATATGATGATAATTTTCCAAAATTACACTTAGACATGAAAACAGGCCGTTAAAGGGAAAAAACCCGAACCAACCCCCAAATGACCTCATAGGAGTCCCGAACACCTCGCACGGGACCAACGTAATTATAGGAACTAACTGCATAGACCCGAGTCTTTCGGTCTCAGAGCATGACGATAATTTGCAAAACTCACACTTGGACTTGAAAACAGGCTGTGAAAGGTTGAAAACCCGAACCAACCCCAAACGACCCCGTAGGAGGCACGAACATGTCGCACGGGACCAATCTAACTTCAAGGAACTGACCGCGTAGTCTCGTGTCTCTCGGTTTGAGAGTATGGTGATAATTTACCAAAATCAAACTTAGACTTGAAACAGGTCGTTAAAGAGTGAAAACCCGAACCTTCTCCTAATCGACCCCGTATGAGGAATGAGCACCTCGCACAGGACCAATGTAACTTATAGGAATTGACCGCGTAGTCCCGGGTCTCGCGATTTAAGAGTATGACGATAATTTGCAAAAATCACCAATTAGACTTAAAAATAAGCCATTAAAAGGTGAAAACTCGAACAGACCCCAAACGACCCCGTAGGAGGCACGAACACCTGACACGGGACCAATGTAACTTGTAGGAACTGACCGCATAGTCCCGTGTCTCCCTATTTGAGAGTAGGACGATAATTTGTAAAAATCACACTTAGACATGAAAACAGGCCGTTAAAGGGTGAAAACCCAAACCAGCCCCCAAACGACCCCGTAGGAGGCACGAACACCTCGCAGGGGACCAATGTAACTTGTTGTAAATGACCGCGTAGTTTCAGGTTTCCCGATTTTAGAGTATCACGATAATTTGCAAAAATCACACTTAGACTTGAAAGCAGGCCGTTAAAGGGTAAAAACTCGAACCAACCCCCAAACGACACTATAGGAGGCACGAACACCTCGCATGGGACCAATCTAAGTTGTAGGAACTGATCGCGTAGTCTCGGGTCTCCCAATTTGAGAGTATGATGATAATTTGGTAAAATCACAACTTAGACATGAAAGCAGGCCGTTAAAGGATGAAAACTCGAACCAACCCTCAGATGTCCCCGTAGGTGGCACGAACACCTTGCATGGGACCAATGTAACTTGTAGAAACTGACAACATAGTCCCAGGACTCCTGGTTTGAAAGTGTGATGATAATTTGCAAAAATCACACTCATACATGAAAATCGGCCGTTAAAGTGTGAAAACAGGTACCAGCGCCCAAACGATCCTGTAGGAGGCACAAACACCTAGCACGGGACCAATGTTACTTGTAGGAACTGACCGTCTAGTCCCGGGTCTCCTGGTTTGAAAGTATGATGATAATTTTCCAAAATTACACTTAGACTTGAAATCAGGCCGTCAAAGGGTGAAAACCCTAACCAGCCCCCAAACGACCCCGTAGGAGGCACGAACACCTCGTACGAGACCAATGTAACTTGTAGGAACTGACCGCGTAGTCGCGGGTCTCCCGGTTTGAGAGTATGACGATAATTTTGCCAAAATCGCACTTAGACTTGAAAACAGGCCGTTAAAGGTCAAAAACTCGAACCATCGCCCAAATGACCCCGTAGTAGGCTCGAACACCTCACATGGGACCAATCTAACTTGTAGGAACTGACCGCATAGTCTCGGGTCTACCGATTTGAGAGTATGATGATAATTTGCAAAAATAAAACTTAGACTTGAAACTGTCCGTTAAAGGGTGAAACCCCGAACCGGCCCCTAAACGACCCCGTAGGAGGAACGAACACCTCGCATGGGACCAATGTAACTTGTAGGAACTGACTGCATAGTCCTGGGTCTCCCGGTTTGAGAGTATGATTACAATTGGCCAAAATCACATTTAGAATTGAAAACAGGCCGTCAAAGGGTGAAAACCCGAACAAGCCCATCGATGACCCTGTAGGAGGCATGAACACCTCGCACGGGACCAATATAACTTGTAGGACTGGTCGCGCAGTCCCATGTCTCCCGGATTGAAAGTATGACGATAATTTGCAAAAAATCACAATTAGACTTGAAAATAGGCCGTTAAAGGGTGAAAACTCGAACCAACCCCCAAACGACCCCGTAGGAGGCACGAACACCTCGCACGGGACCAATGTAACTTGTAGGAAGTGACCGCGTAGTCCCGGGTCTCCCGATTTGAGAGTATGATGATAATTTGCAAAAATCACCACTTAGAGTTGAAAACAGGCCATTAAAGGGTGAAAACCCGAACCAGCCCCCAAACGACCCCGTAGGAGGCACGAACACCTGGCACGGGACCAATGTAAGTTTTAGGAACTGACTGCATTGTACCGGGTCTCCCGGTTTTAAAGTGTGATGATAATTTGCAAAATCACACTTAGACTTAAAACAGGCCGTTAAAGGGTGAAAACCCGAACCTGCCCCTAAACGACCCCGTAAGAGGAACGAACACCTCGCACGGGACAAATGTAACATGTAGGAACTGACCGCGTAGTCCCGTGTCTTCTGGTTTGAGAGTATGATGATAATTTTCAAAAATTACACTTAGACTTGAAAACAAGTCGTTAAAGGGAAAAAACCCGAACCAGCCCCCAAATGACCTCGTAGGAGGCCCGAACACCTCGCACGGGACCAATGTAATTATAGGAACTAACTGCGTAGTCCCGAGTCTCTTAGTTTAAGAGTACGATGATAATTTGCAAAAATCACACTTAGACTAGAAAACAGGCCGTTAAAGGTTGAAAACCCGAACCAGCCTCCAAACGACCCCGTAGGAGGCACGAACACGTCGCACGGGACCAATCTAACTTGTAGGAACAGAACGCGTAGTCTCGTGTCTCCCGGTTTGAGAGTATGATGGTAATTTGCCAAAATCACACTTAGAATTGAAAGAGGCCGTTAAAGAGGGAAAACCCGAACCTGCTCCTAACCGACCCCGTAGGAGGAATGAGCACCTCGCACGGGACCAATGTAACTTGTAGGAACTTGTCGCATTGTCCCGGGTCACCCGATTTGAGAGTATGACGATAATTTGCAAAAATCACCAATTAGACTTGAACCCAGGCCCTTAAAAGGTGAAAACCCGAACAGGCCCCAAATGACCCCGTAGGAGGCACGAACACCTTGCACGGGACCAATGTAACTTGTAGGAACTGACCGCATAGTCCCGTGTCTCCCGGTTTGAGAGTATGATGATAATTTGCAAAAATCACACTTAGACATGAAAACAGGCCCTTAAAGGGTGAAAACCCAAACCATCCCCCAAACGACCCCGTAGGAGGCACGAACACCTCGCACGGGACCAATCTAACTTGTAGGAACTGAACGCGTAGTTCTAGGTTTCCCGATTTGAGAGTATCACGATAATTTGCAAAAATCACACTTAGACTTGAAAGCTGGCCGTTAAAGGGTGAAAACTCGAACCAGCCCCCAAACGACCCCGTAGGAAGCACGAACACCTGGCACGGGACGAATGTATGTTTTAGGAACTGACCGCGTAGTCCTAGGTCTCCCGGTTTTAAAGTGTGATGATAATTTGCAAAAATCACACTTAGACTTAAAACTGTCCGTTAAAGGGTGAAAACCCGGACCTACCCCTAAACGACCCCGTAAGAGGAACGAACACCTCGCACGGGACCAGTGTAATATGTAGGAACTGACGGCGTAGTCCCGGGTCTCCTGGTTTGAGAGTATGATGATAATTTTCCAAAATTACACTTAGACATGAAAACAGGCCGTTAAAGGGAAAAAACCCGAACCAACCCCCAAATGACCTCGTAGGAGTCCCGAACACCTCGCACGGGACCAACGTAATTATAGGAACTAACTGCATAGACCCGAGTCTTTCGGTCTGAGAGCATGACGATAATTTGCAAAACTCACACTTGGACTTGAAAACAGGCTGTGAAAGGTTGAAAACCCGAACCAACCCCAAACAACCCCGTAGGAGGCACGAACATGTCGCACGGGACCAATCTAACTTCAAGGAACTGACCGCGTAGTCTCGTGTCTCCCGGTTAGAGAGTATGGTGATAATTTACCGAAATCACACTTAGACTTGAAACAGGTCGTTAAAGAGTGAAAACCCGAACCTGCTCCTAATCGACCCCGTAGGAGGAATGAGCACCTCGCACGGGACCAATGTAACTTATAGGAATTGACCGCGTAGTCCCGGGTCTCGCGATTTGAGAGTATGACGATAATTTGCAAAAATCACCAATTAGACATAAAAATAAGCCATTAAAAGGTGAAAACCCGAACAGACCCCAAACGACCCCGTAGGAGGCACGAACACCTGACACGGGACCAATGTAACTTGTAGGAACTGACCGCATAGTCCCGTGTCTCCCTATTTGAGAGTATGACGATAATTTGCAAAAATCACACTTAGACATGAAAACAGGCCGTTAAAGGGTGAAAACCCAAACCAGCCCCCAAACGACCCCTTAGGAGGCACGAACACCTCGCAGGGGACCAATGTAACTTGTTGTAACTGACCGCATAGTTTCGGGTTTCCCGGTTTTAGAGTATCACGATAATTTGCAAAAATCACACTTAGACTTGAAAGCAGGCCGTTAAAGGGTAAAAACCCGAACCAACCCCCAAACGACACTAAAGGAGGCACGAACACCTCGCATGGGACCAATCTAAGTTGTAGGAACTGATCGCGTAGTCTCGGGTCTCCCAATTTTAGAGTATGATGATAATTTTCAAAAATCACACTTAGACTTGAAACTGGCCGTTAAAGGGTGAAACCCCGAACCGGCCCCTAAACGACCCCGTAGGAGGAACGAACACCTCGCATGGGACCAATGTAACTTGTAGGAACTGACCGCGTAGTCCTGGGTCTCCTGGTTTGAGAGTATGATTACAATTGGCCAAAATCACATTTAGAATTGAAAACAGGCCGTCAAAGGGTGAAAACCCGAACAAGCCCATCGATGACCCTGTAGGAGGCATGAACACCTCGCACGAGACCAATGTAACTTGTAGGACTGGTCGTGCAGTCCCATGTCTCCCGGATTGAAAGTATGACGATAATTTGCAAAAAATCACACATAGACTTGAAAATAGGCCGTTAAAGGGTGAAAACTCGAACCAACCCCCAAACGACCCCGTAGGAGGCACGAACACCTCGTACGGGACCAATGTAACTTGTAGGAAGTGACCGCGTAGTCCCGGGTCTCCCGATTTGAGAGTATGATGATAATTTGCAAAAATCACCACTTAGACTTGAAAACAGGCCATTAAAGGGTGAAAACCCGAACAAGCCCCCAAACGACCCCGTAGGAGGCACGAACACCTGGCACGGGACCAATGTAAGTTTTAGGAACTGACTGCATAGTCCCGGGTCTCCCAGTTTTAAAGTGTGATGATAATTTGCAAAATCACACTTAGACTTAAAACAGGTCGTTACAGGGTGAAAACCCGAACCTGCCCCTAAACGACCCCGTAAGAGGAACGAACACCTCGCACGGGACAAATGTAACATGTAGGAACTGACCGCGTAGTCCCGGGTCTCCTGGTTTGAGAGTATGATGATAATTTTCAAAAATTACACTTAGACTTGAAAACAAGTCGTTAAAGGGAAAAAAACCCGAACCAGCCCCCAAATGACCTCGTAGGAGGCCCGAACACCTCGCACGGGACCAATGTAATTATAGGAACTAACTGCGTAGTCCCGAGTCTCTTAGTTTAAGAGTACGATGATAATTTGCAAAAATCACACTTAGACTAGAAAACAGGCCGTTAAAGGTTGAAAACCCGAACCAGCCTCCAAACGACCCCGTAGGAGGCACGAACACGTCGCACGGGACCAATCTAACTTGTAGGAATAGAATGCGTAGTCTCGTGTCTCCCGGTTTGAGAGTATGATGGTAATTTGCCAAAAATCACACTTAGAATTGAAACAGGCCGTTAAAGAGGGAAAACCCGAACCTGCTCCTAACCGACCCCGTAGGAGGAATGAGCACCTCGCACGGGACCAATGTAACTTGTAGGAACTGGTCGCATTGTCCCGGGTCACCCGATTTGAGAGTATGACGATAATTTGCAAAAATCACCAATTAGACTTGAAAACAGGCCATTAAAAGGTGAAAACCCGAACAGGCCCCAAATGACCCCTAGGAGGCACGAACACCTTGCACGGGACCAATGTAACTTGTAGGAACTGACCGCATAGTCCCGTGTCTCCCGGTTTGAGAGTATGATGATAATTTGCAAAAATCACACTTAGACATGAAAACAGGCCCTTAAAGGGTGAAAACCCAAACCATCCCCCAAACGACCCCGTAGGAGGCACGAACACCTCGCACGGGACCAATCTAACTTGTAGGAACTGAACGCGTAGTTCTAGGTTTCCCGGTTTGACAGTATCACGATAATTTGCAAAAAATCACACTTAGACTTGAAAGCTGGTCGTTAAAGGGTGAAAACTCGAACCAGCCCCCAAACGACCCTGTAGGAGGCACAAACACCTCGCACGGGACCAATCTAACTTGCAGTAACTGACCGCATAGTCCCGGGTCTCCCGATTTGAACGTATGATGATAATTTGGAAAAATCACCACTTAGACTTGAAAACAGGCTGTTAAAGGGTTAAAACCCGAACCAGCCCTCAAACGACCCCGTAGGAGGCACGAACACCTTGCACGGGACCAATGTAGCTTGTAGGAACTGACCACATAGTCCCGGGTCTCCCGGTTTGAGAGTATGATGACAATTTGCCAAAATCACACTTAGACTTGAAACAGGCCGTTAAAGGGTGAAAACCCAAACCTGCCCCTAAACGACCCCGTAGGAGGAACGAACACCTCGCTCGGGACCAATGTAACTTGTAGGAACTAACCGCGTAGTCCCGAGTCTCCTAGTTTGAGAGTATGACGATAATTTGCCAAAATCATATGTAGAATTTAAAACGGGCCATCAAAGGGTCAAAACCCGAACAAGCCCCCCGATGACCCCGTAGGAGGCACGAACACCTCACACGGGACCAATGTAACTTGTAGGAACTGACCGAATAGTCCCAGGTCTTTCGGTCTAAAAGTATGATGATAATTTTCTGAAATCACACTTACACTTGAAAACAGGCTGTCAAAGGGTGAAAACCGGTACCAGCCTCCAAATGACCCCGTAGGAGGCACGAACACCTCGCACGGGACCAATGTAACTTGTAAGAACTGATCGCGTAGTCTCGGGTTTATCGGTTTGAGAGTATGACGATAATTTGCAAAAATCACACTTAGACTTGCAAACAGGCCGTTAAAGGGTGAAAACCCGAACCAGCCCCCAAACGACCCTGTAGGAGGCACGAACACCTCGCACGAGACCAATCTAACTTCTAGGAACTGACCGTGTAGTCCCGGGTCTCCCAATTTGAGAGTATGATTATAATTTGGACAAATCACCACTTAGACATGAAAACAGGTCGTTAATGGGTGAAAACACACACCAACCCTCAAACGACCCCGTAGGAGGCACGAACACCTTACACGGGACCAATGTAACTTGTAGAAACTCACCGCGTAGTCCCGCGTCTCCCGATTTGAAAGTGAGATGATAATTTGCAAAAAGCACACTTAGACATGAAAACAGACCATTAAAGGGTGAAAACAGGTACCATCCCCCAAACGACCGTGTAAGAGGCATGAACACCTCGCACGGGACCAATGTAACTTGTAGGAACTTACCGCGTAGTCCCGAGTTTCCCGGTTTGAGAGTATGATGATAATTTTACAAAATTACACTTAGACTTGAAAATCGGCCGTTAGAGGGTGAAAACCCGAAGCAGCCCCCAGACGACCCCGTAGGAGGCACGAACACCTCGCACTGGACCAATACAGGTCGTAGGAGCTGACCGCATAGTCCCGAGTATCTCGGTCTGAGACTATGACAATAATTTTCCAAAATCACACTTAGACTTGAATACAGGCTTGTAATGGGTGAAAACTCGAACCAGCCCCCCCACGACCCCGTACGAGGCACGCACATCTCGCTCGGGACCAACGTAACTTGTAGGAACTGATCGCATAGTTTCGGGTCTCTCGGTTTGAGATTATGACAATAATTTGCCAAAATCACATTTAGAATTGAAAACAGGCCGTCAAAGGGTGAAAACCCGAACAAGCCCCCCGATGACCCTGTAGAGGCACGAACACCTCGTACGGGACCAATGTAACTTGTAGGAACTGACCGCGTAGTCCCATGTCTCCCGATTTGAAAGTATGACGATAATTTGCAAAAATCACACTTAGACTTGAAAACAGGCCGTTAAAGGGTGAAAACTCGAACCAACCCCCAAACGACCTCGTAGGAGGCACGAACACCTCGCACGGGACCAATGTAACTTGTAGGAACTGACTGCGTAGTCCCAGGTCTCACGATTTGAGAGTATGATGACAATTTGAAAAAATCACCACTTAGACTTCAAAATAAGCTGTTAAAGGGTGAAAACTCGAACCAACACCCAAACGACCCGTATGAGGCATGAACACCTGGCACAGGACCAATGTAACTATTAGGAACTGACCACGTAGTCTCGTGTCTCCTGGTTTGAGAGTATGATGATAATTTGCAAAAATCACACTTAGACTTGAAAGCAGGCTGTTAAAGGGTGAAAACCCGAACCAGCCCCCAAACTACCCTGTAGGATACACGAACACCTCGCACGGGACCAATCTAACTTGAAGGAACTGACCGCGTAGTCCCGGGGCTCACAATATGAGATTATGATGATAATCTGGAAAAATCACCACTCAGACATGAAAACAGGCCGTTAAAGGGTGAAAACCCAGACCAACCCTCAAACGACCCCATAGGAGGCATGAAAACCTAGCACGGGACCAATGTAACTTGTAAAAACTGACCGCATAGTCTCGGGTCTCCCGGTTTGAGAGTATGATGATAATTTTCCAAAATTACACTTAGACTTGAAAACAGCCTGTTAAAGGGTGAAAACCGAACCAGCCCCCAAACGACCCCGTAGGAGGCACGAACGCCTCGCACCGGACTAATGTAACTTGTAGGAACTGACCACGTTGTCCCGGGTCTCCCGGATTGAGAGTATGATGATAATTTTCCAAAATTACATTTAGACTTGAAAACAACCCGTTAAAGGGTGAAAACCCGAACCAGCCCCCAAGCGTCCCCGTAGGAGGCACGAACTCCTCGCACCGGACTAATGTAACTTGTAGGAACTGACTGCGTAGTTTCGGGTCTGCCGATTTGAGAGTATGACGATAATTTGCCAAAATCACACTTAGAATTGAAAACAGGCCGTTAAAGGGGGAAAACTCGAACAAGCCCCTTGATGACCCTGTAGGAGGCACAAAACCTCGCATGGGACCAATGTAACTTGTAGGAACTGACCGCGTAGTCCCATGTCTCCCGATTTGAAAGTATGACGATTATTTTCAAAAATAACACTCAAACTTGAAAACAGGCCGTTAAAGGGTGAAAACTAGAACCAGCCCGCAAATGACCTCGTAGGAGGAACGAACACCTCGCACCGGACCAATGTAACTTGTAGGAACTGACCGCGTAGTCCCGGGTCTCCCGGTTTGAGATTATGATGATAATTTGCCAAAATCACATTTGGAATTGAAAATAGGTCGTCAAAGGGTGAAAACCTGAACAAGCCCCCTGATGACCATGTAGGAGGCACGAACACCTCGCACGGGACCAATGTAACTTGTAGGAACTGACCGCGTAGTCCCATGTCTCCCGATTTGAAAGTATGACGATAATTTGCAAAAATGACACTTAGACTTGAAAATAGGCCGTTAAAGGGTGAAAACTCAAACCATCCCCCAAACGACCTCGTAGGAGGCACGAACACCTCGTACGGGACCAATGTAAGTTATAGGAACTGACCGCGTAGTCACGGGTCTACCGATTTGAGAGTATGATGATAATTTGCAAAAATCACCACTTGGACTTGAAAACGGACTGTTAAAGGGTAAAAACTCGAACCAACCCGAAAATGACCCCGTAGGAGGCACGATCACCTTGCACAGGACCAATGTAACTTGTAGGAACTGACCACGTAGTCTCGTGTCTCTTGGTTTGAGAGTTTGACGATAATTTGCAAAAATCACACTTGGAATTGAAAGCAGGCTGTTAAAGGGTGAAAACCCGAACTAGCCCCCAAACTACCATGTAGGATACACGAACACCTCGCACGGGACCAATCTAACTTGTAGGAACTGAGCGCGTAGTCCCGGGTCTCCCAATTTGAGATTAGGATGATAATCTGGAAAAATCACCACTTAGGCATGAAAACAGGCCGTTAAAGGGTGAAAACCCGGACCAACCCTCAAACGACGCCGTAGGAGGCATGAACACCTGGCACGGGACCAATGTAACTTGTAGAAACTGACCGCATAGTCCCGGGTCTCCCGGTTTGAGAGTATGATGATAATTTTCCAAAATTACACTTAGACTTGAAAACAGCCCGTTAAAGGGTGAAAACCCGAACCAGCCCCCAAACGACCCGTAGGAGGCACGAACGCCTCGCACAGGACTAATGTAACTTGTAGAAACTGACCGCGTAGTCCCGGGTCTCCCGGTTTGAGACTATGACGATAATTTGCCAAAATCACACTTAGAATTGAAAACAGGCCGTCAAAGGGTGAAGACCCGAACAAGCCCCTCAATGACCCTGTAGGAGGCATAAACACCTCACATGGGACCAATGTAACTCGTAGGAACTGGCCGCGTAGTCCCATGTCTCCTGATTTGAAAGTATGACGATAATTTGCTAAAATAACACTCAGACTTGATAACAGGCCGTTAAAGGGTGAAAACTCGAACCAACCCCCAAATGACCACGTAGGAGGAACGAACACCTCGCACAGGACCAATGTAACTTGTAGGAACTTACCGCGTAGTCCCGGGTCTCCCGGTTTGAGATTATGATGATAATTTGCCAAAATCACATTTAGAATTGAAAACAGGCCGTGAAAGGGTGAAAACCCGAACAAGCCCCCAGATGACCCTGGAGGAGACACGAACACCTCGCACGGGACCAATGTAACTTGTAGGAACTGACCGCGTAGTCCCATGTCTCCCGATTTGAAAGTATGACGATAATTTGCAAAAATCACACTTAGACTTGAAAATAGGCCATTAAAGGGTGAAAACTCAAACCAACCCCCAAACGACCTCGTAGGAGGCACGAACACCTCGTACGGGACCAATGTAACTTATAGGAACTAACCGCGTAGTCACGGGTCTACCGATTTGAGAGTATGATGATAATTTGCAAAAATCACCACTTAGACTTGAAAACAGGCCGTTAAAGGGTGAAAACTCGAACCAACCCCCAAACGACCCCGTAGGAGGCACGAACACCTGGCACGGGTCCAATGTAACTTGTAAGAACTGACCGCGTAGTCTCGTGTCTCTTCGTTTGAGAGTATGATGACAATTTGCAAAAATCACACTTAGACTTGAAAGCAGGCTGTTAAAAGGTGAAAAACCTGAACCAGCCCCCAAACGACCCTGTAGGAGACACGAACACCTCGTACGGGACCAATCTAACATATAGGAACTGACTGCGTAGTCTCGGGTCTCCCAATTTGAGAGTATGATGACAATTTTGAATAATGACCACTTAGAGATGAAAACAGGCTGTTAAAGGGTGAAATCCTGGACCAACCCTCAAACGACCCCGTAGGAGGCACGAAAACCTTGCACGGGACCAATGTAACTTGTAGAAACTGACCGCGTAGATCCGGGTCTCCCAGTTTGGGAGTATGATGATAATTTCTGAAAATCACACTTAGACTTGAAAACTGGCTGTTAAAGGTTGAAAACCCGAACCAGCCCCCAAAAGACCCCGTAGGAGGCTCGAACACCTCGTACGAGACCAATCTAACTTATAGGAATTGAACGCATAGTCCCAGGTCTCCTGGTTTGAGAGTATGATGATAATTTGCCAAAATCACCTATAGAATTGAAAATAGGCCGTCGAAGGGTGATAACCCGAACAAGCCACCTGATGACCCCCTAGGAGGCATGAACACCTCGTATGGGACCAATGTAACTTGTAGGAACTAACTGCGTAGTCCCATGTCTCCCGGTTTGAAAGTATGATGATAATTTGCAAAAATCACACTTAGAGTTGAAAACTGGTCGTTAAAGGGTGAAAACTCGAACCAGCCCCCAAACGACCCCGTAGGAGGCACGAACATCTCGCATGGGACCAATGTAACTTGTAGGAACTGAGTGCATAGTCCCGGGTCTCCCGATTTGAGAGTATGATGATAATTTGAAAAAATCACCACTTAGACTTGAAAACAGGCCGTTAAAGGGTGAAAACCCGAACCAACCCCCAAACGACCCCGTAGGAGGCAAGAACACCTGGCACGGGACCAATGTAACTTCTAGGTACTAATCGCGTGGTCTCGTGTCTCCTGGTTTGAGTGAATGACGATAATTAGCAAAAATCACACTTAGACTTGAAAGCAGGTTGTTAAAGGGTGAAAACCCAAACCAACCCCCAAACGACACTATACGAGGCACAAACACCTCGCACGGGACCAATCTAATTTGTAGAAACTGTCCGCGTAGTCCCGGGTCTCCCAATTTGAGAGTATGATGATAATTTGGAAAATCACAACTTAGACATGAAAACAGGCCGTTAAAGTGTGAAAACCCGAAACAGCCCTCAGACGACCCCGTAGGAGGCACGAACACCTTGCACGGGACCAATGTAACTTGTAGAAACTGACCGCGTAGTCCCGGGTCTCCTGGTTTGAAAGTGTGATGACAATTTGCAAAAATCACACTCAGACATGAAAACAGAGCGTTAAAGGGAGAAAACAGGTACCAGCCTCCAAATAATCCTGTAGGAGGTACGAACACCTAGCACGGGACCAATGTTACTTGTAGGAACTGACTGCTTAGTCCCGGGTCTCCCGGTTTGAGAGTATGATGATAATTTTCCAAAATTACACTTAGACTTGAAATTAGGCCGTTAAAGTGTAAAAACCCGAACCAGCCCCCAAACGACCCCGTAAGAATCATGAACATCTCGCACGGGACCAATGTAACTTGTAGGAACTGACTGCGTAGTCTCGGGTCTCCCGATTTGAAAGTGTGACAATAATTTGCAAAAATCACACTTAGACTTGAAAACAGGCCGTTAAAGGTTGAAAACCTGAACCATCCCCCAAACGACCCCGTAGGAGGCTCGAACACCTCGTACGTGACTAATCTAACTTGTTGGAACTGACCGCATAGTCCCGGGTCTCCCGATTTGAGAGTATGATGATAATTTGCCAAAATCACACTTAGACTTGAAATTGGTCGTTAAAGGGTGAAAACCCGAACCTGCACCTAAACGACCCCGTAGGAGGAACGAACACCTCGCACGAGACCAATGTAACTTGTAGGAAATGAGCGCGTAGTCCTGGTTCTCGCGGTTTGAGAGTATGATGATAATTTGCCAAAATCACATTTAGAAGTGAAAATAGACCGTCAAAGGGTGAAAACCCGAACAAGACCACCGACGACCCTGTAGGAGGCATGAACACCTCGCATGGGACCAATGTAACTTGTAGGACTGATCGCGCAGTCCCATGTCTCCCGGATTAAAAGTATGACGATAATTTGCAAAAATCACACTTAGACTTGAAAATAGGCCGTTAAAGGGTGAAAACTCGAACGAACCCCCAAACGACCTCGTAGGAGGCACGAACACCTCGGACGGGACCAATGTAACTTCTAGGAACTGACCGCGTAGTCCCGGCTCTCCCGATTTGAGAGTATGATGATAATTTGTAAAAATCACCACTTAGACTTGAAAACAGGCCGTCAAAGGGTGAAAACCCGAACCAGCCCCCAATGACCCAGTAGGAGGCACGAACACCTGGCACGGGACCAATAAAACTTGTAGGAATAGACCGCGTAGTCTCGTGTCTTCCGGTTTGAGAGTATGACGATAATATGCAAAAATACCACTTAGACTTGAAAATAGGCCGTTAAAGGGTGAAAGCCCGAACTAGCACCCAGACGACCCCGTAGGAGGCATGAACACCTTGCTTGGCACCAATGTAACTTGTAGTAACTAACGGCGTAGTCTCGGGTCTCCTGATTTGAAAGTCCGATGAAAATTTGAAAAAACCACACTTAGACATGAAAACAGGCCGTTAAAGGGTGAAAACAGGTACCAGCCCCCAAACGACCTTGTAGGAGGCACGAACACCTAGCACGGGACCAATGTTACTTGTAGGAATTGACCGCTTAGTCCCGGGTCTCTCGTTTTGAGAGTATGATGATAAATTTCCAAAATTACACTTAGACTTAAAATCAGGCCGTTAAGGGGTGAAAACCCGAACCAGCCCCCAAACGATCCCGTAAGAAGCACGAACGCTTCGCAAGGGACCAATGTAACTTGTAGGAACTAAACGCGTAGTCTCGGGTCTCCTGATTTGAAAGTGTGATAATAATTTGCAAAGATCACACTTAGACTTGAAAACAACCCGTTAAAGGTTGAAAACCCGAACCAGCACCAAAACGACACCGTAGGAGGGACGAACACCTCGCACGGGACCAATGTAACTTGTAAGAACTGACCGCGTAGTCCCGGGTCTCCCGATTTGAGAGTATAATGATAATTTGCCAAAATCACACTAAGACTTGAATCCGGCCGTTAAAGGGTGAAAACCCGAACCAGCCCACAAACGACCCCGTAGGAGGCTCGAACACCTCGCACGGGACAAATCTAACTTGTAGGAACTGACCGCATAGTCCCGGGTCTCCCGATTTGAGAGTATGATGATAATTTGCCAAAATCACACTAAGACTTGAATCCGGTCGTTAAAGGGTGAAAACCCAAACCTCCCTCTAAATGACCCCGTAGGAGGCGCGAAACCCTCGCACGGGACCAATGTAACTTGTAGGAACTGACCGCGTAGTCCCGGGTCTCCCGGTTTGAGAGTATGATGGTAATTTTCCAAAATCAAATTTAGAATTGAAATTAGGCCGTCAAAGGGTGAAAACCCGAACAAGCCCACCGACGACCCTGTAGGAGGTACGAACACCTCGCACGGGACCAATGTAACTAGTAGAACCGACCGCGCAGTCCAATGTCTCCCGAAATGAAAGTATGACGATAATTTGCAAAAATCACACTTAGACTTGAAAACAGGCCGTTAAAGGGTGAAAACTCGAATGAACCCTCAAACGACCCCGTAGGAGGAACGAACACCTCGCACGGGACCAATGTAACTTGTAGGAACTGACCGCGTAGTCCCGGGTCTCCCGATTTGAGAGTATGATGATAATTTATAAAACTCACCACTTAGACTTGAAAACAGGCCGTTAAAGGGTGAAAACCCGAACCAGCCCCCAAACGACCCAGTAGGAGGTCCGAACACCTGGCACGGGACCAATAAAACTTGTAGGAACAGACCGCGTAGTCTCGTGTCTCCCGGTTTGAGAGTATGACGATAATATGCAAAAATACCACTTAGACTTGAAAATAGGCCGTTAAAGGGTGAAAACCCGAACCAGCACCCAGACGACCCCGTAGGTGGCATGAACACCTTGCATGGGACCAATGTAACTTGTAGGAACTAACCGCATAGTCTTGGGTCTCCCGGTTTGAAAGTGCGATGAAAATTTGCAAAAACCACACTTAGACATGAAAACAGGCCGTTAAAGGGTGAAAACAGGTACCAGCCCCCAAACGACCCTGTAGGAGGCACGAACTCCTAGCACGGGACCAATGTTACTTGTAGGACTGATAGCGCAGTCCCATGTCTCCCGGATTGAAAGTATGATGATAATTTGCAAAAATCACACTTAGACTATAGAACAGGCCATTAAAGGGTGAAAACTCGAACCAACCCCCAAATGACCCCGTAGGAGGCCCGAACACCTCGCACGGGACCAATGTAACTTGTAGGAACTGACCGCGTAGTCCCGGGTCTCCCGATTTAAGAGTATGATGATAGTTTGCCAAAATCACCACTTAGACTTGAAAACAAGCCGTTAAAGGGTGAAAACCCGAACCAGCCCACAAACGACCTGGTAGGAGGCACGAACACCTGGCACGGGACCAATGTAAGTTTTAGGAACTGACCGCGTAGTCCCGGGTCTCCCGATTTTAAAGTGTGATGAGAATTTGCAAAAATCACACTTAGACTTAAAACTGGCTGTTAAAGGGTGAAAACCCAAACCTGCCCCTAAACGACCCCGTAAGAGGAACGAACACCTCGCACGGGACAAATATAATATGTAGGAACTGACCGTGCTGTCCCGTTTCTCCTAGTTTGAGAGTATGATGATAATTTTTCAAAATTACACTTAGACTTGAAAACAGGGCGTTAAAGGGAAAAAACCCGAACCAACCCCCAAATGACCTCGTAGGAGGCCCGAACGCCTCGCACGGGACCAATGTAATTATAGGAACTAACTGCGTAGTCCCGAGTCTCTCGATTTGAGAGTATGATGATAATTTGAAAAACTCACACTTAGACTTGAAAACAGGCCGTTAAAGGTTGAAAACCCGAACCAACCCCCAAACGACCCCGTAGGAGGCACGAACATGTCGCACGGGACCAATCTAACTTCTAGGAACTAACTGCGTAGTCTCGTGTCTCCCAGTTTGAGAGTATGATGATAATTTACCATAATCACACTTAGACTTGAAACAGGCCGTTAAAGAGTGAAAACCCGAACCTGCTCCTAACCGACCCAGTTGGAGGAATGAGCACCTCGCACGGGACCAATGTAACTTTGTAGGAATTGATCGCGTAGTCCTGGGTCTCCCGATTTGAGAGTATGACGATAATTTGCAAAAATCACCAATTAGACTTAAAAACAAGGCATTAAAATGTGAAAACCCAAACAGACCCCAAACGACCCCTTAGGAGGCACGAACACCTAGCACGGAACCAATGTAACTTGAAGGAACTGACCGCTTAGTCCCGTGTCTCCCTATTTGAGAGTATGACGATAATTTACAAAAATCACACTTAGACATGAAAACAGGCCGTTAAAAGGTGAAAACCAAAACCAGCCACCAAACGACCCCGTAGGAGGCACGAACACCTCGCACAGGACCAATGTAACTTGTAGGAACTGACCGCATAGTCCCAGGTTTGAGAGTATCACGATAATTTGCAAAAATCACACTTAGACTTGAAAGCAGGCCGTTAAAGGGTGAAAACTCGAACCAACCCCCAAACGACACTATAGGAGGCACGAACACCTCGCACGGGACCAATCTAAGTTATAGGAACTGACCGCGTAGTCCCGAGTCTCCCAATTTGAGAGTATGATGATAATTTGGAAAAATCACAACTTAGACATGAAAACAGGTCGTTAAAGGGTGAAAACCCGAACCATCCCTCAGATGACCCCGTAGGTGGCACGAACACCTTGTACGGGACCAATGTAACTTGTAGAAACTGACCACATAGCCCCCAGTCTCCTGGTTTGAAAGTGTGATGATAATTTGCAAAAATCACACTCAGACATGAAAACAGGCTGTTAAAGTGTGAAAACAGGCTGTTAAAGTGTGAAAACAGTTACCAGCCCCCAAACGATCCGGTAGGAGGCACGAGCACCTAGCACGGGACCAATGTTACTTGTAGGAACTAACCGCGTAGTCCCGGGCCTCCTAGTTTGAGAGTATGATGATAATTTTCCAAAATAACACTTAGACTTGGAATCATGCCATCAAAGGGTGAAAACCTGAACCAGGCCCCAAACAACCCCGTAAGAAGCACGGACGCCTCGCACCGAACCAATGTAACTTATAGGAACTGACCGCATAGTCCCGGGTCTTTCGATTTGAGAGTATGATGATAATTTTGCAAAATCACACTTAGACTTGAAACTGGCCGTTAAAGGGTGAAAACCCGAACCGGCCCCTAAATGACCCCGTAGGAGGAACGAACACCTCACAAAGGACCAATGTAACTTGTAGGAACTGATCGCGTAGTCCTGGGTCTCCCGGTTTGAGAGTATGATTATAATTTGCCAAAATCACATTTAGAATTGAAAACAGGCAGTCAAAGGGTGAAAACCCGAACAAGCCCACTGACGACCCTTTAGGAGGCATGAACACCTCGTACGGGACCAATGTAACTTGTAGGACTGATCGCGCAGTCCCATGTCTCCTGGACTGAATGCATGACGATAATTTGCAAAATATATACTTAGACTTCAAAATAGGTCGTTAAAGGGTGAAAACTCGAACCAACCCCCAAACGACCCTGTAGGAGGCACGAACACCTCGCACGGGACCAAAGTAACTTGTAGGAAGTGACCGCGTAGTCCCGGGTCTCCCGATTTGATAGTATGATGATAATTTGCAAAACTCACTACTTAGACTTGAAAATAGGCCGTTAAAGGGTGAAAACCCGAACCAGTCCCCAAACAACCCCGTAGGACGCACGAACACCTGGCATGGGACAAATGTAAGTTTTAGGAACTCACCGCGTACGGGTTTTAATGTGTGATGATAATTTGCAAAAATCACACTTAGACTTAGAACAGGTCGTTAAAGGGTGAAAACCCGAACCTGCCCCTAAACGACACCGTAAGAGGAACGAACACCTCGCACGGGACAAATGTAACATGTAGGAACTGACTGCGTAATCCCGTGTCTCCTGGTTTGACTGTATGATGATAATTTTCCAAAATTACACTTAGACTTGCAAACAGGCCGTTAAAGGGAAAAATCTCGAACCAGCCCCCAAATGACCTCGTAGGAGGCCCGAACACCTCGCATGGGACCAATGTAATTATAGGAACTAACTGCGTAGTCCCGAGTCTCTCAGTTTAAGAGTACGACGATAATTTGCAAAAATCACACTTAGACTTGAAAAAAGGCCGTTAAAGGTTGAAAACCCGAACCAACCCCCAAACGACCCCGTAGGAGGCACGAACACGTCGCACGGGACCAATCTAACTTGTAGGAACAGACCGCGTAGTCTCGTGTCTCCCGGTTTGAGAGTATGATGATAATTTGCCAAAATCACACTTAGACTTGATACAGGCCGTTAAAGAGTAAAAACCCGAACCTGCTCCTAACCGACCCCGTAGGAGGAATGAGCACCTCGCACGGGACCAATGTAACTTGTAGGAACTAACCGTGTAGTCCCAAGTCTCCCGGTTTGAGAGTATGACGATAATTTGAAAAAATCATATGTAGATTTGAAAATAGGCCGTCAAAGGGTGAAAACCCGAACAAGGCCCCCGATTACCCTGTAGGAGGCACGAACACCTCACACTGTATGAATGTAACTGGTAGGAACTGACCGCATAGTCCCAGGTCTCTAAGTTTAAAATTATGACGATATTTTGCTAAAATCACACTTAGACATTAAAACAGGCCGTTAAAGGGTGAAAATCGGTTCCAGCCCCCAAACGACCCCGTAGGAGGCACGAACGCCTCGTACGGGACCAATGTAACATGTAGGAACTAACCACATAGTCCCGAGTCTCCTGGTTTGATATCATGATGACAATTTGCAAAAATCACACTTAGACTTGAAAACAGTTCGGTAAAGGTTGAAAACCCGAACTAGCCCCCAAACGACCCCGTAGGAGGCTCGAACACCTCTCATGGGACCAATCTAACTTGTAGGAACTGACCGCATAGTCCCGGGTCTCTCGGTTTGAGAGTATGACGATAATTTTCCAAAATCACACTTAGACTTGAAACAGACCGTTAAAGGGTGAAAACCCGAACCTACCCCTAAACGACCCCGTAGGAGGAACGAACACCTCGTACGGGACCAATGTAACTTGTAGGAACTGATCACGTAGTCCCCGGTATCCCGGTTTGAGAGTATGATGATAATTTCCCTAAATCACATTTAGGATTGAAAACAGGCCGACAAAGGGTAAAAACCCGAATAAGCACCCCGATGACCCTGTAGGATGCACAAACACCTCGCACGGGACCAATGTAACTTGTAGGAACTGACCGCATAGTCCCATGTCTCCCGGTTTGAATGTATGACGATAATTTGCAAAAATCACACTTAGACTTGAAAGCAGGCTATTAAAGGATGAAAACTCGAACCAGCCCCCAAACGACTCTGTAGGATGCACGAACACCTCGCACGGGACAAATCTAACTTGTAGTAACTGAACGCGTAGTCCCGGGTCTCCCATTTTGAGAGTATGATGATAATTTGGAAAAATCACCACTTAGACATGAAAACAGACCGTTAAAGGGTGAAAACTCAAACCAACCCCCAAATGACCCCGTAGGAGGCACGAACACCTCGCACGGGACCAATGCAACTTGTACGAACTGACCACATATTCCCGGGTCTCCCAGTCTGAGACTATGACAATAATTTTCCAAAATCACACTTGGACTTGAAAATAGACCGTTAAAGGGTGAAAACTCGAACCAGCCGCCACGACCCCGTAAGAGGCACGAACACCTCGCACGGGACCAATGTAACAATTAGGAACTGACTGCGTAGTTTCGGGTTTCCCGGTTTATGAGTATCACGATAATTTCCAAAAATCACAATTAGACTTGAAAGGAGGCAGTTAAAGGGTGAAAACCCGAACCAGCCCCCAAACGGCCCTGTAGGAGGCCCAAACACCTTGCAAAGGAAAAATCTAACTCGTAGGAACTGACCGCGAAGTCCCATGTCTCCTGGTTTGAAAGAATGGCGATAATTTGCAAAAATCACCACTTAGACTTGAAAACAGGTCATTAAAGGGCGAAAACCCGAACAAGCCCACAAACGACCCCGTAGGATGCACGGACACCTGACACAGGACCAATGTAACTTGTAAGAACTGACCGCATAGTCCCGTGTCCCCCGATTTGATAGTATGATGATAATATGGAAAAATCACCACTTACACTTGAAAATAGGTCGTTAATGGGTGAAAACCCGAACCAGCCCCCAAACGACCCCGTAGGAGGCACAAACACCTCGCATGGGACCAATGCAACTTGTAGGAATTGATCGCGTAGAATCGCGTCTCCCGGTTTGAAAGTGCGACGATAATTTGCAAAAATCACACTTAGATATTAAAATAGGTCGTTAAAGGGTGAAAATCGGTACCAGCCACCAAACGAACCCGTAGGAGGCACGAACACCTCGTACTGGACCAACGTAACTTGTAGGAACTGACAACGTAGTTTCGAGTCTCCCGGTTTGAGAGTATGATGATAATTTGCCAAAATCACACTTAGACTTGAAACAGGCTGTTAACGGGTGAAAACCCGAACCTGACCCTAAACGACCCCGTAGGAGGAACAAACACCTCGCACGGGACCAATGTCACTTGTAGGAACGGACCACGTAGTCCCAGGTCTCACAGTTTGAGAGTATGATGATAATTTGCCAAAATCACATTTAGAATTGAAAATAGGCCGTCAAAGGGTGAAAACCCGAACAATCCCACCGACGACCCTGTAGGAGGCACGAACACATCACACGGGACCAATGTAACTTGTAGGAACTGACAGAGTAGTCCCAGGTCTCCCGATTTGAAAGTATGATGATAATTTGTAAAAATCACACTTAGACATGAAAATACGCCGTTAAAAGGTGAAAACCGATACCAGCCCCCAAACAACCCTGTAGGAGGCACGAACACCTCGCACGACACCAATCCAAGTTGTAGGAACTGATCGCGTAGTCCCGGGTCTCCCGATCTGAGAGTATGACGATAATTTAGAAAAATTAGCTCTTAGACTTGAAAACAGGCCGTTAAAGGGTGAAAACCCGAACCAACCCTCAAACGACCTCGTAGGAGGCACAAACAGCTTGCACGGGACCAATGTAACTTATAGGAACAGATCGTATAGTCCCTGGTCTCCCGGTTTCAGAGTATGACGATAATTTGCCAAAATCACACTTAGACTTAAAACAGGCCGTTAAAGGGTGAAAACCCGAACCTGTCCCTAAACGACCCCGTAGGAGGAACGAGCACCTTGCACGGGACCAATGTAACTTGTCGGAACTAACCTCGTAGGACGGGGTCTCTCAATTTGAGTGTATGACGATAATTTAGAAAAATTATCTCTTAGACTTGAAAACAGGCCGTTAAAGGGTGAAAACCCGAACCAACCCTCAAACGACCTCGTAGGAGGCACAAACACCTCGCACGTGACAAATCTAACTTGTAGGAACTGACCACGTAGTCCCGGGTCTCCCAATTTGAGAGTATGATGATAATTTGGAAAAATCACCACTTAGAGATGAAAACAGGACGTTAAAGGGTGAAAACCCGAACCAGTCCTCAAACGACCCCGTAGGAGTCACGAACACCTCGCACGAGACCAATGTAACTTATAGGAACTGACCACATATTCCCGGGTCTCCCGATTTGAGAGTATGATGATAATTTTCAAAAATCACATTTAGACTTGAGAACAGGTCGTTAAAGGGTGAAAACTCAAACCAGCCCCCAAACGACCCCGTAAGAGGCACGAACACCTCGCACGGGACCAAGGTATGTTATAGGAGCTGACTGTGTAGTCCCGGGACTCCCGATTTGAAAGTGTGACGATAATTTTCAAAAATTACACTTAGACTTGAAACAGGTCGTTAAAGGGTGAAAACTCGAACCTACCCCTAAACGACCCCGTAAGAGGAACGAACACCTCGCACGGGACTAATGTAACATGTAGGAACTGACCGCATAGTGCCGGGTCTCCTGGTTTGAGAGTATGATGATAATTTTCCAAAATTACACTTCGAGTTGAAAAACAGGTCGTTAAAGGGTAAAAACTCGAACCATCCCGAAAACGACCTCGTAGGTGGCACGAACGCCTCGCACGGGACCAATGAAATTATTGGAACTAACCGCGTAGTCCCGAGTCTCCTAATTTGAGAGTATGACGATAATTTGCAAAAATCACACTTAAACTTAAAAACTGGTCGTTAAAGGGTGAAAACCCGAACTAGTCCTCAAACGACCCCGTAGGAGGCACGAACACCTCGCACGAGACCAATGTAACTTATAGGAACTGACCGCATAGTCCCGTGTCTCCCGATTTAATAGTATGATGATAATTTGCAAAAATCACATTTAGACTTGAAAACAGGTCATTAAAGGGTGAAAACTCAAACCAGCCCCCAAACGACCCCGTTGGAGGCACGAACACCTCACACGGGACCAATGCAACTTGTAGGAATTGACCTTGTAGTTTCGAGTCTCCCGGTTTGAGAGTATGATGATAATTTGCAAAAATCACACTTAGACTTGAAACAGTCCGTTAAGGGGTGAAAACTCGAACCTGCCCCTAAACGACCCCATAGGAGGAACGAATACCTCGCACGGGACTAATGTAACATGTAGGAACTGACCGCATAGTGCCGAGTCTCCTGGTTTGAGAGTATGATGATAATTTTTCAAAATTACACTTCGAGTTGAAAACAGGCCGTTAAAGGGTAAAAACTTGAACCATCCCCCAAACGACCTCGTAGGAGGCACGAACGCCTCGCACGGGACCAATGAAATTATAGGAACAAACCGCGTAGTCCCGAGTCTCCCGATTTGAGAGTATGACGATAATTTGCAAAAATCACACTTGGACTTAAAAACTGGTCGTTAAAGATTGAAAACCCGAACCAGGCCCCAAACGACCCCGTAGGAGGCACGAACACCTGGTACGGGACCAATGTAACTTATAGGAACTGACCGCATAGTCCCGTGTCTCCCGATTTAAGAGTATGATGATAATTTGCAAAAATCACACTTAGACATGAAAACAGGCCGTTAAAGGGTGAAAACCGGTGCCAGCCCCCATACGACCCCGTTGGAGGCACGAACACCTCACACGGGACCAATGCAAATTGTAGGAACTGACCTCGTAGTTCCGGGTCTCCCGGTTTGAGAGTATGATGATAATTTGCAAAAATCACACTTAGACTTGAAACAGGCCGTTAAAGGGTGAAAACTCGAACCTGCCCCTAAACGATCCTGTAGGAGGAACGAATACCTCACACGGGACCAATGTAACTTGTAGGAACTGATTGCGTAGTCCCGGGTCTCCCGGTTTGAGAATTTGACGATAATTTTCCCAAAATCACATTTAGAATTGAAAACAGGTTGTCAAAGGGTGAAAACTCGAACCAGCCCCCCGACGACCCTGTAGGAGGCACGAACACCTCACACTGGACCACTGTAACTTGTAGGAACTGACTGCGTAGTCCCATATCTCCCGGTTTGAAAGTATGACGATAATTTATTAAAATCACACTTAGACTTGAAAAATAGGTTGTTAAAGCGTGAAAACCCGATCTAGCCGCCAAACGACCCCGTATCAGGCACGAACACCTCGGATGGGACCAATGTAACTTGTTAGAACTGACTGCATAGTCTCGGGTCTACCGAATTGACAGTGTGATGATAATTTGAAAAAATCACACTTAGACATGAAAACAAGCCGTTAAAGGGTGAAAACCACTCCCAGCCCCGAACGACCCCGTTGAGGCACGGACACCTCGAACGGGACCAATGTAACTTGTAGGAACTGACCACGTATTCTAGGGTCTCCTAGTTTGAGAGTATGATGATAATTTGCAAAAATCACACATAGACTTTAAAACAAGCCATTAAATGGTGAAAACCCAAACTATCCCCCAAACGAAGTCGTAGGAGGCACGGACACCTCGCACGGGATCAATGCAACTTGTAGGAACTAATCGCGTAGTCCCGGGTATCCCCGTTTGAGACTATGATAATAATTTGTCAAAATCACACTTAAACCTGAAAATAGGCCGTTAATGGGTGAAAACTCGAACCAGCCCCCCATGACCCCGTAAGAGGCACGAACACCTCGCACGGGACCAATGTAACTTGTAGGAACTGATTGCGTATTTTCGAGTTTCCTTGTTTGAGAGTATCATGATAATTTGCAAAAATGACAATTTGACTTGAAAGGAGGTCGTTAAAGGGTGAAAACCCGAACCATCCCCCAAACGACCCTGTAGGAGGCAGAAACACCTCGCACGGGACCAATCTAACTTATAGGAACTGACCGCGTAGTCCCAAGTCTCCCGATTTGAGAGTATGATGATAATTTTGAAAAATTACCACTTAGACTTGAAAACAGGCCGTTAAATGGTGAAAACCCGAAGCAGCCATCAAACGAACTCGCAGGAGCCACAAACACCTTGCACGGGACCAATGTAACTTGTAAGAACTGACCGCATAGTCCTGGGTGTCCGAGTTTGAGAGTATGATGCTAATTTGCCAAAATCACACTTAGACTTGAAATAGGCCCTTAAAGGGTGAAAACCCGAACCTGCCCCTAAACGACCCCGTAGGAAGAACGAACACCTTGCACCGGACCAATGTAACTTGTAGGAACTAACTGCATAGTCCCAAGTCTCCCGATTTGAGAGTATCACGATAATTTGAAAAAATCATATGTAGAATTGAAAATAGGCCGTCTAAGGGTGAAAACCCGAACAAGGCCCCCGATTACCCCGTAGGAGGCACGAACACCTCACACTTGACGAATGTAACTTGTAGGAACTGACCGCATAGTCCTAGGTCTCCCGGTTTAAAATTATGATGATAATTTGTAAAAATCACACTTAGACATGAAAACAGGCCGTTAAAGGGTGAAAACAGGTACCAACCCCCAAATGACCCCGTAGGAGGCACAAACACTTCGCACGGGACCAATGTAACTTGTAGGAATAGACCACGCAGTCTCAGGTCTCCCGATTTGAGAGTATGATAATAATTTGCAAAAATCACACTTCGACTTGCAAACAGGCCGTTAAAGGAAGAAAACCCGAACTAGCCCCCAAACGACCCCGTAGGAGGAACAAACACCTCGTACGGGACCAATTTAACTTGTAGGAACTGACCGCGTAGTGCCAGGTCTCCCAATTTGAGAGTACGATGATAATTTGGAAAAATCACCACTTAGACATGAAAACAGGCCGTTAAAGGGTGAAAACCCGAACCTGTCCTCAGATGACCCCGTAGGAGGCACGAACACCTCGCACGAGTCCAATGTAACTTGTAGGAACTGACCACGTATTCCTGGGTCTCTCGATTTGAGATTACGATGATAATTTCCAAAAATAACACTTAGACATGCAAATAAAAAATTAAAGGGAGAAAACCGAAACCGACCCCCAAACGACCCCGTAGGAGGCACAAACACCTCGCACGGGACCAATGTAACTTGTAGGAACTAACCGCGTAGTTCCGGATCTCCCGATTTGAGAGTATGATGATAATTTGGAAAAATCACCACTTAGACATAAAAACAGGGCGGTAATTGGTGAAAACTCGAACCAGCCCTCAAACACCCCGTAGTGGCTCGAACACCTCGCACGGGACCAATATAACTTGTAGGAACTGACCGCATAGTCCCGGGTCTCTCAGTTTGAGAGTATGACGATAATTTGCCAAAATCACACTTAAACTTGAAATAGGCCATTAAAGGGTGAAAACCCGAACCTGCCCCTAAACGACCCCGTAGGACGAACGAACACCTCGTACGGGACCAATGTAACTTGTAGGAACTGATCACGTAGTCCCCGTTCTCCCGGTTTGAGAGTATGACGATAATTTCCCTAAATCACATTTAGGATTGAAAAAAGGCCGTCAAAGGGTAAAAACCCGAACAAGCACCCCGATGACCCTGTAGGAGGCAGGAGCACCTCGCACAGGACCAATGTAACTTGTAGGAACTGATCGCATAGTCCCATGTCTCCCGGTTTGAATGTATGACGATAATTTGCAAAAATCACACTTCGAGTTGAAAGCAGACTGTTAAAGGATGAAAACCCGAACCAGCCCCCAAACGACCCTGTAGGATGCACGAACACCTCGCACGGGACAAATCTAACTTGTAGTAACTGAACGCGTAGTCCCAGGTCTCCCATTTTGAGAGTATGATGATAATTTTGAAAAATCACCACTTAGACATGAAAACAGACCGTTAAAGGGTGAAAACACACACCAACCCCCAAACGACCCCATAGGAGGCACGAACACCTCGTACGGGACCAATGCAACTTGTAGGAACTGACCACGTATTCCTGGGTCTCCCAGTCTGATACAATGACAATAATTTTCCAAAATCACACTTGGACTTGAAAATAGACCGTTAAAGGGTGAAAACTCGAACCAGCCCCCACGACCCCGTAAGAGGCACGAACACCTCACACGGGACCAATGTAACTTATAGGAACTGACTGCGTAGTTTCGGGTTTCCCGGTTTAAGAGTATCACGATAATTTCCAAAAATCACAATTAGACTTGAAAGGAGGCAATTAAAGGGTGAAAACCCGAACCAGCCCCCAAACAGCCCTATAGGAGGCATAAACACCTTGCAAAGGACCAATCTAACTTGTAGGAACTGACCGCGAAGTCCCATGTCTCTCGGTTTGAAAGTATGGCGATAATTTGTAAAAATCACCACTTAGACTTGAAAACAAGTGGTTAAATGGCGAAGACCCGAACAAGCCCACAAACGACCCCGTATGATGCACGGACACCTGGCACGGGACCAATGTAACTTGTAGGAACTGACCGCATAGTCTCGGGTCTCTCGGTTTGAGAGTATGATGATAATTTGCCAAAATCACATTTAGAATTGAAAACAGGCCCTCAAAGGGTAAAAACCCGAACAAGCACCCCGATGACCCTGTAGGAGGCACGAACACCTCGCACGGGACTAATGTAACTTGTAGGAACTGACCGCGCAGTCCCATGTCTCCCAGTTTGAAAGTATGGCGATAATTTGCAAAAATCACACTTAGACTTGAAAGCAGGCTGTTAAAGGATGATAACCCGAACCAGCCCCCCAAACAACCTTATAGGAGGCACAAACACCTCGCATGGGACAAATCTAACTTGTAGGAACTGACCGCGTAGTCCCGAGTCTCCCAATTTGAGAGTATGATGATAATTTGGAAAAATCACCACTTAGAGATGAAAACAGGCCGTTAAAGAGTGAAAACCCGAACCAGTCCTCAAACGACCCCGTAGGAGGCACAAACACCTCGCACGAGACCAATGTAACTTATTGGAACTGACAACATATTCCCGGGTCTCCCGATTTGAGAGTATGATGATAATTTGCAAAAATCACATTTAGACTTGAAAACAGGTCATAAAAGGGTGAAAACTCAAACTAGCCCCCAAACGACCCCGTAGGAGGCACGAACACCTCGCACGGGACCAATGCAACTTGTAGGAACTAATCGCGTAGTCTCGGGTATCCCAGTCTTTGACTATGACAATAATTTGCCAAAATCACACTTAGACTTGAAAATAGGCCGTTAAAGGGTGAAAACTCAAACCAGCCCCCCTCGACCCTGTAAGAGGCACGAAAATGACTGCATAGTTTCGGGTTTCTCGGTTTGAGAGTGTCACGATAATTTCCAAAAATCACAATTAGACTTGAAAGAAGGCCGTTAAAGGGTGAAAACTCGAACCAGCCCCCTAACGTCCCTGTAGGAGGCACAAACACCTTGCACGGGACCAATCTAACTTGTAGGAACTGACCGCGTAGTCCCATGACTCTCGGTTTGAAAGTATGGCGATAATTTGCAAAAATCACACTTAGACTTGAAAGCAGGCTTTTAAAGGATGAAAACCCTAACTAGCCCCCAAACGACCCTGTAGGAGGCACGAACACCTCGCACGGGACAAATCTAACTTGTAGGAACTGACCGCGTAGTCCCGGGTCTCCCAATCTGAGAGTATGATGATAATTTATAAAAATCACCACTTAGACATGAAAACAGGCCTGTAAAGTGTGAAAACCCGAACCAGTCCTCAAACGACCCCGTAGGAGGCACGAACACCTCGCACTTGACCAATGTAACTTGTAGGAACTGACCACGTATTCCCAGGTCTCTCGATTTGAGAGTATGATGATAATTTACAAAAATCACATTTAGACTTGAAAACAGGTCATTAAAGGGTGAAAACTCAAACTAGCCCCCAAATGACCCCGTAGGAGGCACGAACACCTCGCACGGGACCAATGCAACTTGTAGGAACTGATCGCGTAGCCCCGGGTATCCTAGTCTGAGACTATGACAATAATTTTCCAAAATAGCACTTAGACTTAAAAATAGGCCATTAAAGGGTGAAAACTCGAACCAGCCCCCCATGACCCCGTAAGAGGCACGAACAACTCGCACGGGACCAATGTAACTTGTAGGAACTGACTACGTAGTTTCGAGTTTCCCGGTCTGAGAGTATCATGATAATTTCCAAAAATCACAATTAGACTTGAAAGCAGGCTGTTAAAGGGTGAAAACCCGAACCACCCTCCTAGTTTGACAGTGTGATGATAATTTGCAGAAATCACACTTAGATATAAAACAGGTCGTTAAAGGGTGAAAACCGGTACCAGCCCCCAAATGACCCCGTAGGAGGCACGAACACCTCGCACGGGACCAAGGTAACTTGTAGGAACAGACCACGTAGTCTCGTGTCTTCCGGTTTGAGAGTATGATGATAATTTGCAAAAATCACACTTAGACTTACAAACAGGTCATTAAAGGGTAAAAACTCGAACCAGACCCCAAACGACCCCGTAGGCGGCACGAACACCTCGCACGGGACCAATGCAACTGGTAGTAACGGATCGCGTAGTCCCGGGTATCTCAGTCTGAGACTATGACAATAATTTGCCAAAATCACACCTAGACTTTAATAGGTGAAAACTCGAACCAGCCCCCCCGACCCCGTAAGAGGCACGAACAGCTCGCACAGGACCAACGTAACTTGTAGGAACTGACCGCGTAGTTCCGGGTCTCTCGGTTTGAGAGTATGATGATAATTTACAAAAATCACACTTAGACTTGAAAGCAGACTGTTGAAGTGTGAAAGCCCGAACCAGCCCCGAAACGACCCTGTAGGTGGCACGAACACCTCGCACGGGAGCAATCTAACTTGTAGGAACTGACCGCGTAGTCCTGGGTCTCCCAATTTGGGAGTATGGTGATAATTTGGAAAAATCACCACTTAGACATGAAAACAGGCCGTTAATGGCTGAAAACCTCAACCAACCCTCAAACGACCCCGTATGAGGCACAAACACCTTGCATGGGACCAGTGTAACTTGTATAAATTGACCGCGTTGTCCCGGGTCTCCCGGTTTGCAAGTGCGATGATAATTTACGAAAATCACACGTAGATATGAAAACAGGCCGATAAAGGGTGAAAACAAGTATCAGTACCAAAACGACCCTGTAGGCGGCACGAACACCTCGCACGGGACCAATGTAACTTGTAGGAATTGACCGTGTAGTCCCAGGTCTCCCAGTTTGAGAGTATGATGATCATTTTCCAAAATTACACTTAGACTAGAAAATAGGCCATTAAAGGGTGAAAACCCAAACCAGCCACCAAATGACCCCGTAGGAGGCAGGAACGCCTCGCACGGGACCAATGTAACTTGTAGGAACTAACTGCATAGTCCTGAGTCTCCCGGTTTGATATTATGATGACAATTTACGAAAATCACACTTAAACTTGAAAATAGGCCGTTAAAGGTGGAAAACCCGAACCAGCCCCCAAATGACCCCGTAAGAGGCTCGAACACGTCGCACGGGAATAATCTAACTTGTAGGAACTGACCGCATAGTCCGGGGTCTCCCGGTTTGAGAGTATGATGATAATTTGCCAAAATCACACTTAGACTTGAAATAGGCCACTAAAGGGTAGAAACCCGAACCTGCCCCTAAAAGACCCCGTAGGAGGAACAAACACCTCGCACGGGACCAATGTAACTTGTAGGAACTGACCGCATAGTCCTGGGTCTCCCGGTTTGAGAGTATGATGATAATTTGCCAAAACCACATTTAGATTTGAAAACAGGTCGTCAAAGGGTGAAAACCCGAACAAGCACCCCGATGACCCTATAGGAAGCACGAACACCTTGCACGGGACCAATGTAACTTGTAGGAACTGACCGCGTAGTCCCGAGTCTCCCGGTTTGAATGTATGATGATAATTTTCCAAAATCACATTTAGAATTGAAAACAGGCCGTCAAAGGGGAAAAACCCGAACAAGCCCCCCGACGACCCCGTAAGAGGCACGAACACCTCGCATGGGACCAATGTAACTTGTAGGAACTGACCGCGTAGTCCCAGGTCTCTCGGTTTGAAAGTATGACGATAATTTGCAAAAATCACACTTAGACTTGAAAATAGGCCGTTAAAGGATGAAAACCCAAACCATCCCCCAAACGACCCGGTAGGAGGCACGAACACCTAGCACGGGACCACTGTAACTTGTAGGAACTGACCGCATAGTCCCGTGTCTCCCGATTTGAGTGTATGACGATAATTTGCAAAAATCACTCTTAGACTTTAAAGCAGGCTGTTAAAGGATGAAAACCCGAACCAGCCCCAAAACGACCCTGTGGGAGGCACGAACACCTTGCACGGGACCAATCTAACTTATAGGAACTAACCGCGTAGTCCCGGGTCTCCCAATTTGAGAGTATGATGATTATTTGGAAATATCCCCACTTAGACGTTAAAACTGGCCATTAAAGGGTCAAAATTCGAACCAGTCCTCAAACGACCCCGTAGGAGGCACGAACACCTTGCAAGGGACCAATGTAACTTGTAGTAACGGACCGCGTGGTCCCAAGTCTCCCGGTTTGAGAGTATGATGATAATTTGCCAAAATCACATTTAGAATTGAAAACAGGCCGTCAAAGGGTGAAAACCCGATCAAGCCCCCCGACGACCCTGTAGGAGGCACGAACACTTCACACGGGACCGATGTAACTTGTAGGAACTGACCGCATAGTCCCGTGTCTCCCGGTTTAAAATTATGATGATAATTTGCAAAAATCACACTTAGACATGAAAACTGGACGTTAAAAGGTGAAAATCGGTACCAGCCCCCAAATGACCCCGTAGGAGGCACAAACACCTCGCACGCGACCAAGGTAACTTGTAGGAGTAGACCACGTAGCCTCGGGTCTCCCAGTTTGAGAGTATGATGATAATTTGCAAAAATCCCACTTACACTTACAAACAGGTCATTAAAGGGTGAAAACCCAAACCAGACCCCAAACGACCCCGTAGGAGGCACGAACACCTCGAACGGGACCAATGCAACTTGTAGTAACTGACCGGGTATCTCAGTCTGAGACTATGACAATAATTTGCCAAAATCACACTTAGACTTGCAAATAGGCCGTTAATGGGTGAAAACTCGAACCAGCCCCCCGCGACCCCATAGGAGGCACGAACACCTCGCACGGGACCAACGTAACTTATAGGAACTAACCGCGTAGTTCCGGGTCTCCCGGTTTGAGTGTATGATGATAATTTGCAAAAATCACCCTTAGACTTGAAAGCAGGCTGTTAAAGGGTGAAAGCCCGAACCAACCCCCAAACGACCCTGTAGGTGGCACGAACACCTCGCACGGGACCAATCTAACTTGTAGGAACTGACCGCATAGTCCTGGGTCTCCCAATTTGAGAGTATGGTGATAATTTGGAAAAATCATCACTTAGACATGAAAACAGGTCGTTAATGGGTGAAAAGTCGAACCAACCCTCAAACGACCCCGTATGAGGCATAAACACCTAGCATGGGACCAATGTAACCTGTATAAACTGACCGCGTTGTCCCGAGTCTCCCGGTTTGCCAGTGTGATGATAATTTGCGAAAATCACACTTAGACATGAAAATAGGCCGTTAAAGGGTGAAAACAAGTACCAGCCCCTAAACGACCCTGTATGAGGCACGAACACCTCGCACGGGACCAATGTAACTTGTAGGAATTGACCGCGTAGTCCTGGGTCTCCCGGTTTGAGTGTATGATGATCATTTTCCAAAATTACACTTAGACTAGAAAATAGGCCGTTAAAGGGTGAAAACCCAAACCAGCCCCCAAACGACCCCGTAGGAGGCACGAACGCCTCGCATGGGGCCAATGTAACTTGTAGGAACTAACCGCATAGTCTCGAGTCTCCCGGTTTGATATTATGATGACAATTTGCAAAAATCACACTTAGACTTAAAAACAGGCCGTTAAAGGTGGAAAACCCGAACCAACCCCCAAACGACCCCGTAAGAGGCTCGAACACCTCGCACGGGACCAATCTAACTTGTAAGAACTGACCGCATAGTCCCGGGTCTCCCGGTTTGAGAGTATGATGATAATTTGCCAAAATCACACTTAGACTTGAAATAGGCCATTAAAGGGTGAAAACCCGGACCTGCCCCTAAACGACCCCGTAGGAGGAATGAACACCTCGCACGGGACCAATGTAACTTGTAGGAACCGACCGCATAGTCTCGGGTCTACCGGTTTGAGAGTATGACGATAATTTGCCAAAATCAGATTTAGAATTGAAAATAGGCCGTCAAAGGGTGAAAACCCGAACAAGCACCCCGATAACCCTATAGGAGGCACGGACACCTTGCACGGGACCAATGTAACTTGTAGGAACTGACCACGTAGTCTCAGGTCTCCCAGTTTGAAAGTATGATGATAATTTGCCAAAATCACATTTAGAATTAAAAACAGGTCGTCAAAGGGGGAAAACCCGAACAAGCCCCCCGACGACCCCGTAAGAGGCACGAACACCTCGCACGGGACCAATGTAACTTGTAGGAACTGACCGTGTAGTCCCAGGTCTCTCGGTTTGAAAGTGTGACGATAATTTGCAAAAATCACACTTAGACTTGAAAACAGGCTGTTAAAGGGTGAAAACCCGAACCATCCCCCTAACGACCCCGTAGGAGGCACGAACACCTGGCAAGGGACCAATGTAACTTGTAGGAACTGACCGCATAGTCCCGTGTCTCCCGGTTTGAGAGTATGACAATAATTTGGAAAAATCACAACTTAGACATGAAAAATAGGCCGTTAAAGGGTGAAAACCAGAACCAGTCCCCAGATGACTCCGTAGGAGGCACGAACACCTCGCACCGGACTAATATAACTTATAGGAACTGACCGCGTAGTCCCGGGTCTCCCAATTTGAGAGTATGATGATTATTTGGAAATATCACCACTTAGACATGAAAACTGGCCATTAAAGGGTCAGAATCGGAACCAGTCCTCAAACGACTCCGTAGGAGGCACGAACACCTTGTAAGGGACCAATGTAACTTGTAGGAACGGACCGTATAGTCCCAAGTCTATCGGTTTGAGAGTATGATGATAATTTGCCAAAATCACATTTAGAATTGAAAACAGGCCGTCAACGGGTGAAAACCCGAACAAGCCCCCCCACGACCCTGTAGGAGGTACGAACACCTCACGCGGGACCGATGTAACTTGTAGGAACTCACCGCGTAGTCCCGTATCTCCCGATTTAAAAGTATGATGATAATTTGCAAAAATCACACTTAGACATGAAAACTGGCCGTTAAAAGGTGAATACCGATACCAGCCCCAAACGACCCTGTAGGAGGTACGAACACCTCGCGCGGCACCAATCTAACTATAGGAACTGACCGCGTAGTCTCGGGTTTCCTGATCTGAGAGTATGATGATAATTTGGAAAAATCAGCTCTAAGACTTTAAAATAGACCGTTAAAGGGTGAAAACTCGAACCAACCCTCAAACGACCTCGTAGGATGCACAAACACCTTACACGGGACCAATGTAACTTGTAGGAACTGACCGATCTGGTCCCGAGTCTCCCGGTTTGAGAGTATGATGATAATTTGCCAAAATCACACTTAGACTTAAAACAGGCCGTTATAGGGTGAAAACTCGAACCTGCCCCTTAACGACCCCGTAGGAGGAATGAACACCTTGCACATGACCAATGTAACTTGTGGGAACTAACCGCGTAGTCCGGGGTCTCTCGATTTGAGAGTATGATGATAATTTTCCAAAATCATATTTAGAATGGAAAACAGGTCGTCAAAGGGTGAAAACCCGAAAAAAGCCCCCCGACGACCGCGTAGGAGGCACGAACACATCACACGGGACCAAGGTAACTTGTAGGAACTGACCGCATAGTCCTAGTTCTCTCGATTTGAAAGTATGACGATAATTTGCAAAAATCACACTTAGACTTGAAAACAGGTCGTTAAAGGGTGAAAATCGGAACCAGCCCCCAAACAACCACGTAGGAGGCACGAACACCTCGAACGGGACTAATGTAACTTGTAAGAACTGACCGCGTAGTCTCGGGTCTACCGGTTTGAGAGTATGATGATAATTTGCAAAAATCACATCGAGACTTGAAAGCAGGCTGTTAAAGGGTGAAAACCCGAACAAGACCCCAAACGAACCCGTCGATGGCACAGACACCTCTCACGGGACCAATGGAACTTGTAAGAACTGACCGCGTAGTCCCGAGGATCACGATCTGAGACTGACAATAATTTTCCAAAATCACACTTAGACATGAAAATAGGACGTTAATGGGTGAAAACTCGAACTAGCCACCCCATGACCCCGTAGGAGGCATGAACACCTCGCACGGGTCCAATGTAACATGTAGGAACTATCCGCATAGTTTCGGGTCTCCTGGTCTGAGAGTAAGACAATAATTTGCAAAAATCACACTTAGACTTGAAAATAGGCCGTTAATGGGTGAAAACTTGAACCAACCCACTGCGACCCCGTAGGAGGCACGAATACCTCGCATGGGTCCAATGTAACTTGTAGGAACTGACCGCGTAGTTTCCGGCCTCCCGGTTTGAGAGTAAGACAATAATTTGCAAAAATCACACTTAGACTTGAAAGCAGGCTGTTAAGGGTGAAAACCCAAACCAGCCACCAAACGACCCTGTAGGAGGTACGAACACCTCGTACGGGACCAATCTAACTTGTAGGAACTGACCCCGTAGTCCCGGGTCTCCCGATTTGAGAGTATGATGATAATTTGGAAAAATCACCAGTTAGACTTGAAAATAGGCCGTTAAAGGGTGAAAACCCCATCCGGCCCTCAAAGGACCCCATAGGAGGCACGAACACCATGGGCGGGACCAATGTAACATTTAGAAACTGACCGCGTAGTCTCGGGTCTCCCGATATGAATGTGATGATAATTTGCAAAAATCACACTTAGACATCAAAACAGGCCCTTAAAGAGTGAAAATCGGTACCAGCCCCAAAATGACCCCGTAGGAGGCACGAACACCTCGTACGGTACCAATGTAAATTGTAGGAACTGACCGCATAGTCCTGGGTCTCTCGGTTTGAGAGTATGACGATAATTTTCCAAAATTACACTTAGACATGAAAACTGGCCGTTAAAAGGTGAAAACCGATACCATCCCCCAAACGACCCTGTAGGAGGCACGAACACCTCGCGCGGCATCAATATAACTTGTAGGAACTGACCGCGTAGTCTCGGGTCTCCCGATCTGAGAGTATGATGATAATTTGGAAAAATCAGCTCTTAGACTTTAAAATAGGCCGTTAAAGGGTGAAAACTCGAACCAACCCACAAACGCCCTTGTAGGATGCACAAACACCTTACACGGGACCAATGTAACTTGTAGGAACTGACCGCATAGTCCCGGGTCTCCCGGTTTGAGAGTATGACGATAATTTGCCAAAATCACACTTAGACTTAAAACAGGCCGTTAAAGGGTGAAAACTCGAACCTGCCCCTTAACGACCCCGTAGGAGGAATGAACACCTTGCACATGACCAATGTAACTTGTGGGAACTAACCGCGTAGTCCGGGGTCTCTCGATTTGAGAGTATGATGATAATTTTCCAAAATCATATTTAGAATGGAAAACAGGTCGTCAAAGGGTGAAAACCCAAAAAAAGCCCCCCGACGACCGCGTAGGAGGCACGAACACATCACACGGGACCAAGGTAACTTATAGGAACTGACCGCATAGTCCTAGTTCTCTCGATTTGAAAGTATGACGATAATTTGCAAAAATCACACTTAGACTTGAAAACAGGTCGTTAAAGGGTGAAAATCGGAACCAGCCCCCAAACGACTCCGTAGGAGGCACGATCACCTCGAACGGGACTAATGTAACTTGTAGGAACTAACCGCGTAGTCTCGGGTCTACCGGTTTGAGAGTATGATGATAATTTGCAAAAATCACACCGAGACTTGAAAGCAGGCCGTTAAAGGGTTAAAACCTGAACCAGCCCCCAAACGAACACGTCGGCGGCACAGACACCTCGCAAGGGACCAATGGAACTTGTAGGAACTGACCGCGTAGTCCCGGGGATCGCGATCTGAGACTATGACAATAATTTTCCCAAATCACACTTAGACATGAAAATAGGACGTTAATGGGTGAAAACTCGAACTAGCAACACCATGACCCCGTAAGAGGCATGAACACCTCGCACGGGTCCAATGTAACATGTAGGAACTATCCGCATAGTTTCGGGTCTCCTGGTTTGAGAGTAAGATAATAATTTGCAAAAATCACACTTAGAGTTCAAAATAGGCCGTTAATGGGTGAAAACTCGAACCAACCCACTGCGACCCCGTAGGAGGCACGAATACCTCGCACCGGTCCAATGTAACTTGTAGGAACTGACCGCGTAGTTTGGGCCTCCCGGTTTGAGAGTAAGACAATAATTTGCAAAAATCACACTTAGACTTGAAAGCAGACCGTTAAAGGGTGAAAACCCAAACCAGCCACCAAACGACCCTGTAGGAGGTACGAACACCATGTACGGGACCAATCTAACTTGTAGGAACTGACCGCGTAGTCCCGGGTCTCCCGATTTGAGAGTATGATGATAATTTGGAAAAATCACCAGTTAGACTTGAAAATAGGCCGTTAAAGGGTGAAAACCCCAACCGGGCCTCAAAGGACCCCGTAGGAGGCACGAACACCTTGGACGGGACCAATGTAACTTGTAGAAACTGACCGCATAGTCTCGGGTCTCCCGGTTTGAAAGTGTGATGATAATTTGTAAAAATCACACTTAGACATGAAAACAGGCCGCTAAAGGGTGAAAATCGGTACCCAGCCCCAAAATGACCCAGTAGGAGGCACGAACACCACGTACGGGACCAATGTAACTTTTAGGAACTGACCGCGTAGTCCTGGGTCTCCCGGTTTGAGAGTATGATGATAATTTTCCAAAATTACACTTGGACTTAAAAAGAGGTCGTTAAAGGGTGAAAACCTGAACCCGCCCACAAACGACCCCGTAGGAGGCACAAAAGCCTCGAACGGGACCAATGTAACTTTTAGGAACTAATCGCGTAGTCCCGAGTCTCCTGGTTTGATAGTATGATGATAATTTGCAAAAATCACACCTTGACTGGAAAACAGGCCGTTGAAGGTTTAAATCCTGAACCAACCACAAAACGACCCCGTAGGAGGCTCGAACACCTAGCACGGGACTCATCTAACTTATAGGAACTGACCGCATAGTCCCGGGTCTCCTGGTTTGAGAGTATGATGATAATTTTCCAAAATCACACTTAGACTTGAAACAGGCCGTTAAAGGGTGAAAACCCAAACCTGCCCCTAAACGACCTCGTAGGAGGATCGAACACGGCACCAATGTAACTAGTAGGAACTGACAGCGTAGTCCCGGGTCTACCGGTTTGAGAGTTTGACGATAATATGCAAAAATCACATTTAGAATTGAAAATAGGCCATCAAAGGGTGAAAACCCGAACAAGCCCCCCGACGACCCCGTAGGAGGCACGAACACCTCGCACGAGACCAATGTAACTTGTAGGAACTGACCGGGTAGTCTCGGGTCTCCCGATTTGAGAGTTTGATGATAATTCACAGAAATCACCACTTAGACTTGAAAACAGGCTGTTAAAGGGTCAAAACCCGAACCAGCCCCCAAACGACCCCGTAGGAGGCACGAACACCTCGCATGGGACCAATGTAACTTGTAGGAACTACCTGCGTAGTCTCGGGTTTCCCGGTTTGAAAGTGCCACGATAATTTCCAAAAATCACACTTAGACATGAAAATGGGTCGTTGAAGGGTGAAAACCCGAACCAGCCCCCAAGCAACCCTGTAGGAGGCACAAACGCCTCGGACGGGAACAATGTAACTTTTGGGAATTAACCGCGTAGTCTTGAGTCTCCCGATTTTATAGTATGACGATAATTTGCAAAAATCACACTTAGACTTGAAAATAGGCCGTTAAAGGTTAAGAACCCGGACCAACCCCCAAACGACCCCGTAGGAGGCTCGATCACCTAACACGGGACCAATCTAACTTATAGGAACTGGACGCATAGTCCCGGGTCTCTCGGTTTGTGAGTATGATGATAATTTGCCAAAATCACACTTAGACTAGAAAGCAGGCCGTTAAAGGGTGAAAACCCGAACCAAGCATCAAACGACCCTGTAGGAGGCACGAACAACTCGCACGGCACCAATGCAACTTGTAGGAACTGACCACATAGTCCCGGGTATCTCGGTCTAAGACTATGACAATAATTTACCAAAATCACACTTAGATTTGAAAATAGGTCGTTAAAGGGTGAAAACTCGAACTAGCCCCCCCCCCACGAACCCGTAGGAGGCACGGACTCCTCGCACGGGACCAATGTAACTTGTAGGAACTGACCGCGCAGTTCTGAGTCTCCCGATTTAAGAGTATGACGTAATTTCCAAAAATCACACTTGGACTTGAAAGTAGGCCGTTAAAGGGTGAAAACCCGAACCAGCCCCCAACGACCCCGTAGGAGGCAGGAACACCTCGCAAGGGACCAATGTAACTTGTAGGAACTGACTGCGTGGTCCCACGTCTCCCAATTTGAGAGTATTACGATAATTTGGAAAAATCACCACTTAGACTTGAAAACAGGCCATTAAAGGGTGAAAACCCGAACCAGCCCTCAAACGACCCCGTAGGAGGTACGAACACCTTGCACGGGACCAATGTAACTTGTAGGAACTGACCGCGTAGTCCTGGCTCTCCCGGTTTAAAAGTGTGATGATAAATTTGAAAAATCACACTTAGACATGAAAACAGGCCGTTAATGGTTGAAAACATGTACCAACCCACAAACGACACCGTAGGAGGCACAAACACCTCGCACGGAAAAATTGTAACATGTAGGAACTGACCGCGTAGTCCCGGGTCTCCCGGTTTGAGACTATGATGATAATTTATCAAAATTAAACTTAGACATAAAAACTGGCCGTTTAAGGGTGAAAACCTGAACCAGCCCCCAAACGACACCATAGGAGGCACGAACGCCTCGCACGGGACCAATGTAACTTGTTGGAACTTGCCGCATAATTTCGAGGTTCCCGGTTTGAGAGTATGATGATAATTTGCCAAAATCAAATTTAGAATTAAAAACAGGCTGTCAAAAGGTGAAAACCCGAACAAGCCACCCTACGACCCCATAGGAGGGACGAACGCCTCGCACGGGACCAATGTAACTTGTAGTAACAAACCGCGTAGTCCCAGGTCTCCCGGTTTGAGAGTATGATGATAATTTGCAAAAATCACCACTTAGACTTGAAAACAGGCCGTTAAAGGGTGAAAACCCAAACCAGCACCCAAACGACCCTGTAGGACGCACGAACACCTGGCACGGGACCAATGTAACTTGTAGGAACTGACCGCGTAGTCCCGTGTCTTCCGGTTTGAGAGTATGATGATAATTTGGAAAAATCACCACTTAGACTTGAAAAATAGGCCGTTAAAGGGTGAAAACCAGAACCAGTCCCCAGATGACTCCGTAGGAGGCACGAACACCTCGCATGGGACCAATGTAACTTGTAGGAACTGACCGCGTCGTCTCGGGTCTCCCGATTTGAAAGCGCAATTATAATTTGTAAAAATCACACTTAGACATGAAAACAGGCCGTTAAAGGGTGAAAACTGGTACCATCCCCCAAATGACCCCGTAGAAGGCACGAACACCTCGCACGGGACCAATGTGACTTGATAGAACTGACCATGTAGTCCCGGGTCTCCCGATTTGAGAGTATGACGATAATATACAAAAATCACCGTTAGACTTGAAAACAAGCCATTAAAGGGTGAAAACCCAAACTAGCCCCCAAACGACCCTGTAGGAGGCACGGACACCTCGCACAGGACCAATGTAACTTCTAGCAACTGACCGCGTTGTCCCGGGTCTCCCAATTTGCGAGTGTGATGATAATTTACAAAAATCTCCACTTAGACCGGAAAACATGGCATAAAAGGGTGAAAACCCGAACCGGCCCCCAAACAACCCCGTAGGAAGCACGAACACCTTGGATAGGACCGATGTAACTTGTAGGAACTGGCCGTGTAGTCTTGGGTCTCCCGGATTGAAAGTGTGATGATAATTTGGAAAAATCACACTTAGACATGAAAACAGGCCATTAAAGGGTGAAAACCCGAACCAACCCTCAAACGACCCCGTAGGAGGTACGAACACCTTGCACGGGACCAATGTAACTTGTACGAACTGACCGCGTAGTCCTGGCTCTCCCGGTTTAAAAGTGTGATGATAAATTTGAAAAATCACACTTAGACATGAAAACAGGCCGTTAATGGTTGAAAACATGTACCAACCCACAAACGACACCGTAGGAGGCACAAACACCTCGCACGGAACAATTGTAACATGTAGGAACTGACCGCGTAGTCCCGGGTCTCCCGGTTTGAGACTATGATGATGATTTATCAAAATTAAACTTAGACTTAAAAACTGGCGGTTAAAGGGTGAAAACCTGAACCAGCCCCCAAACGACACCATAGGAGGCACGAACGCCTCGTACGGGACCAATGTAACTTGTTGGAACTGACCGCATAATTTCTAGGTTCCCGGTTTGAGAGTATGACGATAATTTTCCAAAATGAAATTTAGAATTAAAAACAGGCTGTCAAAAGGTGAAAACCCGAACAGGCCACCCTACGACCCCATAGGAGGGACGAACGCCTCGCACGGGACCAATGTAACTTGTAGTAACTAACCGCGTAGTCCCAGGTCTCCCGGTTTGAGAGTATGATGATAATTTGCAAAAATCACCACTTAGACTTGAAAACAGGCCGTTAAAGGGTGAAAACCCAAACCAGCACCCAAACGACCCTGTAGGACGCACGAACACCTGGCACGGGACCAATGTAACTTGTAGGAACTGACCGCGTAGTCCTGCGTCTTCCGGTTTGAGAGTATGACGATAATTTGGAAAAATAACCACTTAGACTTGAAAAATAGGCCGTTAAAGGGTGAAAACCATAACCAGTCCCCAGATGACTTCGTTGGAGGCACGAACACCTCGCATGGGACCAATGTAACTTGTAGGAACTGACCGCGTCGTCTCGGGTCTCCCGATTTGAAAGCGCAATTATAATTTGTAAAAATCACACTTAGACATGAAAACAGGCCGTTAAAGGGTGAAAACTGGTACCATCCCCCAAATGACCCCGTAGAAGGAACGAACACCTCGCACGGGACCAATGTGACTTGATAGAACTGACCATGTAGTCCCGGGTCTCCCGATTTGAGAGTATGACGATAATTTACAAAAATCACCGTTAGACTTGAAAACAAGCCACTAAAGGGTTAAAACCCAAACTAGCCCCCAAACGACCCTGTAGGAGGCACGGACACCTCGCACAGGACCAATGTAACTTCTAGGAACTGACCGCATTGTCCCGGGTCTCCCAATTTGCGAGTGTGATGATAATTTACAAAAATCTCCACTTAGACCGGAAAACATGGCATAAAAGGGTGAAAACCCGAACCAGCCCCCAAACGACCCCGTAGGAAGCACGAACACCTCGGACAGGACCGATGTAACTTGTAGGAACTGGCCGTGTAGTCTTGGGTCTCCCGGAATGAAAGTGTGATGATAATTTGGAAAAATCACACTTAGACATGAAAACAGGACGTTAAAGGATAAAAATCGGTAGCAGCCCACAAATGACACCGTAGGAGGCACGAACACCTCGCATGAAACCAATGTAACATGTAGGAACTGACTGCGTAGTCCCGGGTCTCCCGGTTTGAGAGTATGATGATAATTTTCCAAAATTATGCTTAGACTTGAAAATAGGGCGTTAAAGGGTGAAAACGTGAACAAGCGCCCAAACAACCCGTAGGAGGCACGAACGCCTCGCACGGGACCAATGTAACTTGTAATAACAGACCGCATAGTCTCGGGTTTCTCGGTTTGAGAGTATGACAATAATTTGCCAAAATCACATTTAGAATTGAAAACAGGCCATCAAAGGGTGAAAACACGAACATGCCACCCTACGATCCCGTAGGAGGCACGAACAAGACCCCCGACAACCCCGTAGGAGGCACGAACACCTAACATGGGACCAATGTAACTTTTAGGAACTGACCGCGTAGTCCCAGGTCTCCCGGTTTGAAGTATGACGATAATTTGTAAAAATCACACTTAGACTTGAAAACGGGCCGTTAAAGTGTGAAAACCGGAAGTAGCCCCAAAATGACCCCGTAGGAGGAACGAGCACCTCGCACGAGACCAATGTAACCTGTAGAAACTTACCGCATAGTCTCGGGTCTCCCGATTTGACAGTGTGACGATAATTTGTAAAAATCACACTTAGACATCAAACCAAGCCGTTAAAGGGTGAAAACTGGTACCAGCCCCCAAACGACCCTGTAGGAGGCACGAACACCTCACACGAGACCAATGTAACTTGTAGGAACTGACCTCGTAGTCTCGGGTCTCCCGATTTGAGAGTATGATGATAATTCACAGAAATCACCACTTAGACTTGAAAACAGGCCGTTAAAGGGTCAAAACCCAAACCAGCCCCCAAACGACCCCGTAGGAGGCACGAACAACTCGCGTGGGACCAATGTAACTTGTAGGAACTACCTGCGTAGTCTCGGGTTTCCCGGTTTGAAAGTGCCACGATAATTTCCAAAAATCAGACTTAGACATGAAATTAGGGCGTTAAAAGGTGAAAACCCGAACCAGCCCCCAAACAACCCTGTAGGAGGCACAAATGCCTTGGACGGGAACAATGTAACTTTTGGGAACTAACCGCGTAGTCCCGAGTCTCCCGGTTTTATAGTATGACGATAATTTGCAAAAATCACACTTAAACTTGAGATTAGGCAGTTAAAGGTTAAGAACCCGGACCAACCCCCAAACAACCCCGTAGGAGGCTCGATCACCAAACACGGGACCAATCTAACTTATAGGAACTGGCCGCATAGTCCCGGGTCTCCCGGTTTGTGAGTATGATGATAATTTGCCAAAATCACACTTAGACTAGAAAGCAGGCCGTTAATGGGTGAAAACCCGAACCAAGCACCAAACGACCCTGTATGAGGCACGGACAACTCGCACGGCACCAATGCAACTTGTAGGAACTGACCACGTAATCCCGGGTATCTCGGTCTGAGACTATGAGAATAATTTGCCAAAATCACAATTAGATTTGAAATTGGGTCATTAAAGGGTGAAAACTCGAACTAGCCCCCCCACAAACCCGTAGGAGGAACGAACTCCTCGCACGGGACCAATGTAACTTGTAGGAACTGACCGCTCAGTTCTGAGTCTCCCGGTTTAAGAGTATGATGTAATTTGCAAAAATCACACTTGGACTTGAAAGTAGGCCATTAAAGGGTGAAAACCCGAACCAGCCCCCAAACGACCCTGTAGGAGGCAGGAACACCTCGCAAGGGACCAATGTGACGACTAGGAACTGACCGCGTGGTCCCACGTCTCCCAATTTGAGAGTATTACGATAATTTGGAAAAATCACCACTTAGTCTTGAAAACAGGCCATTAAAGGGTGAAAACCCGAACCAGCCCTCAAACGACCCCGTAGGAGGCACGAACACCTTGCACGGGACCAATGTAACTTGTAGGAACTGATCGCGTAGTCCCGACTCTCTCGGTTTAAAAGTGTGATGATAAATTTGAAAAATCACACTTAGACATGAAAACAGGTCGTTAATGGATGAAATCTGGTACCAACCAACAAACGACACCGTAGGAGGCACAAACACCTCGCACGGAACCAATGTAACATGTAGGAACTGACCGCGTAGTCCCGAGTCTCCCGGTTTGAGACTATGATGATAATTTATCAAAATTAAACTTAGACTTAAAAACTGGCCGTTAAAGGGTGAAAACCTGAACTAGCCCCCAAACGACACCATAGGAGGCACGAATGCCTCGTACGGGACCAACGTAACTTGTTGGAACTGACCACATAATTTCGATTTTCCCGGTTTGAGAGTATGACGATAATTTGCCAAAATCAAATTTAGAATTAAAAATAGGCTGTCAAAAGTTGAAAACCCGAACAAGCCCCCCTATGACCCCATAGGTGGGACGAACGCCTCGCACGGGACCACTGTAACTTGTAGTAACTAACCGCGTAGTCCCAGGTCTCCCAGTTTGAGAGTATGACGATAATTAGTAAAAATCACCACTTAGACTTGAAAACAGGCCGTTAAAGGGTGAAAACCCAAACCAGCACCCAAACGACCCTGTAGGACGCACGAACACCTGGCACGGGCCCAATGTAACTTATAGGAACTGACCGCGTAGTCCCGTGTCTCCCGATTTAAGAGTATGATTATAATTTGGAAAAATCACCACTTAGACTTGAAAAATTGGCCGTTAAAGGGTGAAAACCAGAACCAGTCCCAGATGACTCCGTAGGAGGCACGAACACCTCGCATGGGACCAATGTAACTTGTAGGAACTGACCGCGTAGTCTCGGGTCTCCCGGTTTAAGAGTATGATGATAATTTGCAAAAATCACCCTTAGACATGAAAACAGGCCGTTAAAGGGTGAAAACTGGTACCATCCCCCAAACGACCCCGTAAAAGGCACGAACACCTCGCACGGGACCAATGTGACTTGATAGAACTGACCATGTAGTCCCGGGTCTCCCGATTTGAGAGTATGATGGTAATTTACAAAAATCACCGTTAGACTTGAAAACAAGCCATTAAAGGATGAAAATCCGAACTAGCCCCCAAACGACCCTGTAGGAGGCACGGACACCTCGCACAGGACCAATGTAACTTCTAGGAACTGACCGCGTTGTCCCGGGTCTCCCAATTTGCAAGTGTGATGATAATTTGCAAAAATCTCCACTTAGACCTGAAAACATGGCATAAAAGGGTGAAAACCCGAACCAGCCCCCAAACGACCCCGTAGGAAGCACGAACACCTCGGACAGGACCGATGTAACTTGTAGGAACTGGCCTCGTAGTCCTGGGTCTCCCGGATTGAAAGTGTGATGATAATTTGGAAAAATTACACTTATACAGGAAAACAGGCCGTTAAAGGATAAAAATCGGTACCAGCCCACAAATGACCCCGTTGGAGGCACGAACACCTCGCACGAAAACAATGTAACATGTAGGAACTGACCGCGTAGTCCCGGGTCTCCCGGTTTGAGAGTATGATGATAATTTTCCAAAATTACACTTATACTTGAAAATAGGCCATTAAAGGGTGAAAACCTGAACCAGCGGCCAAACAACCCGTAGGAGGCACGAACGCCTCGCACGGGACCAATGTAACTTGTAAGAACTGACTGCATAGTCTCGAGTTTCCCAGTTTGAGAGTATGACAATAATTTGCCAAAATCACATTTAGAATTGAAAACAGGCCATCAAAGGGTGAAAACACGAACATGCCACCCTACGATCCCGTAGGAGGCACGAACAAGACCCCCGACGACCCCGTAGAAGGCACAAACACCTAACATGGGACCAATGTAACTTTTAGGAACTGATCGCGTAGTCCCAGGTCTCCCAGTTTGAAGTATGACGATAATTTGTAAAAATCACACTTAGACTTGAAAATAGGCCGTTAAAGTGTGAAAACCGAAACTAGCCCCCAAACGACCCCGTAGGAGGAACGAACACCTCACACGAGACCAATGTAACCTGTAGAAACTTACCGCATAGTCTCGGGTCTCCCAATTTGACAGTGTGATGATAATTTGTAAAAATCACACTAAGACATCAAACCAGGCCATTAAAGGGTGAAAACTGGTACCAGACCCCAAACGACCCTATAGGAGGAACGAACACCTCGTACGGGACCAATGTAACTTGTAGGAACTGACCGCGTAGTCTCGGGTCTCTCGATTTGAGAGTATGATGATAATTCACAGAAATCACCACTTAGACTTGAAAACAGGTCGTTAAAGGGTCAAAACCCGAACCAGCCCCCAAACGACCCCGTAGGAGGCACGAACACCTCGCATGGGACCAATGTAACTTGTAGGAACTACCTGCGTAGTCTCGAGTTTCCCGGTTTGAAAGTGCCACGATAATTTCCAAAAATCACACTTAGACATGTAAATGGGTCGTTAAAGGGTGAAAACCCGAACCAGCCCCCAAACAACCCTGTAGGAGGAACAAACGCCTCGGACGGGAACAATGTAACTTTTGGGAACTAACCGCGTAGTCCCGAGTCTCCCGGTTTTATAATATGACGATAATTTGCAAAAATCACACTTAGACTTGAAAATAGGCCGTTAAATGTTAAAAACCCGGACCAACCCCCAAACGACCCCGTAGGAGGCTCGATCACCTAACACGGGACCAATCTAACTTATAGGAACTGGCCGCATAGTCCCGGGTCTCCCGATTTGTGAGTATGATGATAATTTGCCAAAATCACACTTAGACTAGAAAGCAGGCCGTTAAAGGGTGAAAACCCGAACCAACCACCAAACGACCTTGTAAGAGGCACGAACAACTCGCAAAGTACCAATGCAACTTGTAGGAACTGACCACGTAGTCCCGGGTATCTCGGTCTGAGACTATGACAATAATTTGCCAAAATCACACTTAGATTTGAAAATAGGTCGTTAAAGCGTGAAAACTCGAAATAGCCCCCCCACGAACTCGTAGGAGGCACGAACTCCTCGCACGGGACCAATGTAACTTGTAGGAACTGACCGCGTAGTTCTGAGTCTCCCGGTTTAAGAGTATGACATAATTTGCAAAAATCACACTTGGACTTGAAAGTAGGCCGTTAAAGGGTGAAAACCCAAACCAGCCCCCAAACCACCCCGTAGGAGGCAGGAACACCTCGCAAGGGACCAATGTGACTTGTAGGAACTGACCGCGTGGTCCCACATCTCCCAATTTGAGAGTATTACGAAAATTTGGAAAAATCACCACTTAGACTTGAAAATAGGCCATTAAAGTGTGAAAACCTGAACCAGCCATCAAACGACCCCGTAGGAGGCACGAACACCTTGCACGGGACCAATGTAACTTGTAGGAACTGACCGCGTAGTCCCGGCTCTCCCGGTTTAAAAGTGTGATGATAAATTTGAAAAATCACATTTAGACATGAAAACAGGCCGATAATGGATGAAAACCGGTACCAACCCACAAACGACACCGTAGGAGGCACAAACACCTCGCACGGAAACAATGTAACATGTAGGAACTGACCGCGTAGTCCCGGGCCTCCCGGTTTGAGACTATGATGATAATTTATCAAAATTAAACTTAGACTTAAAAACTGGCCATTAAAGGGTGAAAACCTGAACCAGCTCCCAAACGACCCCATAGGAGGCACGAACGCCTCGCACGGGACCAATGTAACTTGTTGGAACTGACTGTATAATTTCGAGTTTCTCGGTTTGAGAGTATGACGATAATTTACCAAAATCAAATTTAGAATTAAAAACAGGGTGTCAAAAGGTGAAAACCCGAACAAGCCCCCCTACGAGCCCATAGGAGGGACGAACGCCTCGCACGGGACCAATTTAACTTGTAGTAACTAACCGCGTAGTCCCAGGTCTCCCGGTTTGAGAGTATGACGATAATTTGCAAAAATCACCACTTAGACTTGAAAATAGGCCGTTAAAGGGTGAAAACCCAAACCAGAACCCAAACGACCCTTTAGGACGCACGAACACCTGGCACGAGACCAATGTAACTTATAGGAACTGACAGCATTGTCCCGTGTCTCCCGGTTTGAGAGTATGACGATAATTTGGAAAAATCACCACTTAGACTTGAAAAATAGGTCGTTAAAGGGTGAAAATAAGAACCAGTCCCCAGATGACTCCGTAGGAGGCACGAACACCTCGCATGGGACCAATGTAACTTGTAGAAATTGACGACGTAGTCTCGGATCTCCCGGTTCGAAAGCGCAATTATAATTTATAAAAATCACACTTAGACATGAAAACAGGCCGTTAAAGGGTGAAAACTGGTACCATCCCCCAAACGACCCCGTAGGAGGCACGAACACCTCGCACTTGACCATTGTGACTTGATGGAACTGACCATGTAGTCCCGGGTCTCCCGATTTGAGAGTATGACGATAATTTAAAAAAATCACCGTTAGACTTGAAAACAAGCCATTAAAGGGTGAAAACCCGAACTTTCCCCCAAACGTCCCCGTTGGAGGCACGGACACCTCGCACAGGACCAATGTAACTTGTAGGAACTGACCGTGTTGTCCCGGGTCTCCCAATTTGCGAGTGTGATGATAATTTGCAAAAATCTCCACTTAGACCTGAAAACATGCCATAAAAGGGTGAAAACCCGAACCAGCCCCCGAACGACCCCGTAGGAAGCACGAACACCTCGGACGGGACCGATGTAACTTGTAGGAACTGGTCGCGTAGTCCTGGGTCTCCCGGATTGAAAGTGTGATGATAATTTGGAAAAATCACACTTAGACATGAAAACAGGCCGTTAAAGGATGAAAATTGGTACCAGCCCACAAATGACCCCGTGGGAGGCATGAACACCTCGCACGATACCAATGTAACATGTAGGAACTGACCGCGTAGTCCCGGGTCTCCCGGTTTGAAAGTATGATGATAATTTTCCAAAATTACACTTAGACTTGAAAATAGGCCGTTAAAGGGTGAAAACCTGAGCAAGCGCCCAAACAACCCGCAGGAGGCACGAACGCCTCGCACGGGACCAATGTAACTTGTTAGAACTGACCGCATAGTCTCGGGTTTCTCGGTTTGAGAGTATGATAATAATTTGCCAAAATCACATTTAGAATTGAAAACAGACCATCAAAGGGAGAAAACACGAACATGCCAACCTACGATCCCGTAGGAGGCATGAACAAGACCCCCGACGACCCCGTAGGAGGCACGAACACCTAACCTGGGACCAATGGAAATTTTAGGAACTGACCGCGTAGTCACAGGTCCCCCGTTTTGAAGTATGACGATAATTATTAAAAATCACGCTTAGACTTGAAAACAGGCTGTTAAAGTGTGAAAACTGGAACTAGCCCCCAAACGACCCCGTAGGAGGAACGAACACCTCGTACGAGACCAATGTAACCTGTAGAAACTTACCGCATAGTCTCGGGTCTCCCGATTTGACAGTGTGACGATAACTTGTAAAAATCACACTTAGACATGAAACCAGGCCGTTAAAGGGTGAAAACTGGTACCAGCCCCCAAAAGACCCCGTAAGAGGCATGAACACCTCTTACGGGACCAATGTAACTTGTAGGAACTGACCACGTAGTCCCTAGTCTACCGATTTCAGAGTATGACGATAACTTTCCAAAATCACATTTAGAATTGAAAACAGGCCGTCAAAGGGTGAAAACCCGAACAAGACCCCCGACGACCCCGTAGGAGGCACGAACACCTCACTCGGGACCAATGTAACTTGTAGGAACTGACCGCATAGTCCCAGGTCTCCCAGCTTGAAAGTAAGACAACAATTTACAAAAATCACACTTAGACTTCAAAATAGGCCGTTAAAGGGTGAAATCCCGAACCAGCCCCCAAACGACCCCGTATGAGGAACGAAGACCTCACACGGGACCAAAATAACTTGTAGGACTGACCGCATAGTCTCGGGTCTCCCGATTTGACAATGTGACGATAATTTGCAAAACTCACACTTAGACATGAAAACAGGCCCTTAACGGGTGAAAACAGGTACCAGCCCCCAAACGACCCCGTTGGAGGCACGAACACCTCGCACGGGACAAATGTAACTAGTAGGAACTGACCGCGCAGTCCCGAGTCTACCGGTTTGAGAGTATGATGATAATTTGCCAAAATCACATTTAGAATTGAAAATAGGCCATCAAAGGGTGAAAACCCGAACAAGCCCCCCGACTTCCCCGTCGGAGGCACGAACACGTCGCACGGGACCAATGAACTTGTAGGAACGAACCGCGTAGTCCCATGTCTCCCGATTTGAATGTATGACAATAATTTGCAAAAATCACACTTAGACTTGAAAACAGACCGTTAAAGGGTGAAAACTTGAACCTGCCCCCAAACGACCCCGTAGGAGGCACGAACACCTCGCACGGGACCAATGTAACTTGTAGGAACTGACCGCGTAGTCCCGGGTCTCCCGATATGGGGTATGATGATAATTCACAGAAATCACCACTTAGACTTGAAAACAGGCCGTTAAAGGGTCAAAACCCGAACCAGCCCCCAAACGACCCCGCAGGAGGCACGAACACCTCGCATGGGACCAATGTAACTTGTAGGAACTGCCTGCGTAGTCTCGGGGTTCCCGATTTGAACGTGCCACAATAATTTCCAAAAATCACACTTAGACATGAAAATAGGCCGTTAAAGGGTGAAAACCCGAACAATCCCCCAAACGACCCTATAGGAGGCACGAATGCCTCGGACGGGACCAATGTAACTTTTGGGAACTAATCGCGTAGTCCCGAGTCTCCTGGTTTTATAATGTGATGATAATTTGCAAAAATCACACTTAGACTTGAAAATCGGCTGTTAAAGGTTAAAAACCCAGACCAACCCCCAGACGACCCCGTAGGAGGCTCGATCACCTAGCACGGGACCAATCAAACATATAGGAACTGACCGCATAGTCTCGGGTCTCCCGGTTTGTGAGTATGATGATAATTTGCCAAAATCACACTTAGACTAGAAAGCATGCCGTTAAAGGGTGAAAACTCGAACCAACCCCCAAACGACCCCGTAGGAAGCACGAATAACTCGCACGAGACCAATACAACCTGTAGGAACTGACCACCTAGTCCCGGGTATCTCGGTCTAAGACTATGACAATAATTTGCCAAAAGCACACTTAGATTTGAAAATAGGACATTAAAGGGAGAAAACTCGAACTAGCCCCCCCACGAACCAGTAGGAGCCACGAACTCCTCGCACGGGACCAATGTAACTTGTAGGAACTGATCGCGCAGTTTCGAGTCTCCCGGTTTGAGAGTATGATGTAATTTGCAAAAATCACACTTAGACTTGAAAGTAGGCTGTTAAAGGGTGAAAACCCGAACCAGCCCCCAAATGACCCCGTAGGAGGCAGGAACACCTCGCAAGGGACGAATGTGACTTGTAGGAACTCACCTCGTGGTCCCACATCTCCCAATTTAAGAGTATTACGATAATTTGGAAAAATCACCACTTAGACTTGAAAATAGGCCATTAAAGGGTGAAAACCCGAACAAGCCCTCAAACGACCCCGTAGGAGGTACAAACAGCTCGCACGGAACCAATGTAACATGTAGGAACCGACCGCGTAGTCCTGGGTCTCCCGGTTTGAGACTATGATGATAATTTTCCAAAATAAAACTTAGACTTAAAAACTGGCCGTTAAAGGGTGAAAACCTGAACCAGCCCCCAAACGACCCCATAGTAGGCACGAACGCCTCGCAAGGGACCAATGTAACTTGTTGGAACTGACCGCGTAATTTCGAGTTTCCCGATTTGAGAGTATGATGATAATTTGCCAAAATCAAATTTAGAATTAAAAACAAGCTGTCAAAGGGTGAAAACCCGAACAAGCCCCCATACGACCCCATAGGAGGGACGAACGCCTCGCACGGGACCAATTTAACTTGTAGTAACTAACCGCGTAGTCCCAGGTCTCCCGGTTTGAGAGTATGACGATAATTTGCAAAAATCACCCCTTAGACTTGAAAATAGGCCGTTAAAGGGTGAAAACCCAAACCAGAACCCAAACGACCCTTTAGGACGCACGAACACCTGGCACGGGACCAATGTAACTTATAGGAACTGACAGCATAGTCCCGTGTCTCCCGGTTTGAGAGTATGACGATAATTTGGAAAAATCACCACTTAGACTTGAAAAATAGGTCGTTAAAGGGTGAAAATAAGAACCAGTCCCCAGATGACTCCGTAGGAGGCACGAACACCTCGCATGGGACCAATGTAACTTGTAGAAATTGACCACGTAGTCTCGGGTCTCCCGGTTTGAAAGCGCAATTATAATTTGTAAAAATCACACTTAGACATGAAAACAGGCCGTTAAAGGGTGAAAACTGGTACCATCCCCCAAACGACCCCGTAGGAGGCACGAACACCTCGCACTTGACCAATGTGACTTGATGGAACTGGCCATGTAGTCCCGGGTCTCCCGATTTGAGAGTATGACGATAATTTAAAAAAATCACCGTTAGACTTGAAAACAAGCCATTAAAGGGTGAAAACCCGAACTTGCCCCCAAACGTCCCCGTAGGAGGCACGGACACCTCGCACAGGACCAATGTAACTTGTAGGAACTGACCGCGATGTGCCGGGTCTCCCAATTTGCGAGTGTGATGATAATTTGCAAAAATCTCCACTTAGACCTGAAAACATGCCATAAAAGGGTGAAAACCCGAACCAGCCCCCGAACGACCCCATAGGAAGCACGAACACCTCGGACGGGACCGATGTAGCTTGTAGGAACTGGCCGCGTAGTCATGGGTCTCCCGGATTGAAAGTGTGATGATAATTTGGAAAAATCACACTTAGACATGAAAACAGGCCGTTAAAGGATGAAAATTGGTACCAGCCCACAAATGACCCCGTGGGAGGCATGAACACCTCGCACGATACCAATGTAACATGTAGGAACTGACCGCGTAGTCCCGGGTCTCCCGGTTTGAAAGTATGATGATAATTTTCCAAAATTACACTTAGACTTGAAAATAGGGCGTTAAAGGGTGAAAACCTGAGCAAGCGCCCAAACAACCCGCAGGAGGCACGAACGCCTCGCACGGGACCAATGTAACTTGTAAGAACTGACCGCATAGTCTCGGGTTTCTCGGTTTGAGAGTATGATAATAATTTGCCAAAATCACATTTAGAATTGAAAACATGCCATCAAAGGGAGAAAACACGAACATGCCAACCTACGATCCCGTAGGAGGCACGAACAAGACCCCCGACGACCCCGTAGGAGGCACGAACACCTAACCTGGGACCAATGTAAATTTTAGGAACTGACCGCGTAGTCCCAGGTCCCCCATTTTGAAGTATGACGATAATTTGTAAAAATCACACTTAGACTTGAAAACAGGCCGTTAAAGTGTGAAAACTGGAACTAGCCCCCAAACGACCCCGTAGGAGGAACGAACACCTCGTACGAGACCAATGTAACCTGTAGAAACTTACCGCATAGTCTCGGGTCTCCCGATTTGACAGTGTGACGATAACTTGTAAAAATCACACTTAGACATGAAACCAGACCGTTAAAGGGTGAAAACTGGTACCAGCCCCCAAACGACCCCGTAAGAGGCACGAACACCTCTTACGGGACCAATGTAACTTGTAGGAACTGACCACGTAGTCCCGGGTCTCCCGATTTGAGAGTATGACGATAATTTTCCAAAATCACATTTAGAATTGAAAACAGGCCGTCAAAGGGTGAAAACCCGAACAATACCCCCGACGACCCCGTAGGAGGCACGAACACCTCACTCGGGACCAATGTAACTTGTAGGAACTGACCGCATAGTCCCAGGTCTCCTAGTTTGAAAGTATGACAACAATTTACAAAAATCACACTTAGACTTCAAAATAGGCCGTTAATGGGTGAAATCCCGAACCAGCCCCCAAACGACCCCGTATGAGGAACGAAGACCTCACACGGGACCAAAATAACTTGTAGGACTGATCGCGTAGTCTCGGGTCTCCCGATTTGACAATGTGACGATAATTTGCAAAACTCACACTTAGACATGAAAACAGGCCGTTAACGGGTGAAAACAGGTACCAGCCCCCAAACGACCCCGTTGGAGTCACGAACACCTCGCACGGGACCAATGTAACTAGTAGGAACTGACCGCACAGTCCTGAGTCTACCGGTTTGAGAGTATGATGATAATTTGCCAAAATCACATTTAGAATTGAAAATAGGCCATCAAAGGGTGAAAACCCGAACAAGCCCCCCGACTTCCCCGTCAGAGGCACGAACACGTCGCACGGGACCAATGAACTTGTAGGAATGGACCGCGTAATCCCATGTTTCTCGATTTGAATGTATGACAATAATTTGCAAAAATCACACTTAGACTTGAAAACAGACCGTTAAAGGGTGAAAACTTGAACCTGCCCCCAAACGACCCCGTAAGAGGCACGAACACCTCGCACGGGACCAATGTAACTTGTAGGAACTGACCGCGTAGTCCCGGGTCTCCCGATATGAGGGTATGATGATAATTCACAGAAATCACCACTTAGACTTGAAAACAGGCCGTTAAAGGGTAAAAACCCGAACCAGCCCCCAAACGACCCCGCAGGAGGCACGAACACCTCGCATGGGACCAATGTAACTTGTAGGAACTGCCTGCGTAGTCTCGGGGTTCTCTATTTGAAAGTGCCACAATAATTTCCAAAAATCACACTTAGACATGAAAATAGGCCGTTAAAGGGTGAAAACCCGAACCATCCCCCAAACGACCCTATAGGAGGCACGAATGCCTCGGATGGGACCAATGTAACTTTTGGGAACTAACCGCGTAGTCCCGAGTCTCCTGGTTTTATAATGTGATGATAATTTGCAAAAATCACACTTAGACTTGAAAATCGGCTGTTAAAGGTTAAAAACCCAGACCAACCCCCAGACGACCCCGTAGGAGGCTCGATCACCTAGCACGGGACCAATCAAACATATAGGAACTGACCGCATAGTCCCGGGTCTCCCGGTTTGTGAGTATGATGATAATTTTCCAAAATCACACTTAGACTAGAAAGCATGCCGTTAAAGGGTGAAAACTCGAACCAACCCCCAAACGACCCCGTAGGAGGCACGAATAACTCGCACGAGACCAATACAACCTGTAGGAACTGACCACCTAGTCCCGGGTATCTCGGTCTAAGACTATGACAATAATTTGCCAAAATCACACTTAGATTTGAAAATAGGACATTAAAGGGAGAAAACTCAAACTAGCCCCCCCACGAACCCGTAGGAGCCACGAACTCCTCGCACGGGACCAATGTAACTTGTAGGAACTGATCGCACAGTTCCGAGTCTCCCGGTTTGAGAGTATGATGTAATTTACAAAAATCACACTTAGACTTGAAAGTAGGCTGTTAGAGGGTGAAAACCCGAACCAGCCCCCAAATGACCCCGTAGGAGGCAGGAACACCTCGCAAGGGACGAATGTGACTTGTAGGAACTCACCTCGTGGTCCCACATCTCCCAATTTAAGAGTATTACGATAATTTGGAAAAATCACCACTTAGACTTGAAAATAGGCCATTAAAGGGTGAAAACCCGAACCAGCCCTCAAACGACCCCGTAGGAGGTACAAACACCTCGCACGGAACCAATGTAACATGTAGGAACCGACCGCATAGTCCTGGGTCTCCCGGTTTGAGACTATGATGATAATTTTCCAAAATAAAACTTAGACTTAAAAACTGGCCGTTAAAGGGTGAAAACCTGAACCAGCCCCCAAACGACCCCATAGTAGGCACGAACGCCTCGCAAGGGACCAATGTAACTTGTTGGAACTGACCGTGTAATTTCGAGTTTCCCGATTTGAGAGTATTATGATAATTTGCCAAAATCAAATTTAGAATTAAAAACAAGCTGTCAAAGGGTGAAAACCCGAACAAGCCCCCATACGACCCCATAGGAGGGACGAACGCCTCGCACGGGACCAATGCAACTTGTAGGAACTAACCGCATAGTCCCAGGTCTCCCGATTTGAGAGTATGACTATAATTTGCAAAAATCACCACTTAGACTTGAAAACAGGCCGTTAAAGGGTGAAAACCCAAACCAGCACCCAAACGACCCTGTAGGACGCACGAACACCTGGCACAGGACCAATGTAACTTATAGGAACTGACCATGTAGTCCCGGGTCGCCCGGTTTGAGAGTATGACGATAATTTACAAAAATCACCGTTAGACTTGAAAACAAGCCATTAAAGGGTGAAAACCCGAACTAGCCCCCAAGCGACCCCATAGGAGGCACGGACACCTAGCACGGGACCAATGTAACTTCTAGGAACTGACCGCATTGTCCCTGGTCTCCCAATTTGAGAGTGTGATGATAATTTGCAAAAATCTCCTCTTAGACCTGAAAACTGGCCATAAAAGGGTGAAAACCTCTAACCAGCCCCCAAATGACCCCGTAGGAAGCACAAACACCTCGTACGGGACCGATGTAACTTGTAGGAACTGGCCGCGTAGTCCTGGGTCTCCCGAAATGAAAGTGCGATGATAATTTTGAAAAATCACACTTAGAAATGACAACAGGACGTTAGAGGATGAAAACTGGTACCAGCCCACAAATGACACCGTAGGAGGCACGAACACCTCGCACAAAACTAATGTAACAAGTAGGAACTGATCGCGTAGTCCCGGGTCTCTCGATTTAAGAGTATGATGATAATTTTCAAAAATTACACTTAGACTTGAAAACAGGCCGTTAAAGGGTGAAAACCCGAACCAGCGCCCAAACAACTCCATAGGTTGCACGAACGCCTCGCACGTGACCAATGTAACTTGCAAGAATTGACCGCATAATCTCGGGTTTCCCGATTTGAGAGTATGACAGTAATTTTCCAAAATCACATTTCGAATTGAAAACAGGCCATCAAATGGTGAAAATACGAACAAGCCACCCTACGACCCCGTAGGAGGCACGAACACCTCACACGGGACCAATATAACTTTTAGGAGCAGACCGCGTAGTCCCAGGTCTCCCGATTTGAAGTATGACGATAATTTGTAAAAATCACACTTAGACTTGAAAACAGGCCGTTAAAGTGTGAAAACCCGAACTAGCCCCCAAACGACCTCGTAGGAGGAACGAACACCTCGCACGAGACAAATGTAACTTGTAGAAACTTACCGCATAGTCTCGGGTCTCCCGATTTGACAGTGTGACGATAATTTGTGAAAATCACACTTAGACAAGAAACCAGGCCGTTAAAGGGTAAAAACCGGTACCAGGCCCCAAACGACCCCGTAAGGGGAACGAACACCTCGCACGAGACCAATGTAACTTGTACGAACTGTCCACGTAGTCCCGAGTCTACCGATTTGAGAGTATGACGATAATTTGCCAAAATCACATTTAGAATTGAAAACCAGCCGTCAAAGGGTGAAAACCCGAACAAGACCCCCGAAGACCCCGTAGGAGGCACGAACACCTCACACGGGACCAATGTAACTTATAGGAACTGACTGCCTAGTCCCAGGTCTCCCAGTTTGAAAGTATGACAATAATTTAGAAAAATCACACTTAGATATGAAAACAGGTCGTTAAAGGGTGAAATCCCGAACCAACCCCCAAACTACCCCGTAGGAGGAACGAACACCTAGCACGGGACCAATGTAACTTGTAGGACGGACCGCATAGTCTCGGGTCTCCCGATTTGACAATGTGACGATAATTTACAAAACTCACACTTAGACATGAAAAGAGGTCGTTAACAGGTGAAAACAGGTACAAGCCCCCAAACGACCCCGTTGGAGGCACGAACACCTCGCCCTGCACCAATGTAACTTGTAGGAACTAACCACGTAGTCCCAGGTCTCCCGAGTTGAGAGTATGATGATAATTTGAAAAAATCACACTTAGACTTGAAAATAGGCCGTTACGGGTGAAAACCCGAACCAACCCCCAAACGACCCAGTATGAGACACGAACACCTCGCACGGGACCATTGTAACTTGTAGGAACTGACCGCATAGTCCCGGGTATCTTGATCTGATACTATGACAATAATTTGCCAAAGTCACACATAGACTTAAAAATAGGCCGTTAATGGGTGAAAATTCGAACGAGCACCTTGCACGGGACCAATTTAACTTGTAGGAACTGACCACATAGTCTCGGGTCTCCCGGTTTGAAAGTGTGATGATAATTTGCTAAAATCACACTTAGACATGAAAACAGGTCGTTAAAGGGTGAAAACCGGTACCAACTCCCAAATGACCCCGTAGGAGGCACGAACACCTCGCACGGGACCAAGGTAACTTCTAGGAACTGATCGCGTAGTCCCGGGTCTCCCGGTTTGAGAGTATTATGATAATTTTCCAAAATAACACTTAGACTTGAAAACAGGCCGTTAAAGGGTGAAAACCCGAACCAGCCCCCAAACGACCTCTTAGGAGGCATGAACGCCTCTCACGGGACCAATCTAACTTGTTGGAACTGATCGCATTGTCTTGGGTCTCTCGGCTTGAGATTGTGATGATAATTTGCCAAAATCACACTTACACTTGAAACAGGCCGTTAAAGGGTGAAAACCCTAACCTGCCCCTAAACGACCCCGTAGGAGGAACGAATCCCTCGCACGGGACCAATGGAACTTTTAGGAACTGACCGCGTAGTCCCGGGTCTCATGATTTAAGAGTATAACGATAATTTGCAAAAGTCACAACTTAGACTTGAAAACATGCCGTTATGGGGTGAAAACCCGAACCAGCCCCAAACGACCGCGTAGGAGACACGAGCACCTCGCAAGGGACAAATGTAACTTGTAGGAACTGACCACATAGTCTCGGGTCTCCCGGTTTGACAATATGATGATAATTTGCAAAAATCACTCTTAGACTTGAAATTAGGCCGTTAAAGGGTGAAAACCCGATCCCGCCCCCAAACGACCCCGTAGGAGGCATGAGCACCTCCTACGGGACCAATGCAACTTGTAGGAACTGACCACGTAGTCCCGGGTATCCCGGTCTCAGACTATGACAATAATTTACCTAAATCATACTTAGACTTGAAAATAGGCCGTTAATGGGTGAAAACTCGAAAAATCCCCCCCAAGCCCCCGTATGAGGCACGAACACCTCGCACGGGACCAATGTAACTTGTAGGAACTGACCGCATAGTTCCGGGTCTCCTTGTTTGTGAGTATGATGAAAATTTGCAAAAATCACACTTAGACATGAAAGAAGTTCATTAAAGGGTGAAAACCCGAACCAACCCCCAAACGACCCCGTTGGAGGCACGAACACCTAGTACGGGACGAATCTAATTTATAGGAACTGATCGCATAGACCCGGGTCTCCCGGTTTGAGAGTATGATGTTAATTTGCTAAAATCACACTTAGACTTGAAACAGGCCGTTAAAGGGTGAAAACCCTAACCTGCCCCTAAACGACCCCGTAGGAGGAACGAATGCCTCGCACGGGACCAATGGAACTTGTAGGAACTGACCGCGTAGTCCCGGGTCTCACGATTTGAGAGTATAATGATAATTTGCAAAAGTCACAACTTAGACTTGAAAACATGCCATTATAGGGTGAAAACCCGAACCAGCCCCAAACGACCGCGTAGGAGACACGAGCACCTCGCATGGGGCAAATGTAACTTGTAGGAACTGACCACATAGTCTCGGGTCTCCCGATTTGAGATTATGATGATAATTTGCAAAAATCACTCTTAGACTTGAAAATAGGCCGTTAAAGGGTGAAAACCCGATCCCGCCCCCAAACGACCCCGTAGGAGGCATGAGCACCTCCTACGGGACCAATGCAACTTGTAGGAACTGACCACGTAATCCCGGGTATCCCGGTCTCAGACTATGACAATAATTTACCTAAATCATACTTAGACTTGAAAATAGGCCGTTATTGGGTGAAAACTCAAAAAATCCCCCCCAAGACCCCGTATGAGGCACGAACACCTCGCATGGGACCAATGTAACTTGTAGGAACTGACCGCATAGTTTCGGGTCTCTTTGTTTGTGAGTATGATGAAAATTTGCAAAAATCACACTTAGACTTGAAAGAAGTTCATTAAAGGGTGAAAACCCGAACCAACCCCCAAACGACCCCGTAGGAGGCACGAACACCTAGCACGGGACGAATCTAATTTATAGGAACTGATCGCATAGTCCCGGGTCTCCCGGTTTGAGAGTATGATGATAATTTGCTAAAATCACACTTAGACTTGAAACAGGCCGTTAAAGGGTGAAAACCTGAACCTTCCCTTAAACGACCCCGTAGGAGGAAAGAACACCTCGCACGGGACTAATGTAACTTATAGGAACTGACCGCGTAGTCCCGGGTCTCCCGGTTTGACAGTATGACGATAATTTGCAATAATCACACTTAGACTTGAAAATAGGTCGTTAAAGGGTGAAAACTTGAACCAACCCCCAAACGACCCCGTAGGAGGCACGAACACCTCGCACGGGACCAATGTAACTTGTAGGAACTGACCGCGTAGGCCCGGGTCTCCCAATTTGAGAGAATGATGATAATTTGCGAAAATCACCACTTAGACTTGGAAACAGGCCGTTAAAGGGTGAAAACCCAAACCAGCCCCCAAACGACCCCGTAGGAGGAACGAACACCTGGCACAGGACCAATGTAACTTATAGGAACTGACCGTGTAGTCCCATGTCTCCCGGTTTGAGAGTATGATGATAATTTGCAAAAATCACCCCATAGAGTTGAAAATAGGCCGTTAAAGGGTGAAAACCCGAACCAGCCCCAAGACGACTCCGTAGGAGGCACGAACACCTCCTATGGGACCAATGTAACTTGTAGGTACTAACCGCGTAGTCACGGGTCGCCTCGTTTGAAAGTGCGATGATAATTAGCAAAAATCACACTTAGACATAAAACAAGTCGTTAAAGGGTGAAAACCCGAACCAGCCCCCAAACGACCCCGTAGGAAGCACGAATAACTCGCACGGGACCAATGCAACTTGTAGGAACTGACCGCGTAATCCCGGGTATCCCGGTCTGAGACTATGACAATAATTTGCCAAAATCACACTTAGATTTGAAAATAGGCTGTTAAAGGGTGAAAACTCGAACCAGCCCCCCACGAACTCGTATGAGGCACGAACACCTCGCGCGGGACCAATGTAACTTGTAGGAACTGATCGCGCAGTTCTGAGTCTCCTAGTTTGAGAGTATGACGTAATTTACAAAAATCACACTTAGACATGTAAACAGGACGTTAAAGGGTGAAAACCGATACCAGCCCCCAAACGACCCCGTAGGAGACACGAACACCTCATACGGGACCAAGGTAACTTGTAAGAACTGACAGCGTAATCCCGGGTCTCCCGATTTGAGAGTATTACGATAATTTTCCAAAATTACACTTAAACTTGAAAACAGGTCGTTAGAGGGTTAAAACCCGAACCGTCCCCCAAACGACCTCGTAGGAGGCACGAACACCTCGCACGGGACCAACGTAACTTGTAGGAACTAACCGCGTATTCCCGAGTCTCCTAGTTTGAGAGTATGACAATAATTTGCAAAAATCACACTTAGACTTTAAAACTGGCCGTTAAAGGTTGAAAACTCGAACCAGCCCCCAAATGACCCCGTAGGAGGCACGAGAGCCTCGCACGGGACAAATCTAACTTGTAGGAACTGACCGCGTAGTCCCGGGTCTGCCGGTTTGAGAGTATGATGATAATTTGCCTAAATCACACTTAGACTTAAAACAGGCCGTTAAAGGGTGAAAACCCGAACCTGCCCCTAAACGACCCCGTAGGAGGAACGAATGCCTCGCACGGTACCAATGGAACTTGTAGGAACTGACCGCGTAGTCCCGGGTCTCCCAATTTGAGAGTATACCGATAATTTTCAAAAATCACCACTTAGACATGAAAACTAGCCGTTATAAGGAGAAAACCCGAACCAGCCCCCAAACGACCGCGTAGGAGGCACGAACACCTGGCATTGGACTAATGTAACTTATAGGAATTGACCACGTAGTCCCGGGTCTCCCGATTTGAGAGTATGATGATAATTTTCAAAAATCACTCTTAGACTTGAAAATAGGCCGTTAAAGGGTGAAAATCCGAACAAGCCCCCAAACGACCCTATAGGACGCACGAACACCTCGCACGGGACGAATCTAACTTGTAGGAACTGACCGCGTAGCCTGGGGTCTCCCAATTTGAGAGTATGATGATAATTTTCAAAAATCACTCTTAGACTTAAAAACAAGTCGTTAAAGGGTGAAAACCCGAACCAGCCCCCAAACGACCTCGTAGGAGGCACGAACGCCTCGCACGGGACCAATGTAACTTGTATGAACTAACCGCGTATTCCCGAGTCTCCCAGTTTGAGAGTATGACAATAATTTGCCAAAATCACATTAGAATGGAAAACAAGCCGTTAAAGGTTAAAAACTCGATCCAGCCCCCAAATGACCCCGTAGGAGGCATGAACACCTCGCACGGGACGAATCTAACTTGTAAGAACACATTGCGTAGTCCCAGGTTTCCCGGTTTGAGAGTATGATGATAGTTTGCAAAAATCAAACTTAGACTTGAAACAGGCCGTTAAAGGGTGAAAACCCGAACCTGCCCCTAAACGACCCCGTAGGACGAACGAATGCCTCGCACGGGACCAATGGAACTTGTAGGAACTGATCGGTAGTCCCGGGTCTCCTGATTTGAGAGTATAACAGTAATTTGCAAAAATCACCAATTAGACTTGAAAACAGGTCGTTATAGGGTGAAAACCCCAACTAGCCCCCAAATGACGGCGTAGGAGGCACGAACACCTCGCACGGGACCAATGCAACTTATAGGAACTAACCGCGTAGTCCCGGGTATCCCGATGTGAGACTATGAAAATAATTTGGCAAAATCACACTTAAACTTCAAAATAGGCCGTTAATGGGTGAAAACTTGAACTAGCCCCCCCAAGACCCCGTATGAGGCACGAAAACCTCACACGGGACCAATGTAACTTGTAGGAACTGATAGCGTAGTTCCGGGTCTCCTTCTTTGAGATTATGATGATAATTTGCCAAAATCACACTTAGACTAGAAAGAGGCCATTAAAGGGTGAGAACCCGAACCTGCCCTTAAACGACCCCGTAGGAGGAACGAACACCTCGCACGGGTCCAATGTAACATATAGTAACTGACCGCGTAGTCTCGGGTCTCCCGGTTTGAGAGTATGATGATAATTTGCCAAAATCACATTTAGAATTGAAAATAGGCCGTCAAAGGGTGAAAACCCGAACAAGCGCCCTGACGACCCCGTAGGAGGCACGAACACCTCCCACGGGACCAATGTAACTTGTAGGAACTGATCGCGTAGTCCCAGGTCTCCCAGTTTGAAAGTATGATGATAATTTGCAAAAATCACACTTAGACTTGAAAACAGGCCGTTAAAGGGTGAAAACTAGAACCAGCCCCCAAACGACCCCGTAGGAGGCACGAACACCTCGCATGGGACCAATGTAACTTCTAGGAACTGACCGCGTAGTCACGGGTCTCTCGGTTTGAAAGTGCGATGATAATTTGCAAAAATCACACTTAGATATGAAAACAAGTCGTTAAAGGGTGAAAACTAGAACCAGCCCCCAAACGACCCCGTAGGAGGCACGAACAACTCGCATGGGACCAATGCAACTTATAGGAACTGACCGCGTAGTCCCGAGTATAACGGTCTGAGACTATGAAAATAATTTACCAAAATCACACATAGATTTGAAAATAGGCCGTTAAAGGGTGAAAACTCGAACCAACCCCCCACGGACCTGTAGGAGGCACGCACACCTCGCAAGGGACCAATGTAACTTGTAGGAACTGACCGTGCAGTTTCGAGTCTCCCAGTTAGAGAGTATGACGTAATTTGCAAAAATCAATCTTAGACTTGAAAGCATGCTGTTAAAGGGTGAAAACCCGAACCAGCCCCCAAATGACCCCGTAGGAGGCACGAACACCTCGCATGGGACCAATGCAACTTGTAGGAACTAATCTCATAGTCCCAGGTATCCTGATCTGACATTATCACAATAATTTACCAAAATCACACTTGGACTTGAAAATAGGCCGTTAATGGGTGAAAACTCGAACTGGCCCCCCCACGACCCTGTAGGAGGCACGGACACCTCGCACGGGACCAATATAACTTGTAGGAACTGACTTCATAGTCCCGGGTCTCCCGATTTGAGAGTATGACGATAAGTTGGAAAAATCACCACTTAGACTTGAAAATAGGCCGTTAAAGCGTGAAAACCCGAACGAGCCCTCAAACAACCCCGTAGGAGGCATGAACACATTGCACGAGACCAATGTAACTAGTAGGAACTGATCGCGTAGTCCCGAGTCGCCCGGTTGGAGAGTGAGATGATAATTTGGCAAAATCACACTTAGACTTGAAACAGGCCGTTAAAGGTTGAAAACTCGAACCAGCCCTCAAACGCCCCCATTGGAGGCACGAACACCTTGCACAGGACCAATCCAACTTGTAGGAACTGAAGGCGTAGTCCCGGGTCTACCGGTGTGAAAGTGTGTTGATAATTTTCTTAAATCGTACTTAGAAATGAAAACAGGCCGTTAAAGGGTGAAAACCGGTACCAACCCCCAAACGATCACGTAGGATGCACGAACGCCTCGCACGGGACAAATGTAACTTGTAGGAACTGATCGCATAGTCCTGGGTCTCCCGGTTTGAGAGTATAACAATAATTTTCCAAAATTAAACTTAGACTTGAAAACAGGCCGTTAAAGGGTGAAAACCCAAACCAGCCCCCAAACGACCTCGTAGGAGGCATGAACGCCTCGTAAGGGACCAATGTAACTTGTAGGAACTAACCGCATAGTCCCGAGTCTCCCGGATTGAAAGTATGACGATAATTTGCAAAAATCAGACTTAGACTTGAAAATAGGCCGTTAAAGGTTAAAAACCCGAACCAGCCCCCAAACGACCTCATAGGAGGCACGAACATCTCGCACGGGACCAATCTAACTTGTAGGAACTGATCGTGTAGTCCCGGGTCTCCCAATTTGAGAGTATGATGATAATTTGCCAAAATCATACTTAGACTTGAAACAGGCTGTTAAAGGGCGAGAACCCGAACAGACCCTAAACGATCTCGTAGGAGAAACGAACACCTCGTACGGGACCCATGTAACTTGTAGGAAATGACCGCATAGTCCCGATTGTCCCGATTTGAGAGTATGATGATAATTTGCATAAATCACCACTTAGACTTGAAAATAGGCTGTTAAAGGGTGAAAACCAGAACCAGCCCCCAAACGACCCCGTAGGAGGCACGAATAACTCGCATGGGACCAATGCAACTTATAGGAACTGACCGCGTAGTCCCGAGTATAACGGTCTGAGACTATGAAAATAATTTACCAAAATCACACATAGATTTGAAAATAGGCCGTTAAAAGGTGAAAACTCGAACCAACCCCCCACGGACCTGTAGGAGGCACGCACACCTCGCAAGGGACCAATGTAACTTGTAGGAACTGACCGTGCAGTTTCGAGTCTCCCAGTTTGAGAGTATGACGTAATTTGCAAAAATCAATCTTAGACTTGAAAGCATGCTGTTAAAGGGTGAAAACCCGAACCAGCCCCCAAATGACCCCGTAGGAGGCACGAACACCTCGCATGGGACCAATGCAACTTGTAGGAACTAATCGCATAGTCCCAGGTATCCTGATCTGACACTATCACAATAATTTACCAACATCACACTTGGACTTGAAAATAGGCCGTTAATGGGTGAAAACTCGAACTGGCCCCCCCCACGACCCTGTAGGAGGCACGGACACCTCGCACGGGACCAATATAACTTGTAGGAACTGACTTCATAGTCCCGGGTCTCCCGATTTGAGAGTATGACGATAAGTTGGAAAAATCACCACTTAGACTTGAAAATAGGCCGTTAAAACGTGAAAACCCGAACGAGCCCTCAAACAACCCCGTAGGAGGCATGAACACATTGCACGAGACCAATGTAACTAGTAGGAACTGATCGCATAGTCCCGAGTCGCTCGGTTGGAGAGTGAGATGATAATTTGGCAAAATCACACTTAGACTTGAAACAGGCCGTTAAAGGTTGAAAACTCGAACCAGCCCTCAAACGCACCCATTGGAGGCACGAACACCTTGCACGGGACCAATCCAACTTGTAGGAACTGAAGGCGTAGTCCCGGGTCTACCGGTGTGAAAGTGTGTTGATAATTTTCTTAAATCGTACTTAGACATGAAAACAGGCCGTTAAAGGGTGAAAACCGGTACCAACCCCCAAACGATCACGTAGGATGCACGAACGCCTCGCACGGGACAAATGTAACTTGTAGGAACTGATCGCATAGTCCTGGGTCTCCCGGTTTGAGAGTATAACAATAATTTTCCAAAATTAAACTTAGACTTGAAAACAGGTCGTTAAAGGGTGAAAACCCGAACCAGCCCCCAAACGACCTCGTAGGAGGCATGAACGCCTCGTAAGGGACCAATGTAACTTGTAGGAACTAACCGCATAGTCCCGAGTCTCCCGGATTGAAAGTATGACGATAATTTGCAAAAATCAGACTTAGACTTGAAAATAGGTCGTTAAAGGTTAAAAACCCGAACTAGCCCCCAAACGACCTCATAGGAGGCACGAACATCTCGCACGGGACCAATCTAACTTGTAGGAACTGATCGTGTAGTCCCGGGTCTCCCAATTTGAGAGTATGATGATAATTTGCCAAAATCATACTTAGACTTAAAACAGGCTGTTAAAGGGCGAAAACCCGAACAGACCCTAAACGATCCCGTAGGAGAAACGAACACTTCGTACGGGACCCATGTAACTTGTAGGAAATGACCGCATTGTCCCGATTTGAGAGTATGATGATAATTTGCATAAATCACCACTTAGACTTGAAAATAGGCTGTTAAAGGGTGAAAACCCGAACCAGCCCGCAAATGACCCCGGAGGAGGCACCAACACCTGACACGAGACCAATGTAACTTGTAGGAACTGACCGCGTAGTCCCTTATCCCCCGGTTTGAGAGTATGACGATAATTTGCAAAAGTCACAACTTAGACTTGAAAACATGCCGTTATAGGGTGAAAACCCGAACAAGCCACCAAACAACCCCGTAGGAGGCACGAACGCCTCGCATGGGACCAATGTAACTTGTAGGAACTGACCACATAGTCTCGGGTCTCCCGGTTTGAGAATATGATGATAATTTGCAAAAATCACTCTTAGACTTGAAATTAGGCCGTTAAAGGGTGAAAACCCGATCCCGCCCCCAAACGACCCCGTAGGAGGCATGAGCACCTCCTACGGGACCAATGCAACTTGTAGGAACTGACCACGTAGTCCCGGGTATCCCGGTCTCAGACTATGACAATAATTTACCTAAATCATACTTGGACTTGAAAATAGGCCGTTAATGGGTGAAAACTCAAAAAATCCCCCCCAAGACCCCGTATGAGGCACGAACACCTCGCACGGGACCAATGTAACTTGTAGGAACTGACCGCATAGTTCCGGGTCTCCTTGTTTGTGAGTATGATGAAAATTTGCAAAAATCACACTTAGACATGAAAGAAGTTCATTAAAGGGTGAAAACCCGAACCAACCCCCAAACGACCCCGTAGGAGGCACGAACACCTAGCACGGGACGAATCTAATTTATAGGAACTGATCGCATAGTCTCGGGTCTCCCGGTTTGAGAGTATGATGATAATTTGCTAAAATCACACTTAGACTTGAAACAGGCCGTTAAAGGGTGAAAACCCTAACCTGCCCCTAAACGACCCCGTAGGAGGAACGAATGCCTCGCACGGGACCAATGGAACTTATAGGAACTGACCGCGTAGTCCCGGGTCTCACGATTTGAGAGTATAACGATAATTTGCAAAAGTCACAACTTAGACTTGAAAACATCCCGTTATAGGGTGAAAACCCGAACCAGCCCCAAACGACCGCGTAGGAGACTCGAGCACCTCGCATGGGACAAATGTAACTTGTAGGAACTGACCACATAGTCTCGGGTCTCCCGGTTTGAGAATATGATGATAATTTGCAAAAATCACTCTTAGACTTGAAAATAGGCCGTTAAAGGGTGAAAACCCGATCCCGCCCCCAAACGACCCCGTAGGAGGCATGAGCACCTCCTACAGGACCAATGCAACTTGTAGGAACTGATCACGTAGTCCCGGGTATCCCGGTCTCAGACTATGACAATAATTTACCTAAATCATACTTAGACTTGAAAATAGGCCGTTAATGGGTGAAAACTCAAAAAATCCCCCCCAAGACCCCGTATGAGGCACGAACACCTCGCACGGGACCAATGTAACTTGTAGGAACTGACCGCATAGTTCCGGGTCTCCTTGTTTGTGAGTATGATGAAAATTTGCAAAAATCACACTTAGACATGAAAGAAGTTCATTAAAGGGTGAAAACCCGAACCAACCCCCAAACGACCCCGTAGGAGGCACGAACACCTAGCACGGGACGAATCTAATTTATAGGAACTGATCGCATAGTCTCGGGTCTCCCGGTTTGAGAGTATGATGATAATTTGCTAAAATCACACTTAGACTTGAAACAGGCCGTTAAAGGGTGAAAACCCTAACCTGCCCCTAAACGACCCCGTAGGAGGAACGAATGCCTCGCACGGGACCAATGGAACATATAGGAACTGACCGCGTAGTCCCGGGTCTCCCGGTTTGACAGTATGACGATAATTTGCAATAATCACACTTAGACTTGAAAATAGGTCGTTAAAGGGTGAAAACTTGAACCAACCCCCAAACGACCCCGTAGGAGGCACGAACACCTCGCACGGGACCAATGTAACTTGTAGGAACTGACCGCGTAGGCCCGGGTCTCCCAATTTGAGAGAATGATGATAATTTGCGAAAATCACCACTTAGACTTGGAAACAGGCCGTTAAAGGGTGAAAACCCAAACCAGCCCCCAAACGACCCCGTAGGAGGAACGAACACCTGGCACAGGACCAATGTAACTTATAGGAACTGACCGTGTAGTCCCATGTCTCCCGGTTTGAGAGTATGATGATAATTTGCAAAAATCACCCCTTAGAGTTGAAAATAGGCCGTTCAAGGGTGAAAACCCGAACCAGCCCCAAGACGACTCCGTAGGAGGCACGAACACCTCGTATGGGACCAATGTAACTTGTAGGTACTAACCGCGTAGTCACGGGTTGCCTCGTTTGAAAGTGCGATGATAATTAGCAAAAATCACACTTAGACATAAAACAAGTCGTTCAAGGGTGAAAACCCGAACCAGCCCCCAAACGACCCCGTAGGAAGCACGAATAACTCGCACGGGACCAATGCAACTTGTAGGAACTGACCGCGTAGTCCCGGGTATCCCGGTCTGAGACTATGACAATAATTTGCCAAAATCACACTTAGATTTGAAAATAGGCCGTTAAAGGGTGAAAACTCGAACCAGCCCCCCACGAACTCGTATGAGGCACGAACACCTCGCGCGGGACCAATGTAACTTGTAGGAACTGATCGCGCAGTTCTGAGTCTCCTAGTTTGAGAGTATGACGTAATTTACAAAAATCACACTTAGACATGTAAACAGGTCGTTAAAGGGTGAAAACCGATACCAGCCCCCAAACGACCCCGTAGGAGACACGAACACCTCATACGGGACCAAGGTAACTTGTAAGAACTGACAGCGTAATCCCGGGTCTCCCGATTTGAGAGTATTACGATAATTTTCCAAAATTACACTTAAACTTGAAAACAGGTCGTTAGAGGGTTAAAACCCGAACCGTCCCCCAAACGACCTCGTAGGAGGCACGAACACCTCGCACGGGACCAACGTAACTTGTACGAACTAACCGCGTATTCCCGAGTCTCCTAGTTTGAGAGTATGACAATAATTTGCAAAAATCACACTTAGACTTTAAAACTGGCCGTTAAAGGTTGAAAACTCGAACCAGCCCCCAAATGACCCCGTAGGAGGCACGAGAGCCTCGCACGGGACAAATCTAACTTGTAGGAACTGACCGCGTAGTCCCGGGTCTGCCGGTTTGAGAGTATGATGATAATTTGCCTAAATCACACTTAGACTTAAAATAGGTCGTTAAAGGGTGAAAACCCGAACCTGCCCCTAAACGACCCCGTAGGAGGAACGAATTCCTCGCACGGTACCAATGGAACTTGTAGGAACTGACCGCGTAGTCCCGGGTCTCCCAATTTGAGAGTATACCGATAATTTTCAAAAATCACCACTTACACTTGAAAACTAGCCGTTATAAGGAGAAAACCCGAACCAGCCCCCAAACGACCGCGTAGGAGGCACGAACACCTGGCATTGGACTAATGTAACTTATAGGAATTGACCACGTAGTCTCGGGTCTCCCGATTTGAGAGTGTGATGATAATTTTCAATAATCACTCTTGGACTTGAAAATAGGGAGTTAAAGGGTGAAAATCCGAACAAGCCCCCAAACGACCCTATAGGACGCACGAACATCTCGCACGGGACGAATCTAACTTGCAGGAACTGACCGCGTAGCCTGGGGTCTCCCAATTTGAGAGTATGATGATAATTTTCAAAAATCACTCTTAGACTTAAAAACAAGTCGTTAAAGGGTGAAAACCCGAACCAGCCCCCAAACGACCTCGTAGGAGGCACGAACGCCTCGCACGGGACCAATGTAACTTGTACGAACTAACCGCGTATTCTCGAGTCTCCCAGTTTGAGAGTATGACAATAATTTGCCAAAATCACATTAGACTGGAAAATAAGCCGTTAAAGGTTAAAAACTCGATCCAGCCCCCAAATGACCCCGTAGGAGGCATGAACACCTCGCACGGGACGAATCTAACTTGTAGGAACACATTGCGTAGTCCCAGGTTTCCCGGTTTGAGAGTATGATGATAGTTTGCAAAAATCACACTTAGACTTGAAACAGGCCGTTAAAGGGTGAAAACCCGAACCTGCCCCTAAACGACCGCGTAGGACGAACGAATGCCTCGCACGGGACCAATGGAACTTGTAGGAACTGATCGGTAGTCCCGGGTCTCCTGATTTGAGAGTATAACAGTAATTTGCAAAAATCACCAATTAGACTTGAAAACAGGTCGTTATAGGGTGAAAACCCCAACCAGCCCCCAAATGACGGCGTAGGAGGCACGAACACCTCGCACGGGACCAATGCAACTTATAGGAACTAACCGCGTAGTCCCGGGTATCCCGATGTGAGACTATGAAAATAATTTGGCAAAATCACACTTAAACTTCAAAATAGGCCGTTAATGGGTGAAAACTTGAACTAGCCCCCCCAAGACCCCGTATGAGGCACGAAAACCTCACACGGGACCAATGTAAATTGTAGGAACTGATAGCGTAGTTCCGGGTCTCCTTGTTTGAGAGTATGATGATAATTTGCCAAAATCACACTTAGACTAGAAAGAGGCCATTAAAGGGTGAGAACCCGAACCTGCCCTTAAAGGACCCCGTAGGAGGAACGAACACCTCGCACGGGTCCAATGTAACATATAGTAACTGACCGCGTAGTCTCGGGTATCCCGGTTTGAGAGTATGATGATAATTTGCCAAAATCACATTTAGAATTGAAAATAGGCCGTCAAAGGGTGAAAACCCGAACAAGCACCGTGACGACCCCGTAGGAGGCACGAACACCTCCCACGGGACCAATGTAACTTGTAGGAACTGATCGCGTAGTCCCAGGTCTCCCAGTTTGAAAGTATAATGATAATTTGCAAAAATCACACTTAGACTTGAAAACAGGCCGTTAAAGGGTGAAAACTAGAACCAGCCCCCAAACGACCCCGTAGGAGGCACGAACACCTCGCATGGGACCAATGTAACTTGTAGGAACTAACCGCGTAGTCACGGGTCTCTCGGTTTGAAAGTGCGATGATAATTTGCAAAAATCACACTTAGATATGAAAACAAGTCGTTAAAGGGTGAAAACCAGAACCAGCCCCCAAACGACCCCGTAGGAGGCACGAACAACTCGCATGGGACCAATGAAACTTATAGGAACTGACCGCGTAGTCCCGAGTATAACGGTCTGAGACTATGAAAATAATTTACCAAAATCACACATAGATTTGAAAATAGGCCGTTAAAGGGTGAAAACTCGAACCAACCCCCCACGGACCTGTAGGAGGCACGCACACCTCGCAAGGGACCAATGTAACTTGTAGGAACTGACCGTGCAGTTTCGAGTCTCCCAGTTTGAGAGTATGACGTAATTTGCAAAAATCAATCTTAGACTTGAAAGCATGCTGTTAAAGGGTGAAAACCCGAACCAGCCCCCAAATGACCCCGTAGGAGGCACGAACACCTCGCATGGGACCAATGCAACTTGTAGGAACTAATCGCATAGTCCCAAGTATCCCGATCTGAAACTATCACAATAATTTACCAACATCACACTTGGACTTGAAAATAGGCCGTTAATGGGTGAAAACTCGAACTGTCCCCCCCACGACCCTGTAGGAGGCACGGACACCTCGCACGGGACCAATATAACTTGTAGGAACTGACTTCATAGTCCCGGGTCTCCCGATTTGAGAGTATGACGATAATTTGAAAAAATCACCACTTAGACTTGAAAATAGGCCGTTAAAGCGTGAAAACCCGAACGAGTCCTCAAACAACCCCGTAGGAGGCATGAACACATTGCACGAGACCAATGTAACTAGTAGGAACTGATCGCGTAGTCCCGAGTCCCCCGGTTGGAGAGTGAGATGATAATTTGGCTAAATCACACTTAGACTTGAAACAAGCCGTTAAAGGTTGAAAACTCGAACCAGCCCTCAAACGCTCCCATTGGAGGCACTAACACCTTGCACAGGACCAATCCAACTTGTAGGAACTGAAGGCGTAGTCCTGGGTCTACCGGTGTGAAAGTGTGTTGATAATTTTTTTAAATCGTACTTAGACATGAAAACAGGCCGTTAAAGGGTGAAAACCGGTACCAACTCCCAAACGATCACGTAGGGTGCACGAACGCCTCGCACGGGACAAATGTAACTTGTAGGAACTGATCGCATAGTCCTGGGTCTCCCGGTTTGAGAGTATAACAATAATTTTCCAAAATTAAACTTAGACTTGAAAACAGGCCGTTGAAGGGTGAAAACCCGAACCAGCCCCCAAACGACCTCGTAGGAGGCATGAACGCCTCGTAAGGGACCAATGTAACTTGTAGGAACTAACCGCATAGTCCCGAGTCTCCCGGATTGAAAGTATGACGATAATTTGCAAAAATCAGACTTAGACTTGAAAATAGGTCGTTAAAGGTTAAAAACTCGAACCAGCCCCCAAACGACCTCATAGGAGGCACGAACATCTCGCACGGGACCAATCTAACTTGTAGGAACTGATCGTGTAGTCCCGGGTCTCCCAATTTGAGAGTATGATGATAATTTGCCAAAATCATACTTAGATTTGAAACAGGCTATTAAAGGGCGAAAACCCGAACAGACCCTAAATGATCCCGTAGGAGAAACGAACACCTCGTACGGGACCCATGTAACTTGTAGGAAATGACCGCATAGTCCCGATTGTCCCGATTTGAGAGTATGATGATAATTTGCATAAATCACCACTTAGACTTGAAAATAGGCTGTTAAAGGGTGAAAACCCGAACCAGCCCGCAAATGACCCCGGAGGAGGCACCAACACCTGACACGAGACCAATGTAACTTGTAGGAACTGACCGCGTAGTCCCGTGTCCCCCGGTTTGAGAGTATGACGATAATTTGCAAAAATCACCACTTAGACTTCAAAATAGGCCGTTAAAGGGTGAAAACCCGAACAAGCCACCAAACAACCCCGTAGGAGGCACGAACGCCTCGCATGGGACCAATGTAACTTGTAGGAACTGACAGTGTAGACTCGGGTCTCTCGGTTTGAAAGTGCGATGAAAATTTGAAAAAATACTTAGACATGAAAACAGGTCGTTAAAGGGTGAAGACCGATACCAGCCCCCAAACAACCCCGTAGGAGGCACGAACACCTCGCACGGGAGAAATGTAACTTGTAGGAACTAACCGCGTAGTTCCGGGTCTCCCGGTTTGGAAGTATGATGATAATTCTCAAAAATCACACTTAGACTTGAAAATTGGCCGTTAAAGGGTGAAAACCCAAACCAACCCCCAACCGACCTCATAGGAGGTACGAACACCTCGAACGGGACTAATGTAACTTGTAGTAACAGAACGCATAGTCTCGGGTCTCCCGATTTCAGAGTGTGACGATAATTTGCCAAAATCACACTTAGACATGAAAATAGGCCGTTAAAGGGTGAAAACCGGTACCAGCCCTCAAACGACCCCGTAGGAGCCACGAACCCCTCGCACAGGACCAATGTAACTTATAGGAACTCACCACGAATTCCCGAGTCTCCCGGTTTAAGAGTGTGATGATAATTGGCAAAAATCACACTTAGACTTGAAAATATGCCGTTAAAGGGTGAACACCTCGCATGGGACCAATGTAACATGTAGGAACTGGCCGCGTAGTTTCGGGCCTCCCGGTTTGAGAGTATGGCGATAGTTTGCAAAAATCACACTTAGACTTGAAAGTAGACCGTTAAAGGGTGAAAACCCGAACCAACCGCCAAACGACCCTGTAGGAGGCATGAACACCTCACACAGGACCAATCTAACTAGTAGGAATGGACCACATAATCCCGGGTCTTCCGATTTGAGAGAATGATGATAATTTGGAAAAATCAGCACTTAGACTTGAAAATAGGTCGTTAAAGGTTAAAAACTAGAACCAGCCCCCAAACGACCCCATAGGAGGCACGAACATCTCGCACGTGACCAATGTAACTTGTAGGAACTGACCGCATAGTCCCGGGTCTCCCGGTTTGAGATTATGACGATAATTTTCCCAATTTGCACATACACTTGAAAACAGGCCGTTAAAGGGTGAAAACCTGAACTAGCTCCCAAATGACCTCGTAGGAGGCACGAACACCTCGTACGGGACCAATGTAACTTGTAGGAAATAATCACGTAGTCCCGAGTCTCTCGATTTAAGAGTATGACGAAAATTTTCAAAAATCACCACTTAACTTGAAAACTGGCCGTTAAAGGGTGAAAACCCGAACCAACCCATAAACGACCACTTAGGAGTCACGAACACCTCGCACGGGACCAATGTAACTTCTAGGAACTGACCGTGTAGTTTCGAGACTCCCGGTTTGAGAGTGTGATGATAATTTGCCAAAATCACACTTATACTTGAAACAGGCCGTTAAAGGGTGAAAACCCGAACCTACCCTAAACGACCCCTTAGGAGGAACAAACACCTCGCATGGGACCAATGTAAGTTGTAGGAACCGATCGCAGAGTCTCGGGTCTCTCGGTTTGAGAGTATGATGATAATTTGCCAAAAATCACATTAAGATTTGAAAATAGGGCGTCAAAGTGTGGAAACCCGAACAAACCCCCCGACGACCCTGTAGGAGGCACGGACATCTCACACGGGACCAATGTAACTTGTAGGAAATGACCGCGTAGTCCCAGGTCTCCCAGTTTGAAAGTATGGCGATAATTTGCAAAATCACATTTAGACATAAAAGCAGGCCGTTAGAGGTTGAAAACCCGAACCAGCCTCCAAACGACCCCGTAGGAGGCACGAACACCTCGGACGGGACCAATGTAATTTATAGGAACTGACCGCGTAGTCTCGGGTCTCTGAATTTGATAGTGTGATGATAATTTTCAAAAATCACACTTAGAAATGAAAACAGGCCGTTAAAGGGTGAAAATTGGTACCATCCCTCAAACGACCCCGTAGGAGGCACGAACACCTCGCACGGGACCAATGTAACTTATAGGAACTGACCACATATTCTCGGGTATCCTGGTTTCAGAGTATGATGATAATTTGCAAAAATCACACTTAGACTTGAAAACAAGCCGTTAAAGGGTGAAAACCCGAACCAACCCCCAAATGACCCCGTAGGAGGCACGAACACCTCGCACGGGACCAATGCAACTTGCAGGAACTGACCACATTATCCCGAGTAACCCGGTCTAAGATTATGACAATAATTTGCCAAATCACACTTAGGCTTGAAAATAGGCCGTTAATGGGTGAAAACACGAACCAGCCCCCCCACGACCCTGTAGGAGGTACGAATACCTCGCACGGGACCCATGTATCATGTAGGAACTGACCGCGTAGTTTCGGGTCTCCAGGTTTTAGAGTGTGATGATAATTTGCAAAAATCACACTTAAACTTGAAAGCAGGCTATTAAAGGGTGAAAACCGGAACCAGCCCCCAAATGACTCTATAGGAGGAACGAACACCTCGCACGGGACCAATCCAACTTGTAGGAACTGACCGTATAGTCCCGGGTCTCCCTATTTGAGAGTATGATGACAATTTGGAAAAATAACCACTTAGACTTGAAAAAAGACCGTTAAAGGGTGAAAACCCGAACCAGCCCTCAAATGACCCCGTAAGAAGCATGAACACCTTGAACGAGACCAATGTAACTTGTAGGAACTGACCGCGTAGTCCCGAGTCTCCCGGTTTGGGAGTATGATGATAATTTACGAAAATCACACTTTGACTTAAAACAGGCCGTTATTGCGTGAAAACCCGAACCTGACCCTAAACGACCCCGTAGGAGGAACGAACACCTCACACGGGACCAATGTAACTTGTAGGAACTAACCGCGTAGTCCCAAGTCTACCGATTTGAGAGTATGACGATAATTTGCCGAAATAACATTTAGAATTAAAAATAAGTCGTCAAAGGGTGAAAAGCCGAATAAGCCACCCGATGACCCCGTAGGAGGCACGAACACCTCACACGAGACCAATGTAACTTGTACTAACTGACCTCATAGCACCAGGTCTCTCGATTTGAAAGTATGACGATAATTTGCAAAAAACACAACTAGACTTGAAAACAGGCGATTAAAGAGTGAAAACTGGTACCAGCCTCCAAACGATCCCGTAGGAGTCATGAACACCTCGCACGGGACCAATGTAACTTGTAGGAACTGATCCCGTAGTCTCGGGTCTCCTAGTTTGACAGTGTGATGACAATTTTCAAAAATCACACTTCGACATGATTATAGGCCGTTAAAGGGTGAAAACCGGTACCATCCCACCAATGAGCCCGTACGAGGTACGAACACCTCGCACGGGACCAATGTAACTTGTAGGAACATACCACGTTGTCTCGGGTCACTGGTTTTGAGAGTATGATGATAATTTGCAAAAATCACACTTAGACATGAAAACAGGCTGTTAAAGGGTGAAAACCCGAACCAGTCCCAAAATGAGCCCGTAGGAGGTACGAATACCTCGCACGGGACCAATGCAACTTGGAGGAACTGACCGCATAGTCACGGGCATCATGATCTCATACTATGACAATAATTTGACAAAATCACACTTAGACTTGCAAATAGGTCATTAATGGGTGAAAACTCGAACCAGCCGCCTACGACCCCGTAGGAGGCATGAACACCTCGCACCTGACCAATGTAACTTGTAGGAACTGACCGCATAGTTTCGTGTCTCCCGGTTTGAGAGTATGATGATAATTTGCAAAAATCACACTTAGACTTGAAAGCAGGTCGTTAAAGGGTGAAAACCCGAACCAGCCTCCAAACGACCCCGTAGGAGGCACGAACACCTCGGACGGGACCAATGCAACTTATAGGAACTGACCGCGTAGTGTCGGGTCTCCGGATTTGATAGTGTGATGATAATTTGCAAAAATCACACTTAGACATGAAAATAGGCCGTTAAAGGGTGAAATTCGGTACCAGCCCTGAAACGACCCCGTAGGAGGCACGACCCCCTCGCACGGGACCAATGTAACTTGTAGCAACTGACCACGTATTCCCGGGTCTCCTGGTTTTAGAGTATGATGATAATTTGGAAAAATCACACTTAGACTTGAAAACAAGCCGTTAAAGGGTGAAAACCTGAACCAGTCCCCAAACGACCCCGTAGGAGGCACGAACACCTCGCACGGGACCAATGCAACTTGTAGGAACTGCCACGTTGTCCCGAGTATCCCGGTCTAAGATTATGACAATAATTAGACAAAATCACACTTAGACTTGGAAATAGGCCGTTAATGGGTGAAAACTCGAACCAGCCCGCCCACGACCCCGTAGGAGGCACGAACACCTCGCATGAGACCAATGTATCATATAGGAACTGACCGCGTAGTTTCGGGTCTCCAGGTTTGAGAGTATGATTGCAAAAATCACACTTAGACTTGAAAGCAGGGCGTTAAAGGGTGAAAACCCGAACCAGCCCCCAAACGACTCTATAGGAGGCACGAACACCTCACACGGGACCAATCCAACTTGTAGGAACTGACCGTATAGTCCCGGGTCTCCCGATTTGAGAGTATGATGATAATTTGGAAAAATAACCTCTTAGACTTGAAAGCAGGCCGTTAAAGGGTGAAAACCCTAACCATCCCTCAAACGACCCCGTAAGAGGCACGCACACCTTGAATATGACCAATGTAACTTGTAGGAACTCACCGCGTAGTCCCGGGTCTCCCAGTTTGGGAGTATGATGATAATTTACAAAAATCACACTTAGACTTGAAACAGGTCGTTAAAGCGTGAAAACTCAAACCTGCCCCTAAACGACCCCGTAGGAGGAGCGAACTCCTCGCACGGGACTAATGTAACTTGTAGGAACTAACCACGTATTCCCGGGTCTACCAATTTGAGAGTAGGACGATAATTTGCCGAAATAACATTTCGAATTAAAAACACGCCGTTAAAGGGTGAAAAGCCAAACAAGCCACCCCATGACCCCGTAGGAGGCACGAACTCCTCACACGAGACCAATGTAACTTGTACGAACTGACAGCATAGTACCTGGTCTCCCGATTTGAAAGTATGAAAATAATTTGCAAGAAACATAACTAGACTTGAAAACAGGCGGTTAAAGGATGAAAACTGGTACCAGCCCCCAAACGATCCCGTAGGTGGCATGAACACCTCACACGGGACCAATGTAACTTGTAGGAACTGATCGCGTAGTCTCGGGTCTCCCAGTTTGATAGTGTGATGATAATTTGCAAAAATCACACTTCGACATGAAAATAGGCCGTTAAAGGGTGAAAACCGGTACCAGCCCACAAATGAGCCTTTAGGAGGTATGAACACCTCGCACGGGACCAATGTAACTTGTAGGAACAGACCACGTAGTCTCGGGTCTTCGATTTTGAGAGTATGATGATAATGTGCAAAAATCACACTTAGACATGAAAAAAGGCCGTTAAAGGGTGAAAACCCGAACCAACCCCAAAATGACTCCATAGGTGGCACGAATAGCTCGCATGGGACCAATGCAACTTGGAGGAACTGACTGCATAGTCACGGGTATCGTGATTTGAGACTATGATAATAATTTGAAAAAATCACACTTAGACATGCAAATAGGTCGTTAATGGGTGAAAACTCGAACCAGACGCCTACGACCCCGTAGGAGTCATGAACACCTCGCACCTGACCAATGTAACTTGTAGGAACTGACCGCATAGTTTTGGGTCTCCCGGTTTGAGAGTATGATGATAATTTGAAAAAATCACACTTAGACTTGAAAGTAGCCCGTCAAAGGGTGAAAACCCGAACCAGATTCCAAACGACCCCGTAGGAGGCATGAACACCAAGGACGGGACCATTGTAACTTATAGGAACTGACCGCGTAGTCTCGGGTCTCTGGATTTAATAGTGTTATGATAATTTGCAAAAATCACACTTAGACATGAAAACAGGCCGTTAAAGGGTGAAAATCCGTACCAACCCTCAAACGACCCCGTAGGAGGCACGAACACCTCGCACGGGACCAATGTAACTTGTAGGAACTGACCACGTATTCCCGGGTCTCCTGGTTTTAGAGTATGATTCTAATTTGCAAAAATCACACTTATACTTGAAAACAAGCCGTTACTGGGTGAAAACCTGAACCAGTCCCCAAACGACCTCATAGGAGGCACGAACACCTCGCACGAGACCAATGCAACTTGTAGAAACTGACCACGTTGTCCCGAGTATCCCGGTCTAAGATTATGATAATAATTTGCCAAAATCACACTTAGACTTGAAAATAGGCCGTTAATGGGTGAAAACTCGAACCAGCCCGCCCACGACCCCATAGGAGGCACGGACACCTCGCACGAGACCAATGTATCATGTAGGAATTGACCGCGTTGTTTCGGGTCTCCAGGTTTGAGAGTATGATAATAATTTGCAAAAATCACACTTAGACTTGAAAGCAGGCCGTTAAAGGGTGAAAACCTGAACCAGCCCCCAAACGACTCTATAGGAGGCACGAACACCTCAAACGGGACCAATCCAACTTGTAGGAACTGACCGTATAGACCCGGGTCCCCCGATTTGAGAGTATGATGATAATTTGGAAAAATAACCACTTAGACTTGAAAGCAGGCCGTTAAAGGGTGAAAACCGTAACCATCCCTCAAACGACCCCGTAAGAGGCATGCACACCTTGAATAAGACCAATGTAACTTGTAGGAACTCACCGCGTAGTCCCGGGTCTCCCGGTTTGGGAGTATAATGATAATTTACCAAACTCACACTTAGACTTGAAACAGGTCGTTGAAGCGTGAAAACCCGAACCTGCCCCTAAACGACCCCGTAGGAGGAGCGAACACCTCGCCCGGGACCAATGTAACTTGTAGGAACTAACCGCGTTGTCCTGGGTCTACCGGTTTGAGAGTATGACGATAATTTGCCAAAATAACATTTAGAATTAAAAACAAGCCGTCAAAGGGTGAAAAGCCGAACAAGCCGCCCGATGACCCCGTAGGAGGCACGAACTCCTCACACAAGACCAATGTAACTTGTACGAACTAAACGCATAGTACCAGGTCTCCCGATTTTAAAGTATGATAATAATTTGCAAAAACCACAACTAGACTTGAAAACAGGCGGTGAAAGGATGGAAACTGGTACCAGCCCCCAAACGATCCCGTAGGTGGCATGAACACCTCGCACGATACCGATGTAACTTGTAGGAACTGATCACGTAGTATCGGGTCTCCCAGTTTGACAGTGTGATGATAATTTGCAAAAATAACACTTCGACATGAAAATAGGTCGTTAAAGGGTGAAAACCGGTACAAGCCCACAAATGAGCCTTTAGGAGGCACGAACACCTCGCACGGGACCAATGTAACTTGTAGGAACAGACCACGTAGTCTCGGGTCTCCGGTTTTGAGAGTATGATGATAATTTGCGAAAATCACAGTTAGACATGAAAAAAGGCCGTTAAAGGGTGAAAACCCGAACCAACCCCAAAATGACCCCGTAGGTGGCACAAATAGCTCGCACGGGACCAATGCAACTTGGAGGAACTGACCGCGTAGTCACGGGTATCGTGATTTGAGACTATGATAATAATTTGACAAAATCACACTTAGACTTGCAAATAGGTCGTTAATGGGTGAAAACTCGAACCAGCCGCCTACGACCCTGTAGGAGGCATGAACACCTCGCACCTGACCAATGTAACTTGTAGGAACTGACCGCATAGTTTCGGGTCTCCCGATTTGAGAGTATGATGATAATTTGCAAAAATCACACATAGACTTGAAAGCAGGCCGTTAAAGGGTGAAAACCCGAACCAGCCTCCAAACGACCCCGTAGGAGGCACGAACACCTCGGACGGGACCAATGCAACTTATAGGAACTGACCGCGTAGTGTCGGGTCTCCAGATTTGATAGTGTGATGATAATTTGCAAAAATCACACTTAGATATGAAAATAGGCCGTTAAAGGGTGAAATTCGGTACCAGCCCTCAAACGACCCCGTAGGAGGCACGAGCACCTCGCACGGGACCAATGTAACTTGTAGCAACTGACCACGTATTCCCGGGTCTCCTGGTTTTAGAGTATGATGATAATTTGCAAAAATCACACTTAGACTTGAAAATAAGTCGTTAAAGGGCGAAAACCTGAACCAGTCCCCAAACGACCCCGTAGGAGGCAGGAACAACTCGCACGGGACCAATGCAACTTGTAGGAACTGACCACGTTGTACCGAGTATCCCGGTCTAAGATTATGACAATAATTAGCCAAAATCACACTTAGACTTGAAAATAGGCCGTTAATGGGTGAAAACTCGAACCAGCCCGCCCACGTCCCAGTAGGAGGCACGAACATCTCGCACGAGACCAATGTATCATGTAGGAACTGACCGCGTAGTTTCGGCTCTCCAGGTTTGAGAGTATGATTGCAAAAATCACACTTAGACTTGAAAGCAGGCCGTTAAAGGGTGAAAACCCGAACCAGTCCCCAAACGACTCTATAGGAGGCACGAACACATCACACGGGACCAATCCAACTTGTAGGAACTGACCGTATAGTCCCGGGTCTCCCGATTTGAGAGTATGATGATAATTTGGAAAAATAACCACTTATACTTGAAAGCAGGCCGTTAAAGGGTGAAAACCCTAACCAGCCCTCAAACGACCCCGTAAGAGGCACGCACACCTTGAATATGACCAATGTAACTTGTAGGAACTCACCGCGTAGTCCCGGGTCTCCCGGTTTGGGAGTATGATGATAATTTACCAAAATCACACTTAGACTTGAAACAGGCCGTTAAAGAGTGAAAACTCGAACCTGCCCCTAAACGACCCCGTAGGAGGAGCGAACTCCTCGCACGGGACCAATGTAACTTATAGGAACTAACCACGTATTCCCGGGTCTACCGATTTGAGAGTAGGACGATAATTTGCCGAAATAACATTTAGAATTAAAAACAAGTCGTTAAAGAGTGAAAAGCCAAACAAGCCACCCCATGACCCCGTAGGAGGCACGAACTCCTCACACGAGACCAATGTAACTTGTACGAACTGACAGCATAGTACCTGGTCTCCCAATTTGAAAGTATGAAAACAATTTGCAAAAAACACAACTAGACTTGAAAACAGGCGGTTAAAGGATGAAAACTGGTACCAGCCCCCAAACGATCCCGTAGGTGGCATGAACACCTCGCACGGGACCAATGTAACTTGTAGGAACTGATCGCGTAGTCTCGGGTCTCCCAGTTTGATAGTGTGATGATAATTTGCAAAAATCACACTTTGACATGAAAATAGGCCGTTAAAGGGTGAAAACCGGTACCAGCCCACAAATGACCCTTTAGGAGGCACGAACACCTCGCACGGGACCAATGTAACTTGTAGGAACAGACCACGTAGTCTTGGGTCTCCGGTTTTGAGAGTATGATGATAATGTGCAAAAATCACACTTAGACATGAAAAAAGGCCGTTAAAGGGTGAAAACCCGAACCAACCCCAAAATGACCCCATAGGCGGCACGAATAGCTCGCATGGGACCAATGCAACTTGGAGGAACTGACCGCATAGTCACGGGTATCGTGATTTGAGACTATGATAATAATTTGAAAAAATCACACTTAGACTTGCAAATAGGTCGTTAATGGGTGAAAACTCGAACCAGACGCCTACGACCCCGTAGGAGGCATGAACACCTCGCACCTGACCAATGAAACTTGTAGGAACTGACCGCATAGTTTCGGGTCTCCCGGTTTGAGAGTATGATGATAATTTTAAAAAATCACACTTAGACTTGAAAGTAGCCCGTTAAAGGGTGAAAACCCGAACCAGATTCCAAACGACCCCGTAGGAGGCACGAACACCTCGGGCAGGACCACTGTAACTTATAGGAACTGACCGCGTAGTCTCGGGTCTCCGGATTTGATAGTGTTATGATAATTTGCAAAAATCACACTTAGACATGAAAACAGGCCGTTAAAGGGTGAAAATCCGTACCAACCCTCAAACAACCCCGTAGGAGGCACGAACACCTCGCACGGGACCAATGTAACTTGTAGGAACTGACCACGTATTCCCGGGACTCCTGGTTTTAGAGTATGATGATAATTTGCAAAAATCACACTTAGACTTGAAAACAAGCCGTTACTGGGTGAAAACCTGAACCAGTCCCCAAACGACCTCGTAGGAGGCACGAACACCTCGTACGGGACCAATGCTACTTGTAGAAACTGACCACGTTGTCCCGAGTATCCCGGTCTAAGATTATGACAATAATTTGCCAAAATCACACTTAGACTTGAAAATAGGCAGTTAATGGGTGAAAACTCGAACCAGCCCGCCCACGACCCCATAGGAGGCACGAACACCTCGCACGAGACCAATGTATCATGTAGGAACTGACCGCGTAGTATAGGGTCTCCAGGTTTGAGAGTATGATGATAATTTGCAAAAATCACACTTAGACTTGAAAGCAGGCCGTTAAAGGGTGAAAACCTGAACCAGCCCCCAAACGACTCTATAGGAGTCACGAACACCTCACACAGGACCAATCCAACTTGAAGGAACTGACCGTATAGACCCGGGTCTCCCGATTTGAGAGTATGATGAGAATTTGGAAAAATAACCACTTAGACTTGAAAGCAGGCGGTTAAAGGGTGAAAACCCTAACCATCCCTCAAACGACCCCGTAAGAGGCATGCACACCTTGAATAAGACCAATGTAACTTGTAGGAACTCACCGCGTAGTCCCGGGTCTCCCGGTTTGGGAGTATAATGATAATTTACCAAACTCACACTTAGACTTGAAACAGGCCGTTGAAGCGTGAAAACCCGAACCTACCCCTAAACGACCCCGTAGGAGGAGCGAACACCTCGCCCGGGACCAATGTAACTTGTAGGAACTAACCGCGTTGTCCCGGGTCTACCGGTTTGAGAGTATGACGATAATTTGCCAAAATAACATTTAGAATTAAAAACAAGCCGTCAAAGGGTGAAAAGCCGAACAAGCCGCCCGATGACCCCGTAGGAGGCACGAACTCCTCACACGAGACCAATGTAACTTGTATGAACTGACAGCATAGTACCAGTTCTCCCGATTTGAAAGTATGAAAATAATTTGCAAAAAACACAACTAGACTTGAAAACAGGCGGTTAAAGGATGAAAACTGGTACCAGCCCTCAAACGATCTCGTAGGTGGTAGGAACACCCCGCACGGGACCAATGTAACTTGTAAGAACTGATCGCGTAGTCTCAGGTCTCCCAGTTTGACAGTGTGATGATAATTTGCCAAAATCACACTTCGACATGAAAATAGGCCGTTAAAGGGTGAAAACCGGTACCATCCCACAAATGAGCCTTGAGGAGGCACGAACACCTCGCACGGGACCAATGTAACTTGTAGGAACAGACCACGTAGTCTTGGGTCTCCAGTTTTGAGAGTATGATGATAATTTGCGAAAATAATACTTAGACATTAAAAAAAGGCCGTTAAAGGGTGAAAACCCGAACCAACCCCAAAACGACCCCATAGGTGGCACGAATAGCTCGCATGGGACCAATGCGACTTGGAGTAACTGACCGCATAGTCCCGGGTATCGTGATTTGAGACTATGATAATAGTTTGACAAAATCACACTTAGACTTGCAAATAGTTCGTTAATGGGTGAAAACTCGAACCAGACGCCTACGACCCCGTAGGAGGCATGAACACCTCGCACCTGACCAATGTAACTTGTAGGGATTGACGGCATAGTTTCAGGTCTCCCGGTTTGAGAGTATGATGATAATTTGCAAAAATCACACTTAGACTTGAAAGCAGCCCGTTAAAGGGTGAAAACCCGAACCAGCCTCCAAACGACCCCGTAGGAGGCACGAACACCTCGGACGGGACCATTGTAACTTATAGGAACTGACCGCGTAGTCTCGGGTCTCCGGATTTGATAGTGTTATGATAATTTGCAAAAATCACACTTAGACATGAAAATAGGCCGTTAAAGGGTGAAAATCCGTACCAACCCCCAAACGATCCCGTAGGAGGCACGAACACCTCGCACGGGACCAATGTAACTTGTAGGAACTGACCACGTATTCTCGGGTCTCCCGGTTTTAGAGTATGACGATAATTTGCAAAAATCACACTTAGACTTGAAAACAAGCCGTTACTGGGTGAAAACCTGAACCAGTCCCCAAACGACCTCGTAGGAGGCACGAACACCTCGCACGGGACCAATGCAACCTGTAGGAACTGACCCCGTTGTCCCGAGTATCCCGATCTAAGATTATGACAATAATTTGCCAAAATCACACTTAGACCGAAAAATAGGCCGTTAATGGGTGAAAACTCGAACTAGCCCGCCCACGACCCCATAGGAGGCACGAACACCTCGCACGAGACCAATGTATCATGTAGGAACTGACCGCGTAGTTTCGAGTCTCCAGGTTTGAGAGTATGATGATAATTTGCAAAAATCACACTTAGACTTGAAAGCAGGCCGTTAAAGGGTGAAAACCTGAACCAACCCCCAAACGACTCTATAGGAGGCACGAACACCTCACACGGGACCAATCCAACTTGTAGGAACTGACCGTATAGACCCGGGTCTCCCGATTTGAGAGTATGATGATAATTTGGAAAAATAACCACTTAGACTTGAAAGTAGGCCGTTAAAGGGTGAAAACCCTAACCATCTATCAAACGACCCCGTAAGAGGCACGCACACCTTGAATAAGACCAATGTAACTTGTAGGAAGTGATCGCGTAGTCCCGGGTGTCCCGGTTTGGGAGTATGATGATAATTTACCAAAAGCACACTTAGACTTGAAACAGGCCGATAAAGCGTGAAAACCCGAACCTGCCCCTAAACGAGCCCGTAGGAGGAACGAACACCTCGCACGGGATCAATGTAACTTGTAGGAACTAACCGCGTATTCCCGGGTCTACCGGTTTGAGAGTATGACGATAATTTGCCGAAATAACAATTAGAATTAAAAACAAGCCGTCAAAGGGTGAAAAGCCGAACAAGCCACCCGATGACCACGTAGGAGGCACGGACACCTCACACGAGACCAATGTAACTTGTACGAACTGGCCTCATAGAACCAGGTCTCTCGATTTGAAAGTATGAAGATAATTTGCAAAAAACACAACTAGACTTGAAAACAGGCGGTAAAAGGATGAAAACTGGTACCAGCCCCCAAACGATCCCGTAGGTGGCATGAACACCTCGCACGGGACCGATGTAACTTGTAGGAACTGATCGCGTAGTCTCGGGTCTCCCAGTTTGATAGTGTAATGATAATTTGGAAAAATCACACTTCGACATGAAAATAGGTCATTAAAGGGTGAAAACCGGTACCAGCCCACAAATGAGCCTTTAGGAGGCACGAACACCTCACACGGGACCAATGTAACTTGTAGGAACAAACCACGTAGTCTCGGGTCTCCGGTTTTGAGAGTATGATGATAATTTGCAAAAATCACACTTAGACATGAAAAAAGGCCGTTAAAGGGTGAAAACCCGAACCAACCCCAAAACGACCCCGTAGGTGGCACGAATAGCTCGCACGGGACCAATGCAACTTGGAGGAACTGACCGCGTAGTCACGGGTATCGTGATTTGAGACTATGATAATGATTTGACAAAATCACACTTAGACTTACAAATCGGTCGTTAATGGGTGAAAACTCGAACCAACCGCCTACGACCCCGTAGGAGGCATGAACACCTCGCCCCGGACCAATGTAACTTGTAGGAACTGACCGCATAGTTTCGGGTCTCCCGATTTGAGAGTATGATGATAATTTGCAAAAATCACACTTAGACTTGAAAGTAGCCCGTTAAAGGATGAAAACCCAAACCAGCCTCCAAATGACTCTGTAGGAGGCACGAACACCTCGGACGGGACCAATGTAACTTATAGGAACTGACCGCGTAGTCTCGGGTCTCCGGATTTGATAGTGTTATGCTAATTTGCAAAAATCACACTTAGACATGAAAACAGACCGTTAGAGGGTGAAAATCGGTACCAACCCTCAAACGACCCCGTAGGAGGCACTAACACCTCGTATGGGACCAATATAACTTGTAGGTACTGACCGCGTAGTCACGGGTCGCCTCGTTTGAAAGTACTATGATAATTTACAAAAATCACACTTAGACATAAAATAAGTCGTTAAAGGGTGAAAACCCGAACCAGCCCCCAAACGACCCCGTAGGAAGCACGAATAACTCGCACGGGACCAATGCAACTTGTAGGAACTGACCGCGTAGTCCCGAGTATCCCGGTCTGAGACTATGACAATAATTTGCCAAAATCACACTTAGATTTGAAAATAAGCCGTTAAAGGGTGAAAACTCGAACCATCCCCCCACGAACCCGTATGAGGCACAAACACCTCGCACGGGACCAATGAAACTTGTAGGAACTGATCGCGCACTTCTGAGTCTCCTAGTTTGAGAGTGTGACACAATTTGCAAAAATCACACTTAGACATGAAAACAGGCCGTTAAAGGGTGAAAACCGATACCAGACCCCAAACGACCCCGTAGGAGACACGAACACCTCGTACGGGACCAAGGTAACTTGTAAGAACTGACCGCGTAATCCCAGGTCTCCCGATTTGAGAGTATTACGATAATTTTCCAAAATTACACTTAAACTTGAAAATAGGTCGTTAAAGGGTGAAAACCCGAATCATCCCCCAAACGACCTCGTAGGAGGAACGAACACCTCGCACGGGACCAATGTAACTTGTAGGAACTAACCGCGTATTCCCGAGTCTCCTAGTTTGAGAGTATAACAATAATTTGCAAAAATTACACTTAGACTTGAAAACTGGCCCTCAAAGGTTGAAAACTCGAACCAGCCCCCCCACGACCCCGTAGGAGGCACGAACACCTCGCACTGGACCAATGTATCATGTAGGAACTGACCGCGTAGTTTCGGGTCTCCAGGTTTAAGAGTATGATGATAATTTGCAAAAATCACACTTAGACTTTAAAGAAGGCCGTTAAAGGGTGAAAACCCGAACCAGCCCCCAAACGACTCTATAGGAGGCACGAACACCTCGCACGGGACCAATCCAACTTCTATGAACTGACCGTATAGTCTCGGGTCTCCCGATTTGAGAGTATGATTATAATTTGGAAAAATAACCACTTAGACTTGAAAGCAGGACGTTAAAGGGTGAAAACCCGAACCAGCCCTCAAACGACCCCGTAAGAGGCACGAACACCTTGAACGAGACCAACGTAATTTGTAGGAACTGACCGCGTAGTCCTGGATCTCCCGGTTTCGGAGTATGATGATAATTTACCAAAATCACACTTAGACTTGAAACAGGACGTTACAGCGTGAAAACTCGAACCTGCCCCTAAACGACCCCGTAGGAGGAACGAACACCTCGTACGGGACCAATGTAACTTGTAGGAACTAACCGTGTAGTCTCGGGTCTACCGTTTTGAGAGTGTGACGATAGTTTGCCGAAATAACATTAGAATTAAAAACAAGCGGTCAAAGGGTGAAAAGCCGAACAAGCCACCCGATGACCCCGTAGGAGGCACGAACACCTCACACGAGACCAATGTAACTTGTACGAACTGGCTGCATAGTACCAGGTCTCCCGATTTGAAAGTATGATGATAATTTGCAAAAACCACAACTAGACTTGAAAACAGGCGGTTAAAGGGTGAAAACTGGTACCAGTCCCCAAACGATCCCGTAGGTGGCATGAACACCTCGCACGGGACCAATGTAACTTGTAGGAACTGATCGCGTAGTCTCGAGTCTCCAAGTTTGACAGTGTGATGATAATTTGCAAAAATCACACTACGACATGAAAATAGACAGTTAAAGGGTGAAAACCGGTACCAGCCCACAAATGAGCCCGTAGGAGGAATGAATACCTCGCACGAGACCAATGTAACTTGTAGGAACAGACCATGAAGTCTCGGGTTTCCGGTTTTGAGAGTATGATGATAATTTGCAAAAATCACACTTAGACTTGAAAACAGGACGTTAAAGGGTAAAAACCCGAACCAGCTCCAAAACGACCCCGTAGGAGGCACGAATACCTCGCATGGGACCAATGCAACGTGGTGTAACTGACCGCATAGTCACGGGTATCGTGATTAGAGACTATGATAATAATTTGACAAAATCACACTTAGACTTGCTAATAGGTCGTTAATGGGTGAAAACTCGAACCAGCCGCCTACGACTCCATAGGAGGCATAAACACCTCACACCGGACCAATGTAACTTGTAGGAACTGACCGCATAGTTTTGGGTTTGAGAGTATGATGATAATTTGCAAAAATCACACTTAGACTTGAAAGCAGGTCGTTAAAGGGTGAAAACCCGAACCGGCCCCCAAATGACCCAGTGAGAGGCACGAACACCTCGTACGGGACCAATCTAACTTGTAAGAACTGACCGCGTAGTCTCGGGTCTCCCAATTTGAGAGTATGACGATAATTTGGAAAAATCACCACCTAGACTTGAAAACATGTCGTTAAAGTGTGAAAACCCAAACCAGCCCTCAAACGACCCCGTAGGAGGCACAAACTCCTTGCACGGGACCAATATAACTTTCAGGAATTGATCGCGTAGTCCCGGGTGTCTCGGTTTGAAAGTGTGATGATAATTTGCAAAAATCACACTTAGACTTGAAAACAGGCCGTTAAAGGGTGAAAACTAGAACCAACCCCCAAACGACCCCGTAGGAGGCACGAACACCTCGCACGGGACCAATGTAACTTGTAGGAACTGACCGCGTAGGCTCGGGTCTCCCGATTTGAGAGTATGATGATAATTTGCAAAAATCACCACTTAGATTTGAAAACAGGCCGTTAAAGGGTGAAAACTCGAACCAGCCCCCAAACGACCTTGTATGAGGCACGGACAACTGGCACGGGACCAATGCAACTTGTAGGAACTGACCACGTTGTCCCGAGTATCCCGGTCTAATATTATGACAATAATTTGCCAAAATCACACTTAGACTTGAAAATAGGCCGTTAATGGGTGAAAACTCGAACCAGCCCCCCTCCCCACGACCCCGTAGGAGGCACGAACACCTCGCACTGGACCAATGTATCATGTAGGAACTGACCGCGTAGTTTCGGGTCTCCAGGTTTAAGAGTATGATGATAATTTGCAAAAATCACACTTAGACTTTAAAGCAGGCCGTTAAAGGGTGAAAACCCGAACCATCCCCCAAACGACTCTATAGGAGGCACGAACACCTCGCACGGGACCAATCCAACTTGTAGGAACTGACCGTATAGTCCCGGGTCTCCCGATTTGAGAGTATGATGATAATTTGGAAAAATAACCACTTAGACTTGAAAGCAGGCCATTAAAGGGTGAAAACCCGAACCAGCCCCCAAACGACCCCGTAGGAGGCAAGAGCCCCTCGCACGGGACCAATACGACTTAAAGGAACTGACCACATTGTCCCGAGTATCCCGGTCTAAGATTATGACAATAATTTGCCAAAATCACACTTAGACTTCAAAATAGGCCGTTAATGGGTGAAAACTCGAACCAACCCCCCCACGACCCCGTAGGCGGCACGAACACCTCGCACTGGACCAATGTATCATGTAGGAACTGACCGCGTAGTTTCGGGTCTCCAGGTTTAAAAGTATGATGATAATTTGCAAAAATCACACTTAGACTTTAAAGCAGGCCGTTAAAGGGTGAAAACCCGAACCAGCCCCCAAACGACTCTATAGGAGGCACGAACACCTCGCACGGGACCAATCCAACTTGTATGAACTGACCGTATAGTCCCGGGTCTCCCGATTTGAGAGTATGATGATAATTTGGAAAAATAAACAGTTAGACTTGAAAGCAGGCCGTTAAAGGGTGAAAACCCGAACCAGCCGTCAAACGACCCCGTAAGAGGCACGAACACCTTGAACGAGACCAACATAATTTGTAGGAACTGACCGCGTAGTCCCGGGTCTCCCGGTTTCGGAGTATGATGATAATTTACCAAAATCACACTTAGACTTGAAACAGGCCGTTACAGCGTGAAAACTCGAACCTGCCCCTAAACGACCCCGTAGGAGGAACGAACACCTCGTACGGGACCAATGTAACTTGTAGGAAATAACCGCGTAGTCTCGGGTCTACCGTTTTGAGAGTGTGACGATAGTTTGCCGAAATAACATTAGAATTAAAAACAAGCCGTCAAAGGGTGAAAAGCCGAACAAGCCACCCGATGACCCCGTAGGAGGCACGAACACCTCACACGAGACCAATGTAACTTGTACGAACTGGCTGCATAGTACCAGGTCTCCCGATTTGAAAGTATGATGATAATTTGCAAAAACCACAACTAGACTTGAAAACAGGCAGTTAAAGGGTGAAAACTGGTACCAGCCCCCAAACGATCCCGTAGGTGGCATGAACACCTCGCACGGGACCAATGTAACTTCTAGGAACTGATCGCGTAGTCTCGAGTCTCCAAGTTTGACAGTGTGATGATAAGTTGCAAAAATCACACTTCGACATGAAAATAGACAGTTAAAGGGTGAAAACCGGTACCAGCCCACAAATGAGCCCGTAGGAGGAATGAACACCTCGCACGAGACCAATGTAACTTGTAGGAACAGACCATGAAGTCTCGGGTCTCCGGTTTTGAGAGTATGATGATAATTTGCAAAAATCACACCTAGACTTGAAAACAGGACGTTAAAGGGTAAAAACCCGAACCAGCCCCAAAACGACCCCGTAGGAGGCACGAATACCTCGCATGGGACCAATGCAACGTGGAGTAACTGACCGCATAGTCACGGGTATCGTGATTAGATACTATGATAATAATTTGACAAAATCACACTTAGACTTGCTAATAGGTCGTTAATGGGTGAAAACTCGAACCACCCGCCTACGACCCCATAGGAGGCATAAACACCTCACACCGGACCAATGTAACTTGTAGGAACTGACCGCATAGTTTTGGGTTTGAGAGTATGATGATAATTTGCAAAAATCACACTTAGACTTTAAACCATGTCGTTAAAGGGTGAAAATCTGAACCGGCCCCCAAACGACCCAGTAAGAGGCACGAACACCTCGTACGGGACCAATCTAACTTGTAAGAACTGACCGCGTAGTCTCAGGTCTCCCAATTTGAGAGTATGACGATAATTTGGAAAAATCACCACTTAGACTTGAAAACATGTCGTTAAAGTGTGAAAACCCAAACAAGCCCTCAAACGACCCCGTAGGAGGCACAAACTCCTTGCACGGGACCAATCTAACTTTCAGGAATTGATCGCATAGTCCCGGGTGTCCCGGTTTGAAAGTGTGATGATAATTTGCAAAAATCACACTTAGACTTGAAAACAGGCCGTTAAAGGGTGAAAACTAGAACCAACCCCCAAACGACCCCGTAGGAGGCACGAACACCTCGCACGGGACCAATGTAACTTGTAGGAACTGACCGCGTAGACTCGGGTCTCCCGATTTGAGAGTATGATGATAATTTGCAAAAATCACCACTTAGATTTGAAAACAGGCCGTTAAAGGGTGAAAACCCGAACCAGCCCCCAAACAACCTTGTATGAGGCACGGACAACTGGCACGGGACCAATGCAACTTGTAGGAACTGACCACGTTGTCCCGAGTATCCCGGTCTAAGATTATGACAATAATTTGCCAAAATCACACTTAGACTTGAAAATAGGCCGTTAATGGGTGAAAACTCGAACCAGCCCCCCCACGACCCCGTAGGAGGCACGAACACCTCGCACTGGACCAATGTATCATGTAGGAACTGACCGCGTAGTTTCGGGTCTCCAGGTTTAAGAGTATGATGATAATTTGCAAAAATCACACTTAGACTTTAAAGCAGGCCGTTAAAGGGTGAACACCGGTACCAGCCCTCAAACGACCCCGTAGGAGGCACGAACACCTCGTACAGGACCAATGTAACTTATAGGAACCCACCACGAATTCCCGAGTCTCCCGGTTTAAGAGTGTGATGATTTTTGGCAAAAAATCACACTTAGACTTGAAAATATGCCGTTAAAGGGTGAAAACTCGAACCAGCCCCCAAACGACCCCGTAGGAGGCACGAGCCCCTCGCACGGGACCAATACAACTTGTAGGAACTGACCACGTTGTCCCGAGTATCCCGGTCTAAGATTATGACAATAATTTGCCAAAATCACACTTAGACTTGAAAATAGGCCGTTAATGGGTGAAAACTCGAACCAGCCCTCCCACGACCCCATTGGAGGCACGAACACCTCGCACTGGACCAATGTATCATGTAGGAACTGACCGCGTAGTTTCGGGTCTCCAGGTTTAAGAGTATGATGATAATTTGCAAAAATCACACTTAGACTTTAAAGCAGGCCGTTAAAGGGTGAAAACCCGAACCAGCCCCCAAACGACTCTATAGGAGGCACGAACACCTCGCACAGGACCAATCCAACTTGTAGGAACGGACCGTATAGTCCCGGGTCTCCCGATTTGAGACTATGATGATAATTTCGAAAAATAACCACTTAGACTTGAATGCAAGCCGTTAAAGGGTGAAAACCCGAACCAGCCCTCAAACAACCCCGTAAGAGGGACGAACACCTTAAACGGGACCGATGGAACTTGTAGGAAATGATCGCGTAGTCCCGGGTCTCCCGATTTGAGAGTATAACGATAATTTTCAAAAATCACCACTTGGACTTGAAAACTGGCCGTTATAAGGAGAAAACCCGAACCAGCCCCCAAACGGCCGCGTAGGAGGCACGAACACCTCGCATTGGACTAATGTAACTTATAGGAATTGACCACGTAGTCCCGGGTTTCCCGGTTTGAGAGTATGACGATAATTTGAAAACATAAGACTTGGATTTGAAAACAGGCCGTTAAAGGGTGAAAACCCGAACCAGCCCGCAGACAACCCCGTAGGCGGCACGAACACCTCGCAGGGGACCAATGTAACTTTTAGGAACTGACCGCATATTCCTGGGTCTCCCGGTTTGAGAGTATGATGATAATGTGAAAAAATCACACTTAGACTTGAAATCATGTCGTTAAAGGGTGAAAACTCGAACTAGCCCCCTAACGACCCCGTAGGAGGCAAGAACACCTCGCACATGACCAATGTAACTTGTAGCTATTGACCGCATAGTCCCTGGTCTCTCGATCTAAGAGTATGATGATAATTTGCAAAAATCACTCTTAGACTTGAAAATAGGCCGTTAAAGGGTGAAAATCCGAACAAGCCCCCAAACGACCCTATAGGACGCACGAACACCTCACACGGGACCAATCTAACTTGTAGGAACTGACCGCGTAGTCTGGGGTCTCCCAATTTGAGAGTATGATGATAATTTTCAAAAATCACTCTTAGACTTAAAAACAAGTTGTTAAAGGGTGAAAACCCGAACCAGCCCCCAAACGACCTCGTAGGAGGCACGAACGCCTCGCACGGGACCAATGAAACTTGTAGGAACTAACCGCGTATTCCCGAGTCTCCCAGTTTGAGAGTATGACGATAATTTGCAAAAATCACAGTTAGACTGGAAAACAAGCCGTTAAAGGTTAAAAACACGATCTAACTTGTAGGAACACATTGCGTAGTCCCGGGTTTCCCGGTTTAAGAGTATGATGATAATTTGCAAAAATCACACTTAGACTTGAAACTGGCCGTTAAAGGGTGAAAACCCGAACCTGCCCCTAAACGGCCCCGTAGGAGGAACGAATACCTCGCACGGGACCAATGGAACTTGTAGGAACTGATCGGTAGTCCCGGGTCTCCTGATTTGAGAGTATAATGGTAATTTGCAAAAATCACCACTTAGACTTGAAAATAGGCCGTTATAGGGTGAAAACCCCATCCAACCCCCAAATGACCGCGTAGGAGGCACGAACACCTCGCACGGGACCAATGCAACTTATAGGAACTAACCGTGTAGTCCCGGGTATCCCGATCTGAGACTATGATAATAATTTGGCAAAATCACACTTAAACTTGAAAATAGGCCGTTAATGGGTGAAAACTTGAACTAGCCACCCAAGACCCCGTATGAGGCACGAAAACCTCACACGGGACCAATGTAACTTGTAGGAACTGATAGCGTAGTTCCGGGTCTCCTTATTTGAGAGTATGATGATAATTTGCCAAAATCACACTTAGACTAGAAAGAGGCCATTAAAGGGTGAGAACCCGAACCTGCCCTTAAACAACCCCGTAGTAGGAACGAACACCTCGCACGGGTCCAATGTAACGTATAGTAACTGACCGCGTAGTCTCGGGTCTCCCGGCTTGAGAGTATGATGATAGTTTGCCAAAATCACATTTAGAATTGAAAATAGGCCGTCAAAGGGTGAAAACCCGAACAAGCCCCCTGACGTCCCCGTAGGAGGCACGAACACCTCCCACGGGACCAATGTAACTTGTAGGAACTGACCGCGTAGTCTGGGGTCTCCCAATTTGAGAGTATGATGATAATTTTCAAAAATCACTCTTAGACTTAAAAACAAGTCGTTAAAGGGTGAAAACCCGAACCAACTCCCAAACGGCCTCGTAGGAGGCACGAACGCCTCGCATGGGACCAATGTAACTTGTAGGAACTAACCGCGTATTCCCGAGTCTCCCAGTTTGAGAGTATGACGATAATTTGCAAAAATCACAGTTAGACTGGAAAACAAGCCGTTAAAGGTTAAAAACACGATCCAGCCCCCAAATGACCCCGTAGGAGGCACGAACACCTCGCACGGGACAAATCTAACTTGTAGGAACACATTGCGTAGTCCCGGTTTTCCCGGTTTAAGAGTATGATGATAATTTGCAAAAATCACACTTAGACTTGAAACTGGCCGTTAAAGGGTGCAAACCCGAACCTGCCCCTAAACGGCCCCGTAGGAGGAACGAATGCCTCGCACGGGACCAATGGAACTTGTAGGAACTGATCGGTAGTCCCGGGTCTCCTGATTTGAGAGTATAATGGTTATTTGCAAAAATCACCACTTAGACTTGAAAACAGGCCGTTATAGGGTGAAAACCCCATCCAACCCCCAAATGACCGCGTAGGAGGCACGAACACCTCGCACGGGACCAATGCAACTTATAGGAACTAACCGCGTAGTCCCGGGTATCCCGATCTGAGACTATGATAATAATTTGGCAAAATCACACTTAAACTTGAAAATAGGCCGTTTATGGGTGAAAACTTAAACTAGCCACCCAAGACCCCGTATGAGGCACGAAAACCTCACACGAGACCAATGTAACTTGTAGGAACTGATAGCGTAGTTCCGGGTCTCCTTGTTTGAGAGTATGATGATAATTTGCCAAAATCACACTTAGACTAGAAAGAGGCCATTAAAGGGTGAGAACCTGAACCTGCCCTTAAACAACCCCGTAGTAGGAACGAACACCTCGCACGGGTCCAATGTAACGTATAGTAACTGACCACGTAGTCTCGGGTCTCCTGGCTTGAGAGTATGATGATAGTTTGCCAAAATCACATTTAGAATTGAAAATAGGCCGTCAAAGGGTGAAAACCCGAACAAGCCCCCTGACGACCCCGTAGGAGGCACGAACACCTCCCACGGGACCAATGCAACTTGTAGGAACTGACCGCGTAGTCCCAAGTCTCCCAGTTTGAAAGTATGATAATAATTGCAAAATCACACTTAGACTTGAAAACAGGCCGTTAAAGGATGAAAATTAGAACCAACCCCCAAATGACCCCGTAGGAGGCACGAACACCTCCCACGGGACCAATGTAACTCTTAGGAACTGACCGCGTAGGCTCGGGTCTCCCGATTTAAGAGTATGATGATAATTTGTAAAAAATCACCACTTTGATTTGAAAACAGGCCGTTAAAGGGAGAAAACCCGAACCAGCCCCCAAACGACCTTGTATGAGGCACAGACAACTAGCACGGGACCAATGTAACTTATAGGAACTGACCGCGTAATCATGTGTCTCCCAATTTGAGAGTATGATGATAATTTACCAAAGTCACACTTAGACTTGAAACAGGCCGTTAAAGGGTGAAAACCCGAACCTGCCCCTAAACGACCCCGTAGGAGGAATGAATGCCTCGCACGGGACCAATGGAACTTGCAGGAACTGATCGGTAGTCCCGGGTCTCTTGATTTGAGAGTATAACGGTAATTTCCAAAAATCACCACTTAGACTTGAAAACAGGCTGTTATAGGGTGAAAACCCCAACCAGCCCCCAAACGACCCCGTAGGAGGCACGAACAACTCGCATGGGACCAATGCAACTTATAGGAACTGACCGCGTAGTCCTGAGTATCCCGGTCTGAGACTATGACAATAATTTGCCAAAATCACACTTAGATTTGAAAATTGGCCATTAAAGGGTGAAAACTCGAACCAACCCCCCACGGACCCGTAGGAGGCACGAACACCTCGCAAGGGAACAATGTAACTTGTAGGAACTTACCGTGCAGTTCCGAGTCTCCCAGTTTCAGAGTATGACGTAATTTGCAAAAATCACACTTAGACTTGAAAGCAGGCTATTAGAGGGTGAGAACCCGAACCAACCCCCAAACGACCCTATAGGAGGCACGAACACCTCGCATGGGACCAATGTGACTTGTAGGAGCTGATCGCATTGTCCCGTGTCTCCCAATTTGAGAGTATAATGATAATTTGCAAAAATCACCACTTATACTTGAAAATTATCCACTATAAGGAGAAAACCCGAACTAGCCCCCAAACGACCGCGTAGGAGGCACGAACACCTCGCATTGGACCAATGTAACTTGTAGGAACTGACCACGTAGTCCCGGGTCTCCCGATTTGAGAGTATGATAATAATTTGCAAAAATCACTCTTAGACTTGAAAATCGGCTGTTAAAGGGTGAAAATCCGAACCAGCCCCCAAACAACCTTATAGGACGCACGAACACCTCGCACGGGACCAATCTAACTTGTAGGAACTGAGCGCGTAGTCTGGGGTCTCCCAATTTGAGAGTATGATGATAATTTTCAAAAATCACTCTTAAACTTGAAAACAAGCCGTTAAACGGTGAAAACCCAAACCAGCCCACAAACGACCTCATAGGAGGCACGAACACCTCGCACGGGACCAATGTAACTTATAGGAACTAACCGCATATTCCCGAGTCTCCCAGTTTGAGAGTATGATGATAATTTGCAAAAATCACAGTTAGACTTGAAAATAGGCCGTTAAAGGTTGAAAACTCGATCCAGGCCCCAAATGACCCCGTAGGAGGCACGAACACCTCGCACAGGACCAATCTAACTTATAGGAACTCACTGCGTAGTCCCGGGTTTCCCAGTTTGAGAGTATGATGATAATTTACCAAAATCACACTTAGACTTGAAACAGGCCGTTAAAGGGTGAAAACCCGAACCTGCACCTAAACGACCCCGTAGGAGGAACGAATGCCTCGCACGGAACCAATGGAACTTGCAGGAACTGATCGGTAGTCCCGGGTCTCTTGATTTGAGAGTATAACAGTAATTTCCAAAAATCATCACTTAGACTTGAAAACAGGCCGTTATAGGGTGAAAACCCCAACTAGCCCCCAAATGACCGCGTTGGAGGCACGAACACCTCGCACGGGACCAATGTAACTTGTAGGAACTGACCACGTAGTCCCGAGTCTCCCGGTTTGAGAGTATGATGATAATTTGCAAAAATCACTCTTAGACTTGAAAACAGGCCGTTAATGGGTGAAAACCCGAACCAGCCCCCAAACGACCCCGTAGGAGGCATGAACACCTCGCACGGGACCAATGCAACTTATAGGAACTGACCACGTAGTCCCGGGTATCCCGATTTGAGACTATGGTAATTATTTGGCAAAATCACACTTAGACTTGAAAATAGGCCGTTAATGGGTGAAAACCTGAACTAGCCACCCAAGACCCCGTATGAGGCACGAAAACCTCACACGGGACCAATGTAACTTGTAGGAGCTGATAGCGTAGTTTCGGGTCTCCTTGTTTGAGAGTATGATGATAATTTGCCAAAATCACACTTAGACTAGAAACGGGCCATTAAAGGGTGAGAAACCGAACCTGCCCTTAAACGACCCCGTAGGAGGAACGAACACCTCACACGGGTCCAATGTAACTTATAGTAACTGACCGCATAGTCTTGGGTCTCCCGGTTTGAGAGTATGATGATAATTTGCTAAAATCACATTTATAATTGAAAATAGGCCGTCAACGGGTGAAAACCCAAACAAGCCCCCTGACGACCCCGTAGGAGGTACGAACACCTCGCACGGGACCAATGTAACTTGTAGGAACTGACCGCGTAGTCCCAGGTCTCCCAGTTCGAAAGTATGATGATAATTTGGAAAAATCACACTTAGACTTGAAAACAGGTCGTTAAAGGGTGAAAACTAGATCCAGCCCCCAAACGACCCCGTAGGAGGCACGAACACCTCGCACGGGAACAATGTAACTTGTAGGAACTGACCGCGTAGGCTCGGGTCTCTCGATTTGAGAGTATGATGATAATTTGCCAAAATCGCCACTTAGATTTGAAAATAGGCCGTTAAAGGTTGAAAACCCGAACCAACCCCCAAACGACCCCGTATGAGGCACGAACAACTGGCACGGGACCAATATAACTTATAGGAACTGACCGCGTAGTCCCGTGTCTCCCGATTTGAGAGTATGATGATAATTTGCAAAAATCAGCACTTAGACTTGAAAATTGGCCGTTAAAGAGTGAAAACCCAAACCAGCCCCTAGACGACCTCATAGGATGCACCAACACCTCGCATGGGACCAATGTAAGTTGTAGTAACTGACCGCGTAGTCACGGGTTTCTCGGTTTGAAAGTGCGATGATAATTTGCAAAAATCACACTTAGACATGAAAACAAGTTGTTAAAGGGTGAAAACCCGAACCAGCCCCCAAACGACCCCGTAGGAGGCACGAACAACTTGCATGGGACCAATGCAACTTATAGGAACTGATCGCGTAGTCCCGAGTGTAACGGTCTGAGACTATGACAATAATTTGCCAAAATCACACTTAGATTTTAAAATAGGTCGTTAAAGGGTGAAAACTCGAACCAACCCCCGACGGACCCGTAGGAGGCACGAACACCTCGCAAGGGACCAATGTAACTGGTAGGAACTGACCGTGCAGTTTCGAGTCTCCCAGTTTGAGAGTATGACGTAATTTCTAAAAATCACACTTAGACTTGAAAGCATGCTGTTAAAGGGTGAAAACCCGAACCAGCCCCCAAACGACCCTGTAGGAGGCACGAACACCTCGCATGGGACAAATGCAACTTGTAGGAACTAATCGCATAGTCCCAGGTATCCTGATCTGACACTGTCACAATAATTTACCAACATCACACTTAGACTTGAAAATAGGCCATTAATGGGTGAAAACTCGAACCAGCCCCCCCACGACCCTGTAGGAGGCACGAACACCTCGCATGGGACCAATCTAACTTGTAAGAACTGACTGCATAGTCCCGGGTCTCCCGATTTGATAGTATGACGATAATTTGGAAAAATCACCACTTAGACTTGAAAACAGGCCGTTAAAGCGTGAAAACCCGAACGAGCCCTCAAACAACCCCGTAGGAGGCATGAACACATTGCACGAGACCAATGTAACTTGTAGGAACTGATCGCGTAGTCCCGAGTCACTCGGTTGGAGAGTGAGATGATAATTTGGCAAAATCACACTTAGACTTGAAACAGGCCGTTAAAGGTTGCAAACTCGAACCAGCCCTCAAACGCCCCCGTTGGACGCACGAACACCTTACACGGGACCAATCTAACTTGTAGGAACTGAAGGCGTAGTCCCGGGTCTACCGGTGTGAAAGTGTGTTAATAATTTTCTTAAATTGTACATAGACATGAAAACAGGCCGTTAAAGGGTGAAAACCGGTACCAGCCCCCAAACGATCACGTAGGAGGCACGAACACCTCGCACGGGACAAATGTAACTTGTAGGAACCTACCGCATAGTCTCGGGTCTCCCGGTTTGAGAGTATAACAATAATTTTCCAAAATTAAACTTAGACTTGAAAACAGGCCGTTAAAGGGTGAAAACCCGAACCAGCCCCCAAACGACCTCGTAGGAGGCATGAACGCCTTGCAAGGGACCAATGTAACTTGTAGGAACTGACCGCATAGTCCCGAGTCTCCCGGATTGAAAGTATGACGATAATTTGCAAAAATCAGACTTAGACTTGAAAATAGGTCGTTAAAGGTTAAAAACCCGAACCAGCCCCCAAACGACCTCATAGGAGGCACGAACATCTCGCACGGGACCAATCTAACTTGTAGGAACTGACCGTGTAGTACCGGGTCTCCTAATTTGAGAGTATGATGATAATTTGCCAAAATCATACTTAGACTTGAAACAGGCTGTTAAAGGGTGAAAACCCGAACAGCCCCTAAACGATCCCGTAGGAGAAACGAACACCTCGTATGGGACCAATGTAACTTGTAGGAAATGACCGCATAGTCCCGATTGTCCCGATTTGAGAGTATGATGATAATTTTCATTAATCACCACTTAAACTTGAAAATAGGTTGTTAAAGGGTGAAAACCCGAACCAACCCCCAAATGACCCCGGAGGAGGCACCAACACCTGGCACGGGACCAATGTAACTTGTAGGAACTGACCGCGTAGTCCCGCATCCCCCGGTTTGAGAGTATGACGATAATTTGCAAAAATCAACACTTAGACTTCAAAATAGGCCGTTAAAGGGTGAAAACCCGAACCAGCCACCAAACAACCCCGTAGGAGGCACGAATGCCTCGCATGGGACCAATGTAACTTGTAGGAACTGATAGTGTAGTCTCGGGTCTCTCGGTCTGAAAGTACAATGAAAATTTGAAAAAATCACTTAGACATGAAAATAGGTCGTTAAAGGGTGAAGACCGATACCAGCCCCCAAACAACCCCGTAGGAGGCACGAACACATCGCACGGGAGCAATGTAACTTGTATGAACTAACTGCGTAGTTCCGGGTCTCCCGGTTTGAAAGTATGATGATAATTTGCAAAAATCAGACTTAGACTTGAAAATTGGCCGTTAAAGGGTGAAAACCCAAACCAACCCCCAACCGACCTCATGGGAGGTACGAACACCTCGAACGGGACCAATGTAACTTGTAGTAACAGAACGCATAGTCTCAGGTCTCCCGATTTGAGAGTGATGATAATTTGCCAAAATCACACTTAGACATGAAAACAGGCCGTTAAAGGGTGAAGACCGGTACCAGCCCTCAAACGACCCCGTAGGAGCCACGAACACCTCGCATAGGACCAATGTAACTTATAGGAACTCACCACGAAAATATGCCGTTAAAGGGTGAAAACCCGATCCAGCCCCCAAACGACCCTGTAGGAGGCACGAACACCTCACACGGGACCAATGCAACTTGTAGGAACTAACCGCGTAGTCCCGGGTATCCCGGTCTGAGACTATGATAATAATTTGCCAAAAATCACACTTAGACTTAAAGATAGGTTGTTCATGGGAGAAAACTCGAACCAGCCCCCCCACGACCTTGTAGAAGGCACGAACACCTCGCATGGGACCAATGTAACATGTAGGAACTGACCGCGTAGTTTCGGGCCTCCCGGTTTGAGAGTATGGTGATAGTTTGCAAAAATCACACTTAGACTTGAAAGCAGACCGTTAAAGGGTGAAAACCCGAACCAACCGCCAAACGACCCTGTAGGAGGCATGAACACCTCACACAGGACCAATCTAACTTGTAGGAACGGACCACATAATCCCGGGTGTTCCGATTTGAGAGAATGATGATAATTGGGAAAAATCACCACTTAGACTTGAAAATAGGTCGTTAAAGGTTAAAAACTCGAACCAGTTCCCAAATGATCCCATAGGAGGCACGAACATCTCGCACGTGACCAATGTAACTTGTAGGAACTGACCGCATAGTCCCGGGTGTCCCGGTTAGAGAGTATGGCGATAATTTTCCTAATTTGCACATACACTTGAAAACAGGCCGTTAAAGGGTGAAAACCTGAACTAGCTCCCAAACGACCTCGTAGGAGGCATGAACACCTCTTACGGGACCAATGTAACTTGTAGGAAATAATCATGTAGTCTCGAGTCTCTCGATTTAAGAGTATGACGATAATTTTCAAAAATCACCACTTAACTTGAAAACTGGCCGTTAAAGGGTGAAAACCCGAACAAGCCCCCAAACGACCCCTTAGGAGTCACGAACACCTCGCACGGGACCAATGTAACTTGTAGGAACTGACCGTGTAGTTTCGAGTCTCCCGGTTTGAGAGTGTGATGATAATTTTCCAAAATCACATTTATACTTGAAACAGGCCGTTAAAGGGTGAAAACCCGAACCTACCCTAAACGACCCCTTCGGAGGAACAAACACCTCGCACGGGACCAATGTAAGTTGTAGGAACCGATCGTAGAGTCTCGGGTCTCTCGGTTTGAGAGTATGACGATAATTTGCCAAAATCACATTAAGAATTGAAAACAGGGCGTCAAAGGGTGGAAACCCGAACAAACCCCCCGACGACCCTGTAGGAGGCACGAACATGTCACACGGGACGAATGTAACTTATAGGAAATGACTGCGTAGTCCCAGGTCTCCCGGTTTGAAAGTATGACAATAATTTGCAAAATCACACTGAGACTTGAAAGCAGGCCGTTACAGGTTGAAAACCCGAACCAGCCTCCAAACGACCCCGTAGGAGGTACGAACACCTCGGACGGGACCAATGTAACTTATAGGAACTGACCGCGTAGTCTCGGGTCTCCGAATTTGATAGTGTGATGATAATTTTCAAAAATCACACTTAGACTTGAAAATAGGTTGTTCATGGGCGAAAACTCGAACCAGCCCCCCACGACCTTGTAGAAGGCACGAACACCTCGCATGGGACCAATGTAACATGTTGGAACTGACCGCGTAGTTTCGGGCCTCCCGATTTGAGAGTATGGCGATAGTTTGCAAAAATCACACTTAGACTTGAAAGCAGACCGTTAAAGGGTGAAAACCCGAACCAACCGCCAAACGACCCTGTAGGAGGCATGAACACCTCACACGGGACCAATCTAACTTGTAGGAACGGACCACATAATCCCGGGTCTTCCGATTTGAGAGAATGATGATAATTTGGAAAAATCACCACTTAGACTTGAAAATAGGTCGTTAAAGGTTAAAAACTCGAACCAGCCCCCAAATGATCCCATAGGAGGCACGAACATCTCGCACGTGACCAATGTAACTTGTAGGAACTGACCGCATAGTCCCGGGTGTCCCGGTTAGAGAGTATGGCGATAATTTTCCTAATTTGCACGTACACTTGAAAACAGGCCGTTAAAGGGTGAAAACCTGAACTAGCTCCCAAACGACCTCGTAGGAGGCACGAACACCTCTTACGGGACCAATGTAACTTGTAGGAAATAATCACGTAGTCTCGAGTCTCTCGATTTAAGAGTATGACGATAATTTTCAAAAATCACCACTTAACTTGAAAACTGGTCGTTAAAGGGTGAAAACCCGAACCAGCCCCCAAACGACCCCTTAGGAGTCACGAACACCTCGCACGGTACCAATGTAACTTGTAGGAACTGACCGTGTAGTTTCGAGTCTCCCGGTTTGGGAGTGTGATGATAATTTGCCAAAATCACACTTATACTTGAAACAAGCCGTTAAAGGGTGAAAACCCGAACCTAACCTAAACGACCCCTTAGGAGGAACAAACACCTCGCATGGGACGAATGTAAGTTGTCGGAACCGATCGCAGAGTGTCGGGTCTCTCAGTTTGTGAGTATGACGATAATTTGCCAAAATCACATTAAGATTTGAAAACAGGGCGTCAAAGGGTGGAAACCCGAACAAACCCCCCGACGACCCTGTAGGAGGCACGAACATCTCACACGGGACCAATGTAACTTGTAGGAAATGACCGCGTAGTCCCACGTCTCCCGGTTTGAAAATATGACGATAATATGCAAAATCACACTTAGACTTGAAAGTAGGCCGTTACAGGTTGAAAACCCGAACCAGCCTCCAAACGACCCCGTAGGAGGCACGAACACCTCAGACGGGACCAATGTAACTTATAGGAACTGATCGCGTAGTCTCGGGTCTCCGAATTTGATAGTGTGATGATAATTTTCAAAAATCACACTTAGACATGAAACAGGTCGTTAAAGGGTAAAAATCAGTACCATCCCTCAAACGGCCCCGTAGGAGGCACGAACACCTCGCACGGGACCAATGTAACTTATAGGAACTGACCACGTATTCCCGGGTCTCCTGGTTTCAGAGTATGATGATAATTTGCAATAATCACACTTAGACTTGAAAACAAGCCGTTAAAGGGTGAAAACCCGAACCAACCACCAAATGACCCCGTAGGAGGCACGAACACCTCGCACGGGACCAATGCAACTTGCAGTAACTGACCACATTATCCGGAGTAACCCGGTCTAAGACTATGACAATAATTTGCCAAAATCACACTTAGGCTTGAAAATAGGCCGTTAATGGGAGAAAACACGAACCAGCCCCCCCACGACCCCGTAGGAGGCACGAATACCTCGCACGGGACCAATGTATCATGTAGGAACTGATCGCGTAGTTTCGGGTCTCCATGTTTTAGAGTGTGATGATAATTTGCAAAAAATCACACTTAAACTTGAAAGCAGGCCATTAAAGGGTGAAAACCCGAACCAGCCCCCAAACGACTCTGTAGGAGGAACGAACACCTCGCACGGGACCAATCCAACTTATAGGAACTGACTGTATAGTCCCGGGTCTCCCGATGAGTATGATGACAATTTGGAAAAATAACCACTTAGACTTGAAAAAAGGCCGTTAAAGGGTGAAAACCCGAACCAGCCTTCAAATGATCCCGTAAGAGGCACGAACACCTTGAACGAGACCAATGTAACTTGTAGGAACTGATCGCGTAGTCCCGGGTCTCCCGATTTCGGAGTATGATGATAATTTACCAAAATCACACTTTAACTTAAAAAAGGCCGTTAAAGCGTGAAAACCCGAACCTGACCCTAAATGACCCCGTAGGAGGAATGAACACCTCGCACGGGACCAATGTAAGTTGTAGGAACTAACCGCGTAGTCCCGGGTCTACCAGTTTGAGAGTATGATGATAATTTGCCAAAATATCATTTAGAATTAAAAACAAGTCATCAAAGGGTGAAAAGCCGGACAAGCAACCCGATGACCCCGTAGGAGGCACGAACACCTTACACGAGACCAATGTAACTTGTACGAACTGACCTCATAGCACCAGGTCTCTCGATTAGAAAGTATGACGATAATTTGCAAAAAACACAAGTAGACTTGAAAACAGGCGGTTAAAGAGTGAAAACTGGTACCAGCCTCCAAACGATCCCGTAGGAGGCATGAACACCTCGCACGGGGCCAATGTAACTTGTAGGAATTGATCCCGTAGTCTCGGGTCTCCCAGTTTCACAGTGTGATGATAATTTGCAAAAGTCACACTTCGACATGAGTATAGGCCGTTAAAGGGTGAAAACCGGTACCAGCCCACCAATGAGCCTGTACGAGGCACGAACACCTCGCACGGGACCAATGTAACTTGAAGGAACAGACAACGTAGTCTCGGGTCACTGGTTTTGAGAGTATAATGATAATTTGCAAAAATCACACTTAGACTTCAAAACAGGCCGTTAAAGGGTGAAAACCCGAACCAACCCCAAAACGAGCCTGTAGGAGGTACGAATACCTCGCACGGGACCAATGCAACTTGGCGGAACTGACCGCATAGTCACGGGCATCATGATCTGAGACCATGACAATAATTTGACAAAATCACACTTACTCTTGCAAATAGGTCGTTAATGGGTGAAAACTCGAACAAACCACCTACGACCCCGTTGGAGGCATGAACACCTCGCACGGGACCAATGTAACTTGTAGGAACTGACCGCATAGTTTCGGGTCTCCCGATTTGAGAATATGATGATAATTTGCAAAAATCACACTTAGACTTGAAAGTAGGCCGTTAAAGGGTGAAAACCCGAACCAACCTCCAAACGACCCCTATGAGGCACGAACACCTCGGACGGGACCAATGTAACTTATAGGAACTTACCGCGTAATGTCGGGTCTCCGAATTTGATAGTGTGATGATAATTTGCAAAAATCACACTTAGACATGAAAATAGGTCGTTAAAGGGTGAAATTCGGTACCAGCCCTCAAACGACCCCGTAGGAGGCACGAACACCTCGCACGGGACCAATGTAACTTATAGGAACTGACCACGTATTCCCGGGTCTCCTGGTTTTAGAGTATGATGATAATTTTCAAAAATCACACTTAGACTTGAAAACAAGCCATTAAAGGTTGAAAACTTGAACCAATCCCCAAACGACCCCGTAGTAGGCACGAACACCTCGCACGGGACCAATGAAACTTGTAGGAACTGAGCACGTTGTCCCGAGTATCCCGGTCTAAGATTATGATAATAATTAGCCAAAATCACACTTAGACTTAAAAATAGTCCGTTAATGGGTGAAAACTCGAACCAGCCCGCCAACGACCCCGTAGGAGGCTCGAACACTTCGCACGAGACCAATGTATCTTGTAGGAACTGACCGCGTAGTTTCGGGTCTCCAGGTCTGAGAGTATGATGATAATTTGCAAAAATCACACTTAGGCTTAAAAGCAGGCCGTTAAAGGGTGAAAACCCGAACCAGCCCCAAACGACTCTATAGTAGGCACGAACACCTCACACGGGACCAATCCAACTTGTAGGAACTGACCGTATAGTCCCGGGTCTCCCGATTTGAGAGTATGATGATAATTTGGAAAAATAACCATTTAGACTTGAAAGCAGGCCGTTAAAGGGTGAAAACCCTAACCAGCCCTCAAACGACCCCGTAAGAGGCACGCACACCATGAATATGACCAATGTAACTTGTAGGAACTGACCGCGTACTCCCGGGTCTCCCGGTTTGGGAGTATGATGATAATTTACCAAAATCACACTTAGACTTGAACCAGGCCGTTAAAGCGTGAAAACCCAAACCTGCCCCTAAACGACCCCGTAGGAGGAGCGAACACCTCGCACGGGACCAATGTAACTTGTAGGAACTAACCTCGTATTCCCGGGTCTACCGGTTTGAGAGTATGACGATAATTCGCCGAAATAACATTTAGAATTAAAAACAAGCCGTCAAAGGGTGAAAAGCCGAACAAGCCGCCCGATGACCCCGTAGGAGGAACGAACTCCTCACATGAGACCAATGTAACTTGTACAAATTGACATCATAGTACCAGGTCTCCCGATTTGAAAGTATGAAAATAATTTGCAAAAAACACAACTAGACTTGAAAACAGGCGGTTAAAGGATGAAAACTGGTACCAGCCCCCAAACGATCTTGTAGGTGGCATGAACACCTCGCACGGGACCAATGTAACTTGTAAGAACTGATCGCGTAGTCTCGGGTCTCTCAGTTTGACAGTGTGATGATAATTTGCAAAAATCAAACTTCGACATGAAAATAGGCCGTTAAAGGGTGAAAATCGGTACCAGCCCACAAATGAGCTTTTAAGAGGCACGAACACCTCGCACGGGACAAATGTAACTTGTAGGAACAGACCACGTAGTCTTGGGTCTCCAGTTTTGAGAGTATGATGATAATTTGCAAAAATCACACTTAGACATGAAAAAGGCCGTTAAAGGGTGAAAACCCGAACCAACCCCAAAATGACCCCATAGGTGGAACGAATAGCTTGCATGGGACCAATGCAACTTGGAGGAACTGACCGCATAGTCACGGGTATCGTGATTTGACACTATGATAATAATTTGACAAAATCACACTTAGACTTGCAAATAGGTCGATAATGGGTGAAAACTCGAACCAGCCGCCTACGACCCCGTAGGAGGCATGAACACCTCGCACCTGACCAATGTAACTTGTAGGAACTTATCGCATAGTTTCGGGTCTCCCAGTTTGAGAGTCTGATGATAATTTGCAAAAATCACACTTAGACTTGAAAGCAGCCCGTTAAAGGGTGAAAATCCGAACCAGCCTCCAAACGACCCCGTAGGAGGCACGAAAACCTCGGACGGGACCAACGTAACTTATAGGAACTGACCGCTTAGTCTCGGGTCTCCGGATTTGATTGTGTTATGATAATTTGCAAAAATCACACTTAGACATGAAAACAGGTCGTTAAAGGGTGAAAATACGTACCAACCCCCAAACGACCCCGTAGGAGGCATGAACACCTCGCACGGGACCAATGTAACTTGTAGGAACGGATCACGTATTCCCGGGTCTCCTGGTTTTAGAGTATGATGATAATTTTCAAAAATCACACTTAGACTTGAAAACAAGCCGTTAATGGGTGAAAACCTGAACCAGTCCCCAAACGACCTCGTAGGAGGCACGAACACCTCGCACGGGACCAATGCAACTTGTAGGAACAGACCACGTTGTCTCGAGTATCCCGGTCTAAGATTATGACAATAATTTGCCAAAATCACAGTTAGACTTGAAAATAGGCCGTTAATAGGTGAAAACTCGAACCAGCCCGCCCATGACCCCATAGGAGGCATGAACACCTCGCACAAGACCAATGTATCATGTAGGAACTGACCGCATAGTTTTGGGTGTCCAGGTTTGAGAGTATGATGATAATTTGCAAAAATCACAGTTAGACTTGAAAGCAGGCCGTTAAAGGGTGAAAACCCGAACCAGCCCCCAAACGACTCTATAGGAGGCACGAACACCTCACCCGGGACCAATCCAACTTGTAGGAACTGACCGTATAGACCCGGGTCTCCCGATTTGAGAGTATGATGATAATTTGGAAAAATAACCACTTAAACTTGAAAGCAGGCAATTAAAGGGTGAAAACCCTAACCAGCCCTCAAACGACCCCGTAAGAGGCACGCACACCTTGAATAAGACCAATGTAACTTGTAGGAACTGACCGCGTAGTCCCGGGTCTCCCGGTTTGGGAGAATGATGATAATTTACCAAAATCACACTTAGACTTGAAACAGGCCGTTAAAGCGTAAAAACCCGAACCTGCCCCTAAACGACCCTGTAGGAGGAGCGAACACCTCGCACGGGACCAATGTAACTTGTAGGAACTAACCTCGTATTCCCGGGTCTACCGGTTGGAGAGTATGATGATAATTTGCCGAAATAACATTTAGAATTAAAAATAATCCGTCAAAGGGTGAAAAGTCGAACAAGCCGCCAGATGACCCCGTAGGAGGCACAAACTCCTCACACGAGACCAATGTAACCTGTACAAACTGACATCATAGTACCAGGTCTCCCGATTTGAATGTATGAAAATAATTTGCAAAAAACACAACTAGACTTGAAAACAGGCGGTTAAAGGATGAAAACTGGTACCAACCCCCAAACAATCCCGTAGGTGGCATGAACACCTCGCACGGGACCAATGTAACTTGTAAGAACTGATCGCGTAGTCTCGGGTCTTCCAGTTTGACAGTGTGATGATAATTTGCAAAAATCACACTTCGACATGAAAATAGGCCGTTAAAGGGTGAAAATCGGTACCAGCCCACAAATGGGCTTTTAGGAGGCACGAACACCTCGCACGGGACAAATGTGACTTGTAGGAACAGACCACGTAGTCTCGGGTCTCCGATTTTGAGAGTATGATGATAATTTCCAAAAATCACACTTAGACATGAAAAAGGCCGTTAAAGGGTGAAAACCCGAACCAACCCCAAAAAGACCCCATAGGTGGCACAAATAGCTTGCATGGGACCAATACAACTTGGAGAAACTGACCGCATAGTCACGGGTATCATGATTTGAGACAATGATAATAATTTGACAAAATCACACTTAGACTTGCAAATAGGTCGTTAATGGGTGAAAATTCGAACCAGCCGCCTACGACCCCGTAAGAGGCATGAACACCTCGCACCTGACCAATGTATCTTGTAGGAACTGACCGCATAGTTTCGGGTCTCCTGGTTTGAGAGTATGATGATAATTTGCAAAAATCACACTTAGACTTGAAAGCAACCCGTTAAAGGGTGAAAACCCGAACCAGCCTCCAAATGACCCCGTAGGAGGCACGAACACCTCGGACGGGACCAACGTAACTTATAGGAACTGACCGCTTAGTCTCAGGTCTCCGGATTTGATAGTGTTATGAAAATTTGTAAAAATCACACTTAGACATGAAAACAGGCCGTTAAAGGGTGAAAATACATACCAACCCTCAAACGACCCCGTAGGAGGCACAAACACCTCGCACGGGACCAATGTAACTTGTAGGAACTGATCACGTATTCCTGGGTCTCCTGGTTTTAGAGTATGATGATAATTTGCAAACATCACACTTCGACTTGAAAACAAGCCGTTAATGGGTGAAAACCTGAACCAGCCCCCAAACGACCTCGTAGGAGGCACGAACACCTCGTACGGGACCAATGCAACTTGTAAGAACAGACCATTTTATCTCGAGTATCAAGGTCTAAGATTATGACAATAATTTTCCAAAATCACACTTACACTTGAAAATAGGCCCTTAATGGGTGAAAACTCGAACCAGCCCACCCACGACCCCATAGGAGGCACGAACACCTCGAACGAGACCAATGTATCATTTAGGAACTGACCGCGTAGTTTCGGGTCTGCAGGTTTGAGAGTATGATGATAATTTGCAAAAATCACACTTAGACTTGAAAGCAGGCCGTTAAAGGGTGAAAACCCGAACCAGCCCCCAAACGACTCTATAGGAGGCACGAACACCTCACACGGGACCAATCCAACTTGTAGGAACTGACCGTATAGACCCGGGTCTCCCGATTTGAGAGTACGATGATAATTTGGAAAAATAACCACTTAAACTTGAAATCAGGCCGTTAAAGGGTGAAAACCCTAACCAGCCCTCAAACGACCCCGTAAGAGGCACGCACACCTTGAATAAGACCAATGTAACTTGTAGGAACTAACAGCGTAGTCCCGGGTCTCCCGGTTTGGGAGTATGATGATAATTTACCAAAATCACACTTAGACTTGAAACAGGCCATTAAAGCGTGAAAACCCGAACCTGCCCCTAAACGACCCCGTAGGAGGAGCGAACACCTCGCATGGGACCAATGTAACTTGTAGGAACTAATCGCGTAGTCCCGGGTCTACCGGTTTGAGAGTATGATGATAATTTGCCGAAATAACATTTAGAATTAAAAACAAGCCGTCAAAGGGTGAAAAGCCGAACAAGCCGCCCGATGACCCCGTAGGAGGCACGAACTCCTCACACAAGACCAATGTAACTTGTACGAACTGACCGCATAGTACCAGGTCTCCCGATTTAAAAGTATGACAATAATTTGTAAAAAACACAACTAGACTTGAAAACAGGCGGTGAAAGGATGAAAACTGGTACCAGCCCCCAAACGATCCCGTAGGTGGCATGAACACCTCGCACGGGACCGATGTAACTTGTAGGAACTGATCGCATAGTCTCGGGTCTCCCAGTTTGACAGTGTGATGATAATTTTCAAAAATCACACTTCGACATGAAAATAGGTCGTTAAAGGGTGAAAACCGGTACCAACCCACAAATGAGCCTTTAGGAGGGACGAACACCTCGCACGGGACCAATGTAACTTGTAGAAGCAGACCACGTAGTCTCGTGTCTCCGGTTTTGAGAGTATGATGATAATTTGCCAAAATCACACTTAGACATGAAAAAAGGCCGTTAAAGGGTGAAAACCCGAACCAACCCCAAAACGACCCCGTAGGTGGCACGAATAGCTCGCACGGGACTAATGCAACTTGGAGGAACTGACCGCGTAGTCATGGGTATCGTGATTTGAGACTATGATAATAATTTGACAAAATCACACTTAGACTTGCAAATTGGTCGTTAATGGGTGAAAACTCGAACCAGCCGCCTACGACCCAGTAGGAGGCATGAACACCTCGCCCCAGACCAATGTAACATGTAGGAACTGACCGCATAGTTTCGGGTCTCCCGGTTTGAGAGTATGATGATAATTTGCAAAAATCACACTTAGACTTGAAAGCAGCCCGTTAAAGGTTGAAAACCCGAACCGGCCTCCAAACGACCCCATAGGAGGCACGAACACCTCGGACGGGACCAATGTAACTTATAGGAACTGACCGCGTAGTCTCGGGTCTCCGGATTTGATAGTGTTATGGTAATTTACAAAAATCACACTTAGACATGAAAATAGGCTGTTAAAGAGTGAAAATCGGTACCAACCCTCAAACGACCCCGTAGGAGGCACGAACACCTCGTACGGGACCAATGTAACTTGTAGGAACTGACCACGTATTCTCGGGTCTCCTGGTTTTAGAGTATGATGATAATTTGCAAAAATCACACTTAGACTTGAAAACAAGCCGTTAAAGGGTGAAAACCCGAACCAGCCCCCAAACGACCCCGTAGGAGGCACGAGCCCCTCGCACGGGACCAATGCAACTTGTAGGAGCTGACCACGTTGTCCCGAGTATCCCAGTCTAAGATTATGACAATAATTTTCCAAAATCACAATTAAACTTGAAAATAGGCCGTTAATGGGTGAAAACTCGAACCAGCCCGCCCACGACCCCATAGGAGGCACAAACACCTGCCACGAGACCAATGTATCATGTAGGAATTGACCGCGTAGTTTCGGGTCTCCAGGTTTGAGAGTATGATGATAATTTGCAAAAATCACACTTAGACTTGAAAGCAGGCCGTTAAAGGGTGAAAACCTGAACCAACCCCCAAACGACTCTATAGGAGGCACGAACACCTCACACGGGACCAATCCAACTTGTAGGAACTGACCGTATAGGCCCGGGTCTCCCGATTTGAGAGTATGATGATAATTTGGAAAAATAACAACTTAAACTTGAAATCAGGCCGTTAAAGGGTGAAAACCCTAACCAGCCCTCAAACGACCCCGTAAGAGGCACGCACACCTTGAATAAGACCAATGTAACCTGTGGGAACTGACCGCCTAGTCCCGGGTCTCCCGGTTTGGGAGTATGATGATAATTTACCAAAATCACACTTAGACTTGAAACAACCCGTTAAAGCGTGAAAACCCGAACCTGCCCCTAAACGACCCCGTAGGAGGAGCGAACACCTCGCACGGGACCAATGTAACTTGTAGGAACTAACCGCGTAGTCCCGGGTCTACCGTTTTGAGAGTGTGACGATAGTTTGCCGAAATAACATTTAGAATTAAAAACAAGCCGTCAAAGGGTGAAAAGACGAACAAGCCGCCCGATGACCCCGTAGGAGGCACGAACTCCTCACACAAGACCAATGTAACTTGTACGATCCAACCGCATAGTACCAGGTCACCCGATTTGAAAGTATGATAATAATTTGCAAAAAACCCAACTAGACTTGAAAACAGGCAGTTAAAGGGTGAAAACTGGTACCAGCCCCCAAACGATCCCGTAGGTGGCATGAACACCTCGCACGGGACCAATGTAACTTGTAGGAACTGATCGCGTAGTCTCGGGTCTCCCAGTTTGACAGTGTGATGATAATTTGCAAAAATCACACTTTGACATGAAAATAGGCCGTTAAAGGGTTAAAACTGGTACCTGCCCACAAATGAGCCCGTAGGAGGAACGAACACCTCGCACGAGACCAATGTAACTTGTAGGAACAGACCATGTAGTCTCAGGTCCCCGGTTTTGAGAGTATGATGATAATTTGCAAAAATCACACTTAGACTTGAAAACAGGACGTTAAAGGGTAAAAACCCGAACCAGCCCCAAAAGGACCCCGTAGGAGGCACGAATACCTTACATGGGACCAATGCAACTTGGAGGAACTGACCGCATAGTCACGGGTATCGTGATTAGAGACTATGCTAATAATTTGACAAAATCACACTTAGACATGCTAATAGGTCGTTAATGGGTGAAAACTCGAACCGTGACTTGAAAATAGGCCGTAAATGGGTGAAAACTCGAACCAGCCCCCCCACGACCCCTTAGGAGGCACGAACACCTCGGACTGGATCAATATATCATGTAGGAACTGATCGCATAGTTTCGGGTCTCCAGGTTTAAGAGTATGGTCATAATTTGCAAAAATCACACTTAGACTTTAAAGCAGGCCGTTAAAGGGTGAAAACCCGAACCACCCCCAAACGACTCTATAGGAGGCACGAACACCTCGCACGGGACCAATCCAACTTGTAGGAACTGACAGTATAGTCCCGGGTCTCCCGATTTGAGGGTATGATGATAATTTTGAAAAATAACCACTTAGACTTGAAAGCAGGCCGTTAAAGGGTGAAAACCCGAACCAGCCCTCAAACGACCCCGTAAGAGGCACGAACACCTTGAACGAGACCAATGTAATTAGTAGGAACTGACCGTGTAGTCCCGGGTCTCCCGGTTTCGGAGTATGATGATAATTTACCAAAATCACCCTTAGACTTGAAACAGGCCGTTACAGCGTGAAAACCCGAACCTGCCCCTAAATGACCCCGTAGGAGGCACGAGCACCTCGCACGGGACAAATCTAACTTGTAGGAACTGACTGCGTAGTCCCGGGTCTGCCGGTTTGAGAGTATGATGATAATTTGCCTAAATCACACTTAGACTTAAAATAGGCCGTTAAAGGGTGAAAAACCGAACCTGCCCCTAAACGACCCCTTAGGAGGAACGAATGCCTCGCACGGGACCAATGGAAGTTGTAAGAACTGACCGCGTAGTCCCGGGTCTCCCGATTTGAGAGTATAACGATAATTTTCATAAATCACCACTTAGACTTAAAAACTGGCCGTCATAAGGAGAAAACCCGAACTAGCCCCCAAACGATCGCATACGAGGCACGAACACCTCGCATTGGACTAATGTAACTTATAGGAATTGACCACGTAGTCCCCGGTCTCCCGGTTTGAGAGTATGATGATAATTTGCAAAAATCACTCTTAGACTTGAAAATAGGCCGTTAAAGGGTGAAAATCCGAACAAGCCGCCAAACGACCCTATAGGACGCACGAACACCTCGCAGCGGACCAATCTAACTTGTAGGAACTGACCGCGTAGTCTGGGGTCTCCCAATTTGAGAGTATGATGATAATTTTCAAAAATCACTCTCAGACTTAAAAACAAGTCGTTAAAGGGTGAAAACCCGAACCAGCTCCCAAACGGCCTCATAGGAGGCACGAACGCCTCGCACGGGACCAATGTAACTTGTAGGAACTAACCGCGTATTCCCGAGTCTCCCAGTTTGAGAGTATGACGATAATTTGCAAAAATCACAGTTAGACTTGAAAACAAGCCGTTAAAGGTTAAAAACACGATCCAGCCCCCAAATGACCCCGTAGGAGGCACGAACAACTCGCACGGGATGAATCTAACTTGTAGGAACACATTGCGTAGTCCTGGGTTTCCCGGTTTGAGAGTATGATGATAATTTGCAAAAATCACACTTAGACTTGAAACAGGCCGTTAAAGGGTGAAAACCCGAACCTGCCCCTAAACGACCCCGTAGGAGGAACGAATGCCTCGCACGGGACCAATGGAAGTTGTAGGAACTGATCGGTAGTCCCGGGTCTCCTGATTTGAGAGTATAACGGTAAGTTGCAAAAATCACCACTTAGACTTGAAAACAGGCCGTTATAGGGTGAAAATCCCAGCCAGCCCCCAAATGACCGCGTAGGAGGCACGAACACCTCGCACGGGACCAATGCAACTTATAGGAACTAACCGCGTAGTCCCGGGTATCACGATCTGAGTCTATGATAATAATTTGGCAAAATCACACTTAAACTTGAAAATAGGCCGTTAATGGGTGAAAACTTGAACTAGCCCCCACAAGACCCCGTATGAAGCACGAAAACCTCACACGGGACCAATGTAACTTGTAGGAACTGATAGCGTAGTTCCTGGTCTCCTTGTTTGAGAGTATGATGATAATTTGCCAAAATCACACTTAGACTAGAAATAGGCCATTAAAGGGTGAGAACCCGAACCTGCACTTAAACGACCCCGTAGGAGGAACGAACACCTCGCACGGGTCCAATGTAACGTATAGTAACTGACCGCGTAGTCTCGGGTCTCCCGGTTTGAGAGTATGATGATAATTTGCCAAAATCACATTTAGAATTGAAAATAGGCCGTCAAAGGGAGAAAACCCGAACAAGCCACCGGACGACCCCGTAGGAGGCACGAACACCTCCCACGGGACCAATGTAACTTGTAGGAACTGACCGCGTAGTCCCAGGTAGCCCAGTTTGAAAGAATGATGATAATTTGCAAAAATCACACTTAGACTTGAAAACAGGCCGTTAAAGGGTGAAAACTAGAACCAACCCCCAAACGAACCCGTAGGAGGCACGAACACCTCGCACGGGACCAATGTAACTTGTAGGAACTGACCGCCTAGGCTCGGGTCTCCCGATTTGAGATTATGATGATAATTTGTAAAAATCACCACTTAGAATTGAAAACAGGCCGTTAAAGGGTGAAAACCCGAACCAGCCCCCAAACGACCTTGTATGAGCCACGGACAACTGACACGGGACCAATGTAACTTATAGGAACTGACCGCGTAGTCCCGTGTCTCCCGATTTGAGAGTATGATGATAATTTGCAAAAATCACCACTTAGACTTGAAAATAGGCCGTTAAAGGCTGAAAACCCAAACCAGCCCCTAGACGACCCCGTAGGAGGCACGAACACCTCGCATGGGACCAATGTAACTTGTAGGAACTGACCGCGTAGTCACGGGTCTCTCGGTTTGAAAGTGCCATAATAATTTGCAAAAATCACACTTAGACATGAAAACAAGTCGTTAAAGGGTGAAAACCCGAACCAGCCCCCAAATGACCCCGTAGGAGGCACGAACAACTCGCATGGGACCAATGCAACTTATAGGAACTGACCGCGTAGTCCCGAGTATCCCGGTCTGAGACTATGACAATAATTAGCCAAAATCACACTTAGATTTGAAAATTGGCCGTTAAAGGGTGAAAACTCGAACCAACCCCCCACGGACCCGTAGGAGGCACGAACACCTCGCAAGGGAACAATGTAACTTGTAGGAACTTACCGTGCAGTTCCGAGTCTCCCAGTTTGAGAGTATGACGTAATTTGCAAAAATCACACTTAGACTTGAAAGTAGGCCGTTAGAGGGTGAAAACCCGAACCATCCCCCAAACGACCCCATAAGAGGCACGAACACCTCGTACGGGACCAATGTGACTTGTAGGAGCTGATCGCATAGTCCCGTGTCTCCCAATTTGAGAGTATAACGATAATTTGCAAAAATCACCACTTATACTTGAAAATTGGCCATTATAAGGAGAAAACCCGAACTAGCCCCCAAACGACCGCGTAGGAGGCACGAACACCTTGCATTGGACCAATGTAACTAATAGGAATTGACCACGTAGTCCCGGGTCTCTCGATTTGAGAGTATGATGATAATTTGCAAAAATCACTCTTAGACTTGAAAATAGGCTGTTAAAGGGTGAAAATCCGAACCAGCCCCCAAACGACCTTATAGGACGCACGAACACCTCGCACGGGACCAATCTAACTTGTAGGAACTGAGCGCGTAGTCTGGGGTCTCCCAATTTGAGAGTATGATGATAATTTTCAGAAATCACTCTTAAACTTGAAAACAAGCCGTTAAAGGGTGAAAACCCGAAGCAGCCCCCAAACGACATCATAGCAGGCACGAACACCTCGCACGGGACCAATGTAACTTGTAGGAACTAACCGCGTATTCCCGAGTCACCCAGTTTGACAGTATGATGATAATTTGCAAAAATCACAGTTAGACTTGAAAACAGGCCATTAAAGGTTGAAAACTCGATCCAGCCCCCAAATGACCCCGTAGGAGGTACGAACACCTCGTACGGGACCAATCTAACTTGTAGGAACTCACTGGATAGTCCCGGGTTTCCCGGTTTGAGAGTATGATGATAATTTACCAAAATCACCCTTAGACTTGAAACAGGCCGTTAAAGGGTGAAAACTCGAACCTGCCCCTAAACGACCCCGTAGGAGGAACGAATGCCTCGCACAGGACCAATTGAACTTGCAGGAACTGATCGGTAGTCCCGGCTCTCCTGATTTGAGAGTATAACGGTAATTTCCAAAAATCACCACTTAGACTTGAAAACAGGCCGTTATAGGGTGAAAACTAGAACCAACCCCCAAACGAACCCGTAGGAGGCACGAACACCTCGCACGGGACCAATGTAACTTGTTGGAACTGACCGCCTAGGCTCGGGTCTCCCGATTTGAGATTATGATGATAATTTGCAAAAACCACCACTTAGAATTGAAAACAGGCCGTTAAAGGGTGAAAACCCGAACCAGCCCCCAAACGACCTTGTATGAGGCACGGACAACTGACACGGGACGAATGTAACTTATAGGAACTGACCGCGTAGTCCCGTGTCTCCCGATTTGAGAGTATGATGATAATTTGCAAAAATCACCACATAGACTTGAAAATAGGCCGTTAAAGGGTGAAAACCCAAACCAGCCCCCAGACGACCCCGTAGGAGGCGCGAACACCTCGCACGGGACCAATGTAACTTGTAGGAATTGACCACGTAGTCCCGGGTCTCCCGATTTGAGAGTATGATGATAATTTGCAAAAACCACTCTTAGACTTGAAAACAGGCCGTTAAAGGGTGAAAACCCGAACCAGCCCCCAAACGACCCCGTAGGAGGCATGAACACCTCGCACGGGTCCAATGCAACTTATAGGAACTGACCGCGTAGTCCCGGGTATCCCGATCTGAGACTATGGTAATTATTTGGCAAAATCACACTTAGACTTGAAAATAGGACGTTAATGGGTGAAAACTTGAACTATCCCCCCAAGACCCCGTATGAGGCACGAAAACCTCACACGGGACCAATGTAACTTGTAGGAACTGATAGCGTAGTTCCGGGTCTCCTTGTTTGAGAGTATGATGATAATTTGCCAAAATCACACTTAGACTAGAAACGGGCCATTAAAGGGTGAGAAACCGAACCTGCCCTTAAACGACCACGTAGGAGGAACGAACACCTCACACGGGTCCAATGTAACTTATAGTAACTGACCGCGTAGTCTCGGGTCTCTCGGTTTGAGAGTATGATGATAATTTGCCAAAATCACATTTAGAATTCAAAATAGGCTATCAAAGGGTGAAAACCCGAACAAGCCCCTTGACGACCCCGTAGGAGGTACGAACACCTCGCACGGGACCAATTGTAACTTGTAGGAACTGAGCTCGTAGTCCCAGGTCTCCCAGTTTGAAAGTATGATGATAATTTGGAAAAATCACACTTAGACTTGAAACACAGGCCGTTAAAGGGTGAAAACTAGAACCAGCCCCCAAACGACCCCGTAGGAGACACGAACACCTCGCACGGGAACAATGTAACTTGTAGGAACTGACCGCGTAGGCTCGGGTCTCTCGATTTGAGAGTATGATGATAATTTGCAAAAATCACCACTTAGATTTGAAAACAGGCCGTTAATGGGTGAAAACCCGAACCAGCCCCCAAACGACCCCGTATGAGGCACGAACAACTGGAACGGGACCACTGTAACTTATAGGAACTGACCGCGTAGTCCCGTGTCTCCTGATTTGAGAGTATGATAATAATTTGCAAAAAGCACCACTTAGACTTGAAAGTTGGCCGTTAAAGGGTCAAAACCCAAACCAGCCCCTAGACGACCTCGTAGGAGGCACGAACATCTCTCATGGGACCAATGTAACTTGTAGGAACTGACCGCGTAGTCACGGGTCTCTCGGTTTGAAAGTGCGATGATAATTTGCAAAAATCACACTTATACATGAAAACAAGTCGTTAAAGGGTGAAAACCCGAACCAGCAACCAAACGACCCCGTAGGAGGCACCAACAACTCGCATGGGACCAATGCAACTTATAGGAACTGACCGCGTAGTCCCGAGTATAACGGTCTGAGACTATGACAATAATTTACCAAAATCACACTTACATTTGAAAATAGGCCGTTAAAGGGTGAAAACTCGAACTAACCCCCCACGGACCCGTAGGAGGCACGAACACCTCGCAAGGGACCAATGTAACTTGTAGGAACTGACCTTGCAGTTCCGAGTCTCCCAGTTTGAGAGTATGATGTAATTTGCAAAAATCACACTTAGACTCTAAAGCATGCTGTTAAAGGGTGACAACCCGAACCAGCCCCCAAACGACCCCGTAGGAGGCACGAACACCTCGCATGGGACCAATGCAAATTGTTGGAACTAATCGCATAGTCCCAGGTATCCTGATCTGACACTATGACAATAATTTTCCAACATCACACTTAGACTTGAAAATAGGCCGTTAATGGGTGACAACTCGAACCAGCCACCCCACGACCCTGTAGGAGGCACAGACACCTCGCACAGGACCAATCTAACTTGTATGAACTGACTGCATAGTCCCGGGTCTCCCAATTTGAGAGTATGACGATAATTTGAAAAAATCACCACTTAGACTTGAAAACTGGTCGTTAAAGCGTGAAAACCCGAACGAGCCCTCAAACAACCCCGTAGGAGGCCTGAACACATTGCACGAGACCAATGTAACTTGTAGGAACTGATCGCGTAGTCCCGAGTCACCCTGTTGGAGAGTGAGATGATAATTTGGCAAAATCACACTTAGACTTGAAACAGGCCGTTAAAGGTTGAAAACTCGAACCAGCCCTCAAACGCCCCCGTTGGAGGCACGAACACCTTGCACGGGACCAATCTAACTTGTAGGAACTGAAGGCGTAGTCCCGGGTCTACCGGTGTGAAAGTGTGTTGATAATTTTCTTAAATCGTACTTAGACATGAAAACAGGCCGTTAAAGGGTGAAAACCGGTACCAGCCCCCAAACGATCATGTAGGAGGCACAAACACCTCGCACGGGACAAATGTAACTTGTAGGAACTGACCGCATAGTCCCGGGTCTCCCGGTTTGAGAATATAACAATAATTTTCCAAAATTAAACTTAGACTTGAAAACAGGTCGTTAAAGGGTGAAAACCCGAACCAGCCCCCAAACGACCTCGTAGGAGGCATGAACGCCTCGCAAGGGACCAATGTAACTTATAGGAACTAACCGCATAGTCCCGAGTCTCCCGGATTGAAAGTATGATGATAATTTGCAAAAATCAGACTTAGACTTGAAAATAGGTCGTTAAAGGTTAAAAACCCGAACCAACCCCCAAACGACGTCATAGGAGGCACGAACATCTCGCACGAGACCAATCTAACTTGTAGGAACTGACAGTGTAGTCCTGGGTCTCCCAATTTGAGAGTATGATGATAATTTTCCAAAATCATACTTAGACTTGAAACAGGCTGTTAAAGGGTGAAAACCCGAACAACCCCTAAACGATCCAGTAGGAGAAACGAACACCTCGTACGGGACCAATGTAACTTGTAGGAAATGACCGCATAGTCCCGATTGTCCCGATTTGAGAGTATGATGATAATTTGCATAAATCACGACTTAGACTTGAAAATAGGCTGTTAAAGGGTGAAAACCCGAACCAGCCCCCAAATGACCCCGGAGGATGCACCAACACCTGGCACGGGACCAATGTAACTTGTAGGAACTGACCGCGTAGTCCCGTGTCCCCCGATTTGAGAGTATGACGATAATTTGCAAAAATCACCACTTAGACTTCAAAATAGGCCGTTAAAGGGTGAAAACCCGAACCAGTCACCAAACAACCCCGTAGGAGGCACGAACGCCTCGCATGGGACCAATGTAACTTGTAGGAACTAACAGTGTAGTCTCGGGTCTCTCGGTTTGAAAGTGCGATGAAAATTTGAAAAAATAACTTAGACATGAAAACAGGTTGTTAAAGGGTGAAGACCGATACTAGCCCCCAAACAACCCCGTAGGAGGCACGAACACCTCGCACGGGAGCAATGTAACTTGTAGGAACTAACCGCGTAGTTCCAGGTCTCCCGGTTTGAAAGTATGATGATAATTTGAGAAAATCACACTGAGACTTAAAAATTGGCCGTTAAAGGGTGAAAACCCAAACCAACTCCCAACCGACCTCATAGGAGGTACGAACACCTCGAACGGGACCAATGTAACTTGTAGAAACAGAACGCATAGTCTTGGGTCTCCCGATTTGAGAGTGTGACGATAATTTCCCAAAATCACACTTAGATAAGAAAACAGGCCGTTAAAGGGTGAACCCCGGTACCAGCCCTCAAACGACCCCGTAGGAGCCACGAACACCTCGCACATGACCAATGTAACTTATAGGAACCCACCATGAATTCCCGAGTCTCCCAGTTTAAGAGTGTGATGATAATTGGCAAAAATCACACTTAGACTTGAAAATATGCCGTTAAAGGGTGAAAACCCGATCCAGCCCCCAAACGATCCCGTAGGAGGCACGAACACCTCGCACGGGACCAATGCAACTTGTAGGAACTGACCGCGTAGTCCCGGGTATCCCGGTCTGAGACTATGATAATAATTTGCCAAAATCACACTTAGACTTGAAAATAGGTTGTTCATGGGCGAAAACGCAAACCAGCCCCCCCACGACCTTGTAGAAGGCACAAACACCTCGCATGGGACCAATGTAACATGTAGGAACTGATCGCGTAGTTTCGGGCCTCCCGATTTGAGAGTATGGCGATAGTTTGCAAAAATCACACTTAGACTTGAAAGGAGACCGTTAAAGGGTGAAAACCCGAACCAACCGCCAAACGACCCTGTAGGAGGCATGAACACCTCACACGGGACCAACCTAACTTGTAGGAACGGACCACATAATCCCGGGTCTTCCGATTTGAGAGAATGATGATAATTTGGAAAAATCAGCACTTAGACTTGAAAATAGGTCGCTAAAGGTTAAAAACTCGAACCAGCTCCCAAACGACCCCATAGGAGGCACGAACATCTCGTACGTGACCAATGTAACTGGTAGGAACTAACCGCGTAGTCCCGGGTCTCCCGGTTGGAGAGTATGACGATAATTTTCCCAATTTGCACATACACTTGAAAACATGCCGTTAAAAGGTGAAAACCTGAACTAGCTCCGAAACGACCTCGTAGGAGGCACGAACACCTCATACGGGACCAATGTAACTTGTAGGAAATAATCATGTAGTTCCGAGTCTCTCAATTTAAGAGTATGACGATAATTTTCAAAAATCACCACTTAACTTGAAAACTGGCCGTTAAAGGGTGAAAACCCGAACCAGCCCCCAAACGACCCCTTAGGAGTCACGAACACCTCGCACGGGACCAATGTAACTTGTAGGAACTGACCGTGTAGTTTCGAGTCTCTCGGTTTGAGAGTGTGATGATAATTTGCCAAAATCACACTTGTACTTGAAACAGGCCGTTAAAGGGTGAAAACCCGAACCTACCCTAAACGACCCCTTATGAGGAACAACCACCTCGCACGGGAGCAATGTAAGTTGTAGGAAGCGATCGCAGAGTCTCGGGTCTCTCGATTTGAGAGTATGATGATAATTTGCCAAAATCACATTAAAATTTGAAAACAGGGCATCAAAGGGTGGAAACCCGAACAAACCCCCCGACGACCCTATAGGAGGCACGAACATCTCACACGGGACCAATGTAACTTGTAGGAAATGACCGCGTAGTCCCAGGTCTCCCGGTTTGAAAGTATGACTATAATTTGCAAAATCACACTTAGACTTGAAAGCAGGCCGTTACAGGTTGAAAACCCGAACCAGCCTCCAAACGACCCCGTAGGAGGCACGAACACCTCGGTCGGGACCAATGTAACTTATAGGAACTGACCGCGTAGTCTCGAGTCTCCGAATTTGATAGTGTGATGATAATTTTCAAGAATCACACTTAGACATGAAAACAGGCCGTTAAAGGGTGAAAATCGACCATCCCTCAAACGACCCCGTAGGAGGCACGAACACCTCGCACGGGACCAATGTAACTTATAGGAACTGACCAAGTATTCCTGGGTCTCCTGGTTTCAGAGTATGATGATAATTTGCAAAAATCACACTTAGACTTGAAAACAAGCCGTTAAAGGGTGAAAACCCGAACCAACCCCCAAATGACCCCGTAGGAGGCACGAACACCTCGAACGGGACCAATGCAACTTGCTGGAATTGACCACATTAGCCCGAGTAACCCGGTCTAAGATTATGACAATAATTTGCCAAAATCACACTTAGGCTTGAAAATAGGCCATTAATGGGTGAAAACACGAACCAACCCCCCCACGACCCCGTAGGAGGCACGAATACCTCGCACGGGACCAATGTATCATGTAGGAACTAACCGCGTAGTTTCGGGTCTCCAGGTTTTAGAGTGTGATGATAATTTGCAAAAATCACACTTAAACTTGAAAGCAGGCCACTAAAGGGTGAAAACCCGAACCAGCACCCAAATGACTCTGTAGGAGGAACGAACACCTCGCACGGGACCAATCCAACTTGTAGGAACTGACCGTATAGTACCGGGTCTTTCGATTTGAGATTATGACGACAATTTGGAAAAATAACCACTTAGACTTGAAAAAAGGCCGTTAAAAGGTGAAAACCCGAACCAGCCCTCAAATGACCCCGTAAGAGGCACGAACACCTTGAACGAGACCAATGTAACTTGTAGGAACTGACCCCGTAGTCCCGGGTCACCCGGTTTGGGAGTATGATGATAATTTACCAAAATCACACTTTGACTTAAAACAGGCCGTTAAAGCGTGAAAACCCGAACTTGACCCTAAACGACCCCGTAGGAGGAACGAACACCTCGCACGGGACCAATGTAACTTGTAGGAACTAACCGTGTAGTCCCGGGTCTACCGGTTTGAGAGTATGACGATAATTTGCCGAAATAACATTTAGAATTAAAAACAAGTCGTCAAAGGGTGAAAATCCGAACAAGCCACCCGATGACCCCGTAGGAGGCACGAACACCTCACACGAGACCAATGTAACTTGTACGAACTGACCTCATAGCACCAGGTCTCTCAATTTGAAAGTATGACGATAATTTACAGAAAACACAACTAGACTTGAAAACAGGCGGTTAAAGAGTGAAAACTGGTACCAGCCTCCAAACGACCCCATAGGAGGCATGAACACCTCAGACGGGACCAATGTAGCTTATAGGAACTGACCGCGTAGTCTCGGGTCTCCGGATTTGATAGTGTTATGGTAATTTGCAAAAATCACACTTAGACATGAAAACAGGCCGTTAAAGAGTGAAAATCGGTACCAACCCTCAAACGACCCCGTAGGAGGCACGAACACCTCGTACGGGACCAATGTAACTTGTAGGAACTGACCACATATTCCCGGGTCTCCTGGTTTCAGAGTATGATGATAATTTGCAAAAATCACACTTAGACTTGAAAACAGGCCGTTAAAGGGTGAAAACCCGAACCAGCCCCAAAACGAGCCCGTAGGAGGTACGAATACCTCGCACGGGACAAATGAAACTTGGCGGAACTGACCGCATTGTCACGGGCATCATGATCCGAGACTATGACAATAATTTGACAAACTCACACTTAGACTTGCAAATAGGTCGTTAATGGGTGAAAACTCGAACCAGCCACCTACGACCCCGTTGGAGGCATGAACACCTCGCACAGGACCAATGTAACTTGTAGGAACTGACCGCATAGTTTCGGGTCTCCCGATATGAGAGTATGATGATAATTTGCAAAAATCACACTTAGACTTGAAAGCAGGCCGTTAAAGGGTGAAAACCCGAACCATCCTCCAAACGACCCCGTAGGAGGCATGAACACCTCGGACGGGACCAATGTAACTTATAGGAACTGACCGCGTAGTGTCGGGTCTCCGGATTTGATAGTGTGATGATAATTTGCAAAAATCACACTTCGACATGAAAATAGGCTGTTAGAGGGTGAAATTCGGTACCAGCCCTCAAACGACCCCGTAGGAGGCACGAACACCTCGCACGTGACCAATGTTACTTGTAGGAACTGACCACGTATTCCCGGGTCTCCTGGTTTTAGAGTATGATTATAACTTGCAAAAATCACACTTTGACTTGAAAACAAGCCGTTAAAGGGTGAAAACCTGAACCAGTCCCCAAACGACCCCGTAGGAGGCACGAACACCTCGCACGGGACCAATGCAACTTGTAGGAACTGACCACATTGTCCCGAGTATCCCGGTCTAAGATTATGACAATAATAAGCCAAAATCACACTTAGACTAGAAAATAGGCCGTCAATGGGTGAAAACTCGAACCAGCTTACCCACGACCCCGTAGGAGGCACGAACACCTCGCACGAGACCAATGTATCATGTTGGAACTGATCGCGTAGTTTCGGGTCTCCAGGTTTGAGAGTATGATGACAATTTGCAAAAATCACACTTAGAGTTGAAAGCAGGCCGTTAAAGGGTGAAAACCCGAACCAGCCCCAAACGACTCTATAGGAGGCACGAACACCTCACACGGGACCAATTCAACTTGTAGGAACTGACTGTATAGTCCCGGGTCTCCCGATTTGAGAGTGTGATGATAATTTGGAAAAATAACCACTTAGACTTAAAAGCAGGCCGTTAAAGGGTGAAAACCCTAACCAGCTCTCAAACGACCCCGTAAGAGGCACGCACACCTTGAATATGACCAATGTAACTTGGTGGAACTGACTGTGTATTCCCGGGTCTCCCGGTTTGAGAGTATGATGATAATTTACCAAAATCACACTTAGACTTGAAACAGGCCGTTAAAGCATGAAAACTCGTACCTGCCCCTAAATGACCCCGTAGGAGGAGCGAACACCTCGCACGAGACCAATGTAACTTGTAGGAACTAACCGCGTATTCCCGGGTCTACCGGTTTGAGAGTATGACGATAATTTGCTGAAATAACATTTAGAATTAAAAACAAGCCGTCAAAGGGTGAAAAGCCGAACAAGCCGCCCGATGACCCTGTAGGAGGCACGAACTCCTCACACGAGACCAATATAACTTGTACGAACTGACAGCATAGTACTAGGTCTCCCGATTTGAAAGTATGAAAATAATTTGCAAAAAAACAAAACTAGACTTGAAAACAGGCGGTTAAAGGATGAAAACTGGTACCCGCCCCCAAACGATCCCGTAGGTGGCATGAACACCTCGCACGGGACCAATGTAACTTGTAGGAACTGACCGCGTAGTTTCGGGTCTCCAGGTTTGAGAGTATGATGATAATTTGCAAAAATCACACTTAAACTTGAAAGCAGGCCGTTAAAGGGTGAAAACCCGAACCAGCCGCCAAACGACTCTATAGGAGGCACGAACACCTCACACGGCACCAATCCAACTTATAGGAACTGACCGTATAGACTCGGGTCTCCCGATTTGAGAGTATGATGATAATTTGGAAAAATAACCACTTAGACTTGAAAGCAGGCCCTTAAAGGGTGAAAACCCTAACCAGCCCTAAAATGACCCCGTAAGAGGCACGCACACCTTGAATAAGACCAATGTAACTTGTAGGAATTGACCGCGTAGTCCCGGGTCTCCCGGTTTGGGAGTATGATGATAATTTACCAAAATCACACTTAGACTTGAAACATGCCGTTAAAGCGTGAAAACCCGAACCTGCCCCTAAACGACCCCGTAGGAGGAGCGAACACCTCGCACGAGACCAATGTAACTTGTAGGAACTAACCGCGTAGTCCCGGGTCTACCGGTTTGAGAGTATGACGATAATTTGCTGAAATAACATTTAGAATTAAAAACAAGCCGTGAAAGGGTGAAAAGCCGAACAAGCCGCCCGATGACCCCGTAGGAGGCATGAACTCCTCACACCAGACCAATGTAACTTGTACGAAATCACCGCATAGTACCAGGTCTCCCGATTTGAAAGTATGACAATAATTTGTAAAAAACACAACTAGACTTGAAAACAGGCGGTGAAAGGATGAAAACTGGTACCAGCCCCCAAACGATCCCGTAGGTGGCATGAACACCTCGCACGGGACCGATGTAACTTGTAGGAACTGATCGCGTAGTCTCGGGTCTCCCAGTTTGACATTGTGATGATAATTTGCAAAAATCACACTTCGACATGAAAATAGGTCGTTAAAGGGAGAAAATCGGTACCAACCCACAAATGAGCCTTTAGGAGGCACGAACACCTCGCACGGGACCAATGTAACTTGTAGGAACAGACCACGTAGTCTCGGGTCTCCGGTTTTGAGGGTATAATGATAATTTGCAAAAATCACACTTAGATATGAAAAAAGACTGTTAAAGGGTGAAAACCCGAAGCAACCCCAAAATGACCCCGTAGGTGGCACGAATAGCTCGCACGAGACCAATGCAACTTGGAGGAACTGACCGCGTAGTCACGGGTATTGTGATTTGAGACTACAATAATAATTTGACAAAATCACACTTAGACTTGCAAATAGGTCATTAATGGGTGAAAACTCGAACCAGCCACCTACGACACCGTAGGAGGCATGAACACCTCGCCCCGGACCAATGTAACTTGTAGGAACTGACCGCATAATTTCGGGTCTCTCGGTTTGAGAGTATGATGATAATTTGCAAAAATCACACTTAGACTTGAAAGCAGCCCGTTAAAGGGTGAAAACCCGAACCAGCCTCCAAACGACCCCGTAGGAGGCATGAACACCTCGGACGGGACCAATGTAACTTATAGGAACTGACCGCGCAGTCTCGGGTCTCCGGATTTGATAGTGTTATGGTAATTTGCAAAAATCACAATTAGACATGAAAACAGGCCGTTAAAGGGTGAAAATCGGTAGCAACCCTCAAACGATCCCGTAGGAGGCACGAACACCTCGTACGGGACCAATGTAACTTGTAGGAACTGACCACGTATTCGGGGGTCTCCTGGTTTCAGAGTATGATGATAATTTCCAAAAATCACACTTAGACTTGAAAATAAGCCGTTAAAGGGTGAAAACCCGAACCAGCCCCCAAACGACCCTGTAGGAGGCACGAGCCCCTCGCACGGGACCAATGCAACTTGTAGGAACTGACCACGTTGTCCCGAGTATCCCGATCTAAGATTATGACAATAATTTGCCAAAACCACACTTAGACTTGAAAATAGGCCGTTAATGGATGAAAACTCTAACCAGCCCCCCCCCCCACGACCCCGTAGGAGGCACGAACACCTCGCACTGGACCAATGTATCATGTAGGAACTGACCGCATAGTTTTGGGTCTCCAGGTTTAAGAGTATGATGATAATTTGAAAAAATCACACTTAGACATTAAAGCAAGCCGTTAAAGGGTGAAAACCCGAACCAGCCCCGAAACGACTATATAAGAGGCACGAACACCTCGCAGGGGACCAATCCAACTTGTAGGAACTGACCGTATAGTCCCGGGTTTCCCGATTTGAGAGTATGATGATAATTTGGAAAAATAACCACTTAGACTTGAAAGCAGGCCGTTAAAGGGTAAAAACCCGAACCAGCCCTCAAACAACCCCGTAAGAGGCACGAACACCTTGAACGAGACCAATGTAATTTGTAGGAACTAACCGTGTAGTCCCGGTTCTCCCGGTTTTGAAGTATGATGATAATTTACCGAAATCGCACTTATACTTGAAACAGGCCGTTACAGCGTAAAAACCCGAACCTTCCCCTAAACGACCCCATAGGAGGAACGAACACCTCGCACGGGACCAATGTAACTTGTAGGAACTAACCGCGTAGTCCCGGGTCTACCGTTTTGAGAGTGTGACGATAGTTTGCCGAAATAACATTAGAATTAAAAACAAGCCGTCAAAGGGTGAAAAGCCGAACAAGCCACCCGATGACCCCGTAGGAGGCACGAACACCTCACACGAGACCAATGTAACTTGTACGAACTGGCTGCATAGTACCAGGTCTCCCGATTTGAAAGTATGATGATAATTTGCAAAAACCACAACTAGACTTGAAAATAGGCGGTTAAAGGGTGAAAACTGGTACCAGCCCCCAAACGATCCCGGAGGTGGCATGAACACCTCGCACGGGACCGTAACTTGTAGGAATTGATCGCGTAGTCTCGGGTCTCCCAGTTTGACAGTGTGATGATAATTTGCAAAAATCACACTTCGACATGAAAATAGGCCGTTAAAGGGTGAAAACCGGTACCAGCCCACAAATGAGCCCGTAGGAGGAATGAACACCTCGCACGAGAACAATGTAACTTGTAGGAACAGACCATGTAGTCTCGGGTCTCCGGTTTTGAGAGTATGATGATAATTTACAAAAATCACACTTAGACTTGAAAACAGGACGTTAAAGGGTAAAAACCCGAACTAACCCCAAAACGACCCCGTAGGAGGTACGAATACCTCGCATGGGACCAATGCAACTTGGAGGAACTGACCGCATAGTCATGGGTATCGTGATTAGAGACTATGATAATAATTTGACAAAATCACACTTAGACTTGCTAATAAGTCGTTAATGGGTGAAAACTCGAACCAGCCGCCTACGACCCCGTGAGAGGCATAAACACCTCACACCGGACCAATGTAACTTGTAGGAACTGACCGCGTAGTTTTGGGTTTGAGAGTATGATGATAATTTGCAAAAATCACACTTAGACTTGAAAGCAGGTCGTTAAAGGGTTAAAACCCGAACCGGCCCCCAAACGACCCTGTAGGAGACACGAACACCTCGTACGGGACCAATCTAACTTGTAGGAACTGACCGCGTAGTCTCGGGTCTCCCAATTTGAGAGTATGACGATAATTTGGAAAAATCACCACTTAGACTTGAAAACATGCCGTTAAAGTGTGAAAACCCAAACCAGCCCTCAAACGACCCCCTAGGAGGCACAAACACCTTGTACGGGACCAATCTAACTTGCAGGAATTGATCGCGTAGTCCCGGGTGTCCCGGTTTAAAAGTGTGATGATAATTTGCAAAAATCACACTTAGACATGAAAACCGGCCGTTAAAGGGTAAAAACCGGTACCAGCCCCCAAACGACCCTGTAGGAGATACGAACACCTCGCACGGGACCAATGTAACTTGTAGGAACTAACTGCGTAGTCCCAAGTCTCCCAGTTAGAGAGTATGATGATAATTTGCAAAAATCACACTTAGACTTGAAAACAGGCCATCAAAGTTTGAAAACTCGAACTAGTCCCCAAACAACCCCGTAGGAGGCACGAACACCTCGCACGGGACCAATCTAACTTGTAGGAACTAACCGCGTAGTCTCGGGTCTCCCGGTTTGAGAGTATGATGATAATTTGCCAAAATCACACTTAGAAACATGACGTTAAAGGGTGAAAACCTGAACCTGAACCTGCCCCTAAACGACCCCGTTAGAGGAACGAACACCTCGCACGGGACCAATGTAACTTGTAGGAACTAACCGTGTAGTCTCGAGTCTCCTAATTTGAGAGTATGATGATAATTTGCAAAAATCACCACTTAGACTTGAAAATAGGCCGTTAAAGGGGGAAAACCCGAACAAGCCCCCCGACGACCCTTTAGGAGGCACGAACACCTCACATGGGACCAATGTAAAATGTAGGAACTGGCCGCGTAGTCTTAGGTCTCCCGATTTGAACGAATGATGATAATTTGCAAAAATCACAGTTAGACTTGAAAACAGGCCGTTAAAGGGTGATAACCCGAACCAACCACCAAACGTCCCCGTATGAGGCACGCACACCTCGGACCGGACCAATGTAACTTGTAGGAACTGACCGCATAGTCTCGGGTCTCCCGATTTGAAAGTGTGACGATAATTTGCAAAAATCACACTTAGACATGAAAATAGGGCGTTGAAGGGTGAAAACCGATACCAGCCCCCAAATGACCCCATAGGAGGCACGAACACCTCGCACGGGACCAATGTAACTTGTAGAAACAGACCACGTAGTCTCGGGTCTCTAGGTTTGAGAGTTTGCTGATAATTTGCAAAAATCACATTTAGACTTGAAAATAGGCCATTAAAGGGTGAAAACAAGAACCAGCCCCCAAACAACCCCGTAGGAGGCACGAATACCTCGCACGGGACTAATGCAACTTGTAGGAACTCACCGCGTAGTCACGGGTATCCCGATCTGAGACTGTGATAGTAATTTGTCAAAATCAAACTTAGACTTGCAAATAGGCGATTAATGGGTGAAAACTCAAACCAGTCCCCCCACGACCCCGTAGGAGGCACGAACACCTCGCACGGGACCAATGTAACTTGTAGGAACTGACCGCCTAGTTCTGGGTCTCCCGGTTTGAGAGTATGATGATAATTTGCAAAAATTACACTTAGACTTGAAAGCAGGCCGTTAAAGGGTGAAAACCCGAACCAGCTCCCAAACGTCCCTATAGGAGGCATGAACACCTTGTACGGGACCAATCTAACATATTGGAAGTGACCACGTAGTCCCGTGTCTCCCGATTTGAGAGTATGACGATAATTTGGAAAAATTACCACTTACACTTGAAAACAGGTCGTTAAAGGGTGAAAACCCAAACCAACCCTCAAACAACCCCGTAGGAGGCACAAACACCTTGCACGGGACCAATGTAACTTATAGGAACTGACCGCGTAGTCCCGGGTTTTCCGGTTTGAAAGTGTGATGACAATTTGCAAAAATCATGCTTAAACATGAATATAGGCCGTTAAAGGGTGAAAATTGGTACCGGCCCCCAAACGACCCCGTAGGAGACATGAACACCTCTCACTATACCAATGTAATTTATAGGGACTAACCGCGTAGTCCCGAGTCTCTCGGTTTGAGAGTATGATAATAATTTGCAAAAATCACACTTAGACTTGAAAACAGGCCGTTAAAGGTTAAAAACCCGAACCAGCCCCCAAATGACCTCGTAGGAGGCACGAACACCTCGTACGGGACCAATCTAACTTGTAGGAACTGACCGTGTTGTCCCGGGTCTCCCGTTTGAGAGTATGATGATAATTTGCCAAAATCACACTTAGACTTGATACATGCCGTTAAAGGGTGAAAACCCGAACCTGCCCCTAAACGAGCCCATAGGAGGAACAAACATCTCGCACGGGACCAATGTAACTTGTAGGAACATACCGTGTAGTCCCGGGTCTCCCGATTTGAGAGTATGACGATAATTTGCAAAAATCACCACTTAGACTTCAAAATAGGCCGTTAATGGCTGAAAACCCGAACCAGCCCCCAAACGACCCCATAGGAGGAACGAACACCTCGCATGGGACCGGTGTAACTTGTAGGAACTGACCACGTAGTATCGGGTCTCCCGGTTTTAAAGTGCGATGATAATTTGCAAAAATCACACTTAGACATGAAAACAGGCCCTTAAAGGGTGAAAACCGGTACCAACCCCGAACGACCCCATAGGAAGTACGAACACCTAGCACGGGACCAATGTAACTTATAGGAAATGACCACATAGTCCCGGGTCTCCCGATTTGAGAGTATGATGTTAATTTGCAAAAATCACTCTTATACTTCAAAATAGGCCATTAAAGGGTGAAAACCCGAATCAGTCACCAAACGACGCCGTAGGAGGCACGAACACCTCGTATGGGGCCAGTGTAACTTGAAGGAGCTGACCGCGTAGTCTCGGGTCTCCTGGTTTTAAAGTGCGACGATCATTTGCAAAAATTACAATTAGACATGAAAATAAGCCGTTAAAGGGTGTAAATTGATACGAGCCCCTAAATGACCCCGTAGGAGGCACGAACACCTCGTATGGGACCAATGTAACTTGTAGGAACTGATCGCGTTGTTACGGGTCTCCCGGTTTGAAAGTATGATGATAATTTTCAAAAATCACACTTAGACTTGAAATAGGCCGTTAAAGGGTGAAAACCCGAACCTGCCCTAAATGACCCCGTAGGAGGAACGAGCACCTCGCACGGGACCAATATAACTTATAGGAACTGACTGTGTAGTCTCGGGTCTCTCGATTTGAAAGTATTAAGATAATTTGCCAAAATCACATTTAGAATTGAAAACAGGCCGTCAAAGGATGAAAACCCGAACAAGCCCCCCGACGACCCTGTAGGAGGCACAAACACCTCACACGGGACCAATGTAACTTGTAAGAACTGACCGCGTAGTCCCAGGTCTCCCGGTTTGAAAGTATGACGATAATTTGGAAAAATCACACTTAGACTTGAAAACAGGCCGTTATAGGGTGAAAACCCGAACCAACCACCTAACGTCCCCGTATGAGGCACGAACACCTCGGACCGGACCAATGTAACTTGTAGGAACTGACCGCATAGTCTCGAGTCTCCCGATTTGAAAGTGTGACGATAATTTGCAAAAATCACACTTAGACATGAAAACAGGGCGTTGAGGGTGAAAACCGATACCAGCCGCCAAATGTCCCCGTAGGAGGCACGAACACCTCGCACGGGACCAATGTAACTTGTAGGAGCAGACCACATAGTATCGGGTCTCCGGGTTTGTGAGTTTGATGATAATTTGCAAAAATCACATTTAGACTTGAAAATAGGCCTTTAAAGGATGAAAATCGGAACCATCCCACAAATGGCCCCGTAGGAGGCACGAATACCTCGCACGGGACTACTGCAACTTGAAGGAACTGATCCCGTAGTCACGGGTATCCCGATCTGAGACTGTGACAGTAATTTGTCAAAATCAAACTTAGACATGAAAATAGGGCGTTGAAGGGTGAAAACCGATACCAGCCCCCAAATGACCCCGTAGGAGGCACGAACACCTCGTACGGGACCAATGTAACTTGTAGGAACAAACCACGTAGTCTCGGGTCTCCGGGTTTGAGAGTATGATGATAATTTGCAAAAATCACACTTAGACTTGAAAATAGGCCGTTAAAGGGTGAAAACCAGAACTAGCCCCCAAACGACCCTGTTGGAGGCATGAATACCTCGCACGGGACTAATGCAACTTGTAGGAACTGACCGCGCTGTCACGGGTATCCCGATCTAAGACTGTGACAGTAATTTGTCAAAATCAAACTTAAACATGCAAATAGGCCGTTAATGGGTGAAAACTAGAACCATCCCCCTAGGACCCCGTAGGAGGCACGAACACCTCGCACGGGACCAATGTAACTTGTAGGAACTGACCGCGTAGTTTCGGGTCTCTCTGTTTGAGAGTATCATGATAATTTGCAAAAATCACACATAGACTTGAAAGCAGGCCGTTAAAGGGTGAAAACCCGAACTAGCTCCCAAACTACCCTATAGGAGGCATGAACACCTCGTACGGGACCATTTTAACTTATAGGAACTGACCACGTAGTCCCGGGTCTCCCGATTTGAGAGTATGACGATAATTTGGAAAAATCACCACTTAGACTTGAAAACAGGCCGTTAAAGGGTGAAAACCCGAACCAACCCTCAAACGACCCCGTAAGAGGCACAAACACCTTGCACGGGACCAATGTAACTTGTCGGAACTGACCGCATAGTCCCGGGTTTTCCGGTATGAAAGTGTGATGACAATTTGCAAAAATCATGCTTAGACATGAAAATAGGCCGTTAAAGGGTGAAAACCGGTACCAGCCCCCAAACGACCCCGTAGGAGACACGAACAACTGTCACTAGACCAATGTAACTTGTAGGGACTAACCGCGTAGTCCCGAGTCTCCCGGTTTGAGAGTATGATAATAATTTGGAAAAAGAACACTTAGACTTGAAAACAGGCCTTTAAAGGTTAAAAACTCGAACCTGCCTCCAAACAACCCAGTAGGAGGCACGAACACCTCGTACGGGACCAATCAAACTTGTAGGAACTGACCGCGTAGTCCCGGGTCTCCCGTTTGAGAGTATGATGATAATTTGCCTAAATCACACTTAGACTTGAACACAAGCCGTTAAAGGGTGAAAACCCGAACCTGCCCCTAAACGAGCTCGTAGGAGGAACGAACACCTCATACGGCACCAATGTAACTTGTAGGAACTGACCGTGTAGTCCCGGGTCTCCCGATTTGAGAGTATGGCGATAATTTGCAAAAATCACCACTTTGACTTGAAAACAGGCTGTTAAAGGGTGAAAACCCAAACCAATCCCCAAATGACCCCGTAGGAGGCATGAACACCTGGCACGGGACCAATTTAACTTGTAGGAACTGATCGCGTAGTCTCGTGTCTCCCCGTTTGAGAGTATGACGATAATTAGCAAAAATCACAACTTAGACTTCAAAATAGGTCGTTAAAGGGTGAAAACCCAAACCAGCCCCCAAACGACCCCGTACGAGGCACGAACACCTCGCATGGGACCAAAATGTAACTTGTAGGAACTGGCCGCGTGGTTCCGGGTCTCCCGATTTGAGAGTATTACGATAATTTGCAAAAATCACCACTTAGACTTGAAAATAGGCCGTTAAAGGCTGAAAACGCGAACCAACCCCCAAACGACCCCATAGGAGGCATGAACACCTCGCATGGGACCAGTGTAACTTGTAGGAACTGACCGCATAGTATCGAGTCTCCCGGTTTTAAAGTGCGACGATAATTTGCAAAAATCACACTTAGACATGAAAATAGGCCGTGAAAGGGTGAAAACCGGTACCAACCCCAAATGACCCCGTAGGAAGCACGAACACCTAGCATGGGACCAAGGTAACTTGTAGAAACTGACCACATAGTCTCGGGTCTCCCGATTTGAGAGTATGATGATAATTTACAAAAATCACTCTTAGACTTCAAAATAGGCCCTTAAAGGCTGAAAACCCGAACCAGTCCCCAAACGACCCCGTAGAAGGCAAGAACACCTCGCATGGGCCCAGTGTAACTTGTAGGAACTCACCGCGTAGTCTCGGGTCTCCTGGTTTTAAAGTACGATGATAATTTGCAAAAATTACAATTAGACATGAAAACAAGCCGTTAAAGGGTGAAAATCGATACCAGCCCTCAAACGACCCCGTAGGAGGCACGAACACCTCGCACGGGACCAATGTAACTTGTAGGAACTGATCGCGTAGTTTCGGGTCTCCCGGTTTGAGGGTATGATGATAATTTGCCAAAATCACACTTAAACTTGCAAATAGGCTGTTAAAGGGTGAAAACCCGAACTAGCTCCCAAACTACCCTATAGGAGGCACGAACACCTCGTACGAGACCAATCTAACTTATAGGAACTGACCACGTAGTCCCGGGTCTCCCGATTTGAGAGTATGACAATAATTTGGAAAAATCACCACTTAGACTTAAAAACAGGCCGTTAAAGGGTGAAAACCCGAACCAGCCCTCAAACGAACCCGTAGGAGGCACAAACACCTTGCACGGGACCAATGTAACATGTAGGAACTGACCACATAGTCCCGGGTTTCCCGATATGAAAGTGTGATGATAATTTGCAAAAATCATGCTTTGACATGAAAATAGACCGTTAAAGGGTGAAAACCGGTACCAGCCACCAAACGAACCCGTAGGAGACACGAACAGCTCTTACTGGACCAATGTAACTTGTAGGGACTAACTGCATAGTCCCGAGTCTCCCAGTTTGAGAGTATGACAATAATTTGCAAAAATCACACTTAGACTTGAAAACAGGCCGTTAAAGGTAAAAAACTCGAACCAGCCAACAAACGACCCTGTAGGAGGCAAGAACACCTCTTACGAGACCAATCTAACTTGTAGGAACTGACCGTGTAGTCCCGGGACTCCCGTTTGAGAGTATGAAGATAATTTGCCAAAATCACACTTAGACTTGAAACAAGCCGTTAAAGGGTGAAAACCCGAACCTGGCCCTAAACGAGCCCGTAGGAGGAATGAACACCTCACACGAGACAAATGTAACTTATAGGAAATGATCGTGTAGTCCCGGGTCTCCCGATTTGAGAGTATGACGATAATTTGCAAAAATCACCACTTAGACTTGAAAACAGGCTGTTAAAGGGTGAAAACCCGAACCAATCCCCAAATGACCCCGTAGGAGGCATGGACACCTGGCACGGGACCAATTTAACTTGTAGGAACTAACCGCGTAGTCCCGTGTCTCCCCATTTGAGAGTATGACGATAATTAGCAAAAACCAAAACTTAGACTTCAAAATAGGCCGTTAAAGGGCGAAAACCCAAAATAGCCCCCAAACGACCCCGTACGAGGCACGAACACCTCGCATGGGACCAAAATGTATCTTGTAGGAATTGGACACGTAGTCTCGGGTATCCTGCTTTTAAAGTGCGATGATAATTTGCAAAAATCACACTTAGACATGAAAACAGGCAGATAAAGGGTGAAAACCGATACCAGGCCCCAAACGACCTCGTAGGAGGCACGAACACCTCGTACGGAACCAATGTAACTTGTAGGAACTGACCGCGTGGTTCTGGGTCTCCCGATTTGAGAGTATTACGATAATTTGCAAAAATCACCACTTAGACTTGAAAATAGGCTGTTAAAGGCTGAAAACCCGAACCAGACCCCAAACGACCCCATAGGAGGCACGAACACCTCGCATGGGACCAGTGTAACTTGTAGGAACTGACCGCATAGTATCGAGTCTCCTAGTTTTAAAGTGCGACGATAATTTGAAAAAATCACACTTAGACATGAAAACAGGTCGTTAAAGGGTGAAAACCGGTACCAACCCCCAAACGACCCCGTAGGAAGCACGAACACCTAGCACGGGACCAATGTAACTTGTAGGAACTGACCACATAGTCTCGGGTCTCCCAATTTGAGAGTATGATGATTATTTGCAAAAATCACTCTTAGACTTCAAAATAGGCCGTTAAAGGGTGACAACCCGAACCAGTCCCCAAACGACCCCGTAGAAGGCACGAACACCTCGCATGGGCCCAGTGTAACTTGTAGGAACTCACTGCGTAGTCTCGGGTCTCCTGTTTATAAAGTACGACGATAATTTGCAAAAATTACAATTAGACATGAAAACAAGCCGTTAAAAGGTGAAAATCGATACCAGCCCCCAAACGACCCCGTAGGAGGCACGAACACCTTGCACTGGACCAATGTAACTTATAGGAACTGAACGCGTAGTTTTGGGTCTCCCGGTTTGACGGTATGATAATAATTTGCCAAAATCACACTTAGACTTGAAACAGGCTGTTAAAGGGTGAAAACACGAACCTGCCCTAAACGACCCCGTAGGAGTAACAAACACCTCGCACGCGACCAATATAACTTATAGGAACTGATCGCATAGTCTCGGGTCTCTCGGTTTGAGAGTATTAAGATAATTTGCCAAAATCACATTTAGAATTGAAAGCAGGCCGTCAAAGGATGAAAACCCGAACAAGCCCCCCGACGACCCTGTAGGAGGCACAAACACCTCACACGGGACCAATGTAACTTGTAGGAACTGACCGCGTAGTCCCAAGTCTCCTGGTTTGAAAGGATAACCATAATTTGCAAAAATCACACTTAGACTTGAAAACAGGCCGTTAAAGGGTGAAAACCCGAACCATCCACAAAACGTCCCCGTAGGAGGCATGAACACCTCGGACGGGACCAATGTAACTTGTAGGAACTGTTCGCGTAGTCTCGGGTCTCCCGATTTGAAAGTGTGATTATAATTTGTGAAAATCACTCTTAGACATGAAAACAGGCCGTTAAAGGGTGAAAACTGGTACCAGTCCCCAAATGACCTCGTAGTAGGCACGAACACCTCGCACGGGACCAATGTAAATTGTAGGAACAAACCACGTAGTCTCGGGTCTTCGGGTTTGATAGTATGATGATAATTTGCAAAAATCACACTTAGACTTGAAAACAGTCTGTTAAAGGGTTAAAACTCGAACCAGCCCCCAAACGACCCCTAGGAGGCACGAATACCTCACACGGGACCAATGCAACTTGTAGGAACTGATCGTATAGTCACGGGTATCCAGATCTGAGACTACGACACTAATTTACCAAAATCACACTTAGACTTGTAGATAGGCCGTTAACGGGTGAAAACTCGAACCCGCCCCCCACGACGCCGTAGGAGGCACGAACACCTCGCACGGGACCAATGTAACTTGTAGGAACTGATCGCGTAGTTCCGGGTCTCTCGGTTTGAGAGTATGATGATAATTTGCCAAAATCACACTTAGACTTTAACACAGGCCGTTAAAGGGTGAAAACTCGAACCTTCCCTAAACGACCTCGTCGGAGGAACAAACACATCGTACGGGACCAATATAACTTATAGGAACTGACCGCGTAGTCTCGGGTATCTCGGTTTGAGAGTATTAAGATAATTTTCCAAAATCACATTTACAATTGAAAACAGGCCGTCAAAGGATGAAAACCCGAACATGCCCCTCGACGACCCTATAGGAGGCACGAACACCTTACACGGGACCAATGTAACTTGTAGGAACTGACCGCGTAGTCCCAGGTCTCCCGGTTTGAATGTATGACGATAATTTTCAAAAATCACACTTAGACTTGAAAACAGGCCGTTAAAGGGTGAAAACCCGAACCATCCCCCAAACGTCCCCGTAGGAGGCCCGAACACCTCGGACGGGACCAATGTAACTTGTAGGAACTGATCGCGTAGTCTCGGGTCTCCCGATTTGAAAGTGTGATGATAATTTGTGAAAATCACACTTAGACATGAAAAATAGCCTTTAAAGGGTGAAATCCGGTACCAGCACCCAAATGACCCCATAGGAGGCACGAACACCTCGCACGGGACCAATGTAAATTATAGGAAAAAACCACGTAGTCTCGGGTCTTCGGGTTTGATAGTATGATGATAATTTGCAAAAATCACACTTAGACTTGAAAATAGTCCGTTAAAGGGTGAAAAGTCGAACCAACCCCCAAACGACCCCCTAGGAGGCACGAATACCTCGTACGGGACCAATGCAACTTGTAGGAACTGATCGTGTAGTCACGGGTATCCCGATCTGAGACTATGACACTATTTTGCCAAAATCACACTTAGACTTGCCAATAGGCCGTTAACGGGTGAAAACTCGAACCAGCCCCCCACGACCCCGTAGGAGGCACGAACATCTCGCACGGGACCAATGTAACTTGTAGGAATTGCTCGCGTAGTTCCGGGTCTCCCGGTTTGAGAGTATGATGATAATTTGCCAAAATCACACTTAGATTTAAAACAGGCCGTTAAAGGGTGAAAACTCGAACCTGCCCTAAACGACCCCGTAGGAGGAACGAACACCTCGCACGGGGCCAATATAACTTATAGGAACTGAGTGCATAGTCTCGGGTCTCTCAGTTTGAGAGTATTAAGATAATTTGCCAAAATCACATTTAGAATTGAAAAGAGGCCATCAAAGGATGAAAACCCGAACAAGCCCCTCGACGACCCTGTAGGAGGCACGAACACCTCACACGGGACCAATGTAACTTGTAGGAACTAAACGCGTAGTCCTAGGTCTCCCGATTTGAAACAATGACGATAATTTGTAAAAATCACACTTAGACTTAAAAACATACCGTTAAAGGGTGAAAACCCGAACCAACCACCAAACGTCCCCGTATGAGGCATGAACACCTCGGACCAGACCAATGTAACTTATAGGAACTGACCGCATAGACTCGGGTCTCCCGATTTGAAAGTGTGACGATAATTCGCAAAAATCACACTTAGACATGAAAACAGGGCGTTGAAGGGTGAAAATCGAAACCTGCCCCCAAATGACCCCGTAGGAGGCACGACCACCTCGCACGGGACAAATGTAACATGTAGGAACTGACTGCGTAGTTCCGGGTCTCCGAGTTGGAGAGTATGATGATAATTTGCAAAAAAACACACTTAAACTTGAAAGCAGGCCGTTAAAGGGTGAAAACCCGAACCAACCCCCAAACGACCCTATAGGAGGCACGAACACGTCGCACGGGACCAATCAAACTTATAGGAATTGATCGCGTAGTCCTGGGTCTCCCGATATGAGAGTATGATGATAATTTGTAAAAATCACCACTTAGACTTGAAAATAGGTCGTTAAAGGGTGAAAACCCGAACAAGACCTCAAACGACTCCGTAGGAGGTACGAACACCTCGCACGGGACCAATGTAACTTGTAGGAACTGATTGCACTATCTAGGGTCTCCCGGTTTGACTATGTGATGATAATTTGCAAAAATCGTACTTAGATATGAAAACAGGCCCTTAAAGGGTAAAAACCTGTACCAGCCCCAAACGACCCCGTAGGAGGCACGAACACCTCGCACGGCACCAATGTAACTTGTAGGAACTGGCCGTGTAGTCTCGGGTCTCTCGGTTTGAGAGTATGATGATAATTTTCCAAAATGACATTTAGAATTGAAAACAGGCCGTCAAAGGATGAAAACCCGAACAAGCCCCCCGAAGACCCTATAGGAGGCACGAACACCGTAGACGGGACCAATGTAACTTGTTGGAACTGACCACGTAGTCCCAGGTCTCACGGTTTGAAAGTATGACAATCATTTTTAAAAATCACACTTAGATATGAAAACAGGCTGTTAAAGGGTGAAAACCCGAACCTGCCACCAAACGTCCCCGAAGGAGGCACGAACACCTGGGACGGGACCAATGTAACTTGTAGGAACTGACCGCATAGTCTCGAGTCTCCCGATTTGAAAGAGTGATGATAATTTGCAAAAATCACACTTAGACATGAAAACAGGCCCTTAAGGGGTGAAAACCAGTACCAACCCTTAAACGACCCCGTAGGAGGCACGAACACCTCGCACGGGACCAATATAACTTGTAGGAACTAACCACATATTCGCAGGTCTCCCGATTTGAGAGTATGATGATAATTTGGGAAAATCACACTTGGACTTGAAAACATGTCGTGAAAGGGTCAAAACCCAAACCAGCCCCCAAACAACCCCGTTGGAGGCACGAACAGCTCGCACGGGACCAATGCAACTTGTAGGAACTGACCGCGGTGTCCCAGGTATCTCGGTTTGAGACTATGACAATAATTTGACAAAATCACACATAGACTTGAAAATAGGTTGTTAATGGGTGAAAACTCGAACCAACCCCACCCACGACCCCGTAGGAGGCACGAACACCTCACACGGGACAAATGTAACATGTAGGAACTGACCGCATAGTCTTGAGTCTCCCGATTTGAAAGTGTGATGATAATTTATAAAAACCACACTTAGACATGAAAACATGCCGTTAAAGGGTGAAAACCAGTACCAGCCCTCAAACGACCCCGTAGGAGGCACGAACAGCTCGCACGGGACTAATGTAACTTGTAGGAACTAACCACGTATTCCCAGGTCTCCCGGTTTGAGAGTATGATGATAATTTGCAAAAATCACACTTAGACTTGAAAACAGGCCGTTAAAGGGTGAAAACCCGAACCAACCACCAAACGACCCCGTTGGAGGCACGAACAGCTCGCACGGGACAAAGCCAACTTGTAGGAACTGACCGCGTTGTCCCTGGTATCTCGGTTTAAGACTATGACAAAAAATTGTCATAATCACACATAGATTTGAAAATTGGTTGTTAATGGTTGGAATCTCAAAGCAACCCCCCCACGACCCCGTAGGTGGCACGAACACCTCGTACGGGTCAAATATAATATGTAGGAACTGACAGCGTAGTTCCGGGTCTCCCGGTTTGAGAGTATGACGATAATTTGCAAAAAACAGACTTAGACTTGAAAGCAGGCCGTTAAAGGGTGAAAACCCGAACCAACCCCCAAACGACCCTGTAGGAGGCACGAACACCTCGCACGGGACCAATGTAACTTATGGGAATTGATCGCGTAGTCCTCTGTCTCCCGATTTGAGAGTATGGTGATAATTTGGAAAAATAACCACTTAGACATGAGAATAGGTCGTTACAGGGCGAAAACCCGAACAAGCCCTCAAACAACCCCGTAGGAGGCATGAACACCTCGCACGAGACCAATCTAACTTATATGAATTGATCGCGTAGTCCCGGGTCTCCCCATTTGAGAGTATGATGATAATTTGGAAAAATCACCACTTGGACTTGAAAACAGGTCATTAAAGGGCGAAAACCCGAACCTGCCCCCAAACGACCCCGTTGGAGGCACGAACACCTCGAACGGGACCAATGCAACTTGTAGGACTTGACCGCGTAGTCCCGGGTATCCCAATTTGAGACTATGACAATAATTTGTCAAAATCACACATAGATGTGAAAATAGGCTGTTAATGGGTGAAAACTCGAACCAACCCCCACACGACCCCGTAGGAGGCACGAACACCTCGCACGGGACCAATGTAACATGTAGGAACTAACTGCGTAGTTCCGGGTCTCCCAGTTTGAGAGTATGATGATAATTTGCAAAAAACACACTTAGACTTGAAAACAGGCCGTTAAAGGGTGAAAACCCGAACCAACCCCCAAACGACCCTGTTGGAGGCACGAACACCTCGCACGGGACCAATCTAACTTATAGGAATTGATCTCGTAGTCCTGGGTCTCCCGATTTTAGAGTATGATGATAATTTGGAAAAATCACCACTTAGACTTGAAAACAGGTCGTTAAGGGGCGAAAACCCGAACAAGCCCTCAAACGGCCCCATAGGAGTCACGAACACCTTGCACGGTACCAATGTAACTTGTAGGAACTGATCGCATTGACTAGGGTCTCCCAGTTTGACTGTGTGATGATAATTTGCAAAAATCATACCTAGATATGAAAGCAGGCCCTTAAAGGGTAAAAACCGGTACCAGCCCTAAACGACCCCGTAGGAGGCACGAACACCTCGCACGGGACCAATGTAACTTGCAGGAACTGACCATGTAGTCCCGGGTCTCTCGATTTGAGAGTATGATAATAATTTTCCAAAATGACATTTAGGATTGAAAACAGGCCGTCAAAGGATGAAAACCCGAACAAGCCCCCCGACGACCCTATAGGAGGCACGAACACCGTAGACGGGACCAATGTAACTTGTTGGAACTGACCACGTAGTCCCAGGTCTCTCGGTTTGAAAGTATGACAATAATTTGTAAAAATCACACTTAGACTTGAAAACAGGCTGTTAAAGGGTGAAAACCCGAACCAGCCACCAAACGTCCCCTTAGGATGCACGAACACCTCGGACGGGACCAATGTAACTTGTAGGAACTGACCGCATAGTCTCGAGTCTCCCGATTTGAAGGAGTGATGATAATCTTCAAAAATCACACTTAGACATGAAAACAGGCCCTTAAGGGTTGAAAACCAGTACCAACCCTTAAACGACCCCGTAAGAGGCACGAACACCTCGCACGGGACCAATGTAACTTGTAGGAACTAATCACATATTCCCAGGTCTCCCGATTTGAGAGTATGATGATAATTTGCGAAAATCACACTTAGACTTGAAAACATGTCGTTAAAGGGTCAAAACCCAAACCAGCCCCCAAACGACCCCGTTGGAGGCACGAACAGCTTGCACGGGACCAATGCAACTTGTAGGAACTGACCGCGGTGTCCCAGGTATCTCGGTTTGAGACTATGACAATAATTTGACAAAATCACATATAGACTTGAAAATAGGTTGTTAATGGGTGAAAACTCGAACCAACCCCACCCACGACCCCGTAGGAGGCACGAACACCTCAAATGGGACAAATGTAACATGTAGGAACTGACCGTATAGTCTTGAGTCTCCCGATTTGAAAGTGTGATGATAATTTACAAAAACCACACTTAGACATGAAAACAGGCCCTTAAAGGGTGAAAACCAGTACCAGCACTCAAACGACCCCATAGGAGGCACGAACAGCTCGCACAGGACTAATGTAACTTGTAGGAACTAACCACGTATTCCCAGGTCTCCCGGTTTGAGAGTATGATGATAATTTGCAAAAATCACACTTAGACTTGAAAACAGGCCGTTAAAGGGTGAAAACCCGAACCAGCCCTCAAACGACCCCGTTGGAGGCACGAACAGCTCGCACGGGACAAATGCAACTTATAGGAACTGACCGCGTTGTCCCTGGTATCTCGGTTTGAGACTATGACAAAAATTTGTCATAATCACACATAGACTTGAAAATAGGTTGTTAATGGTTGAAAACTCAAACCAACCCCCCCACGACCCCGTAGGAGGAACGAACACCTCGCACGGGTCAAATATAACATGTAGGAACTGAAAACGTAGTTCCGGGTCTCCCGATTTGAGAGTATGACGATAATTTGCAAAAAACAGACTTAGACTTGAAAGCAGGCCGTTAAAGGGTGAAAACCCGAACCAACCCCCAAACGACCTTGTAGGAGGCACGAACAGCTCGCACGGGACCAATGTAACTTATGGGAATTGATCGCGTAGTCCTCGGTCTCCCGATTTGAGAGTATGATGATAATTTGGAAAAATAACCACTTAGACATGAAAATAGGTCGTTACAGGGCGAAAACCCGAACAAGCCCTCAAACAACCCCGTAGGAGGCACGAACACCTCGCACGAGACAAATCTAACTTATATGAATTGATCGCATAGTCCCGGGTCTCCCCATTTGAGAGTATGATGATAATTTGGAAAAATCACCACTTGGACTTGAAAACAGGTCGTTAAAGGGCGAAAACCAGAACCTGCCCCCAAACGACCCCGTTGGAGGCACGAACACCTCGTACGTGACCAATGCAACTTGTAGGAACTGACCGCGTAGTCCCGGGTATCCCGATTTGAGACTATGACAATAATTTGTCAAAATCACACATAGATGTGAAAATAGGCTGTTAATGGGTGAAAACTCGAACCAACCACCACACAACCCCGTAGGAGGCACGAACACCTCGCACGGGACCAATGTAACATGTAGGAACTGACTGCGTAGTTCCGGGTCTCCCAGTTTGAGAGTATGATGATAATTTGCAAAAAACACACTTAGACTTGAAAACAGGCCGTTAAAGGGTGAAAACCCGAACCAGCCCCCAAACGACCATGTTGGAGGCACAAACACCTCGTACGGGACCAATCTAACTTATAGGAATTGATCGCGTAGTCCTGGGTCTCCCGATTTGAGAGTATGATGATAATTTGGAAAAATCACCACTTAGACTTGAAAACAGGTCGTTAAGGGGCGAAAACCCGAACAAGCCCTCAAACGGCCCCATAGGAGGTACGAACACCTTGCACGGTACCAATGTAACTTGTAGGAACTGATCGCATTGACTAGGGTCTCCCAGTTTGACTGTGTGATGATAATTTGCAAAAATCATACCTAGATATGAAAACAGGCCCTTAAAGGGTGAAAACCGGTACCAACCCCAAATGACCCCGTAGGAGGCACGAACACCTCGCACGGGACCAATGTAACTTGTACGAACTGATCGTGTAGTCCCGGGACTCTCGATTTGACAGTATGACGATAATTTGCCAAAATGACTTTTAGAATTTAAAACAGGTCGTTTAAGGATGAAAACCCGAACAAGCCCCCCGACGACCCTATAGAAGGCACGAACACCTCAGACAGGACCAATGTAACTTTGTGGAACTGACTGCATAGTCCCAGGTCTCTCGGTTTGAAAGTATGACAATAATTTGTAAAAATCATTATAGACTTGAAAACAGGCTGTTAAAGGGTGAAAACCCGAACCAGCCACCAAACGTCCCCGTAGGAGGCATGAACACCTCGGACGGGACTAGTGTAACTTGTAGGAACTGAGCACATAGTCTCGAGTCTCCCGATTTGAAAGTGTGATGATAATTTCCAAAAATCACACTTAGACATGAAAACAGGCCCTTAAAGGGTGAAAACCAGTACCAGCCCTCAAACGACCCCGTAGGAGGCACGAACACCTCGCATGGGACCAATGTAACTTGTAGGAACTGACCACGTATTCCCAGGTCTCCCAGTTTTAGAGTATGATGATAATTTGCAAAAATCACACTTTGACTTGAAAACCCGAACCAACCCCCAAACGACCCCGTTGGAGGCACGAACAGCTCGCAAGGGACCAATGCAACTTGTAGGAACTGACCGCATAGCCTCTGGTCTCCTAGTTTGACAATGTGACGATAATTTGCAAAAATCAAACTTAGATATGAAAATAGGCCGTTAAAGGGTGAAAACCGGTACCAGCCCCCCCCCCCAAACAACCCCGTAGGAGGCACGAACACCTCGCACGGGACCATGGTAACTTGTAAGAACTGACCACGTAGTCCCGGGTCTCCCAATTTTAGAGTGTGATGATAATTTTCAAAAATCACGCCTAGACTTGAAAATAGGTCGTTAAAGGGTGAAAACCCGAACCAGCACCCAAACGACCCCATAGGAGGCATGAAAAACTCCCACGGGACCAATGCAACTTGTAGGTACTGACCGCATAGTCCAGGGTATCACGGTCAGAGACTATGACAATAATTTTCCAAAATCACACTTAGAGTTGAAAATAGGCCGTTAATAGGTGAAAACTCGAACCAGCCCCCCATGACCCCGTAGGAGGCACTAACACCTCGCAAGGGACCAATGTAACTTGTAGAAATTGATCGCGTTGTTCCGGGTCTCCGGATTTGAGAGTATGATGATAATTTTCAAAAATCACTCTTAGACTTGAAAGCAGGCCGTTAAAGGGTGAAAACCGGAACCAACCCCCAAACGCCCCTGTAAGAGGCACGAACACCACGCATGGGACCAATCTAACCTGTAGGAACTGACCGCATAGTCCCGGGTCTCTCGATTTGAGAGTATGATGATAATTTTGAAAAATCACCACTTAGACTTGAAAACAGGCCGTTAAAGGGTGAAAACCTTAACAAGCCCTCAAACGACCCCGTTAGAGGCACGGACAACTTGCACGAGACCAATGTAACTTGTAGGAACTGATCGCATAGCCTCGGGTCTCCTAGTTTGACAATGTGACTATAATTTGCAGAAATCACACTTAGACATGAAAACAGGCCGTTAAAGGGTGAAAACCGGTACCAGCCCCCAAACGACCCCGTAGGAGGCATGAACACTTCGCATGGGACCAATGTAACTTGTAGGAACTGACCACGTAGTTTCGGGTCACCCGATTTGAGAGTATGATGATAATTTGCCAAAATCACACTTAGACTCAAAACAGGTCGTTAAAAGGTGAAAACCCGAACCTTCCCTAAACGACCCCGTAGGGGGAACGAACACCTTGCTCGGGACCAATTTAACTTGTAACAACTGATCATGTAGTCCCGGGTCTCTCGATTTGAGAGTATGATGATGATTTGCCAAAATCACATTTAGACTTGAAAACAGGCCGTTAAAGGGTGAAAACCGGAACAAGCCCCCAAAACACTCCATAGGAGGCACCAACACCTCGGACGGGACCAATGTATCTTCTAGGAACTGACCGCGTAGTCTCGGATCTCCCAATTTGACATTTTAAAGATAATTTGCAAAAATCACACTTAGAAATGAAAACAGGCCATTAAAGGGTGAAAACCGGTACCATCCCTCAAACGACCCTGTAGGAGGCACGAACACCTCGCACGGGACCAATGTAACTTGTAGGAACTGACCACGTATTCCCGGGTCTCCCGGTTTGAGAGTATAATGATAATTTGCAAAAATCACACTTAGACTTGAAAATAGGTCTTTAAAGGGTGAAAACAAGAACCAGCCCCCAAACAACCCCGTAGGAGGCACGAACAACTCACACGGGAGCAATGCAACTTTTAGGAACTTATCGCGTAGTCCCGGGTATCCCGGTCTAAGACTATGACAAAAATTTTCCAAAATCACACTTAGACTTGAAAATAGGTCGTTAATGGTTGAAAAATCAAACCAGCCCCCCACGACCCCGTAAGAGGCACGAACACCTAGCAGGGGACCAATGTAACATGTAGGAACTGACCATGTATTTTTGGGTCTCCCAGTTTGAGAGTATGACGATAATTTGCAAAAATCACACTTACACTTGAAAGCAAGCCGTTAAAGGGTGAAAACCCGAACTAGCCCCCAAACGACCCTGTAGGAGGCACGAACACCTCGCACGGGACCAATCTACCTTAGAGGAACTGACCGTGTTGTCCCGGGTCTCCCATTTTGAGAGTATGATGATAATTTGGAAAAATCACCACTTAGACTTAAAAATAGGTCGTTAAACGGTGAAAACCCGAACAAGCCCTCAAACGACCCCGTCAGAGGCACGAACACCTTGCACGAGACCAATGTAACTTGTAGGAATTGATCGCATAGCCTCGGGTCTCCTAGTTTGACAATGTGACGATAATTTGCAAAAATCATACTTAGATATGAAAACAGGCCGTTAAAGGGTGAAAACCGGTACCAGCCCCCAAACAACCCCGTAGAAGGCACGAACACCTCGCACGGGACCATTGTAACTTGTAGGAACTGACCACGTAGTCCCGGGTCTCCCGATTTTAGAGTATGATGATATTTTTCAAAAATCACTCCTAGACTTGAAAATAGGCCGTTAAAGGGTGAAAACCCGAACCCGCACCCAAACGACCCCGTAGGAGGCATGAAAAACTCGCACGGGACCAATGCAACTTATAGGTACTGACCGCATAGTCTAGGGTATCACGGTCAGAGACTATGACAATAATTTTCCAAAATCACACTTAGAGTTGAAAATAGGCCGTGAATAGGTGAAAACTCGAACCAGCCCCCCATGACCCCGTAGGAGGCACTAACACCTCACACGGGACCAATGTAACTTGTAGAAACTGATCTCGTTGTTCCGGGTCTCCCGATTTGAGAGTATGATGATAATTTCAAAAATCACTCTTAGACTTGAAAGCAGGCCGTTAAAGGGTGAAAACCGAAACCAATCCCCAAACGACCATGTAAGAGGCACGAACACCTCGCATGGGACCAATCTAACTTATAGGAACTGATCGCATAGTCTCGGGTCTCTCGATTTGAGAGTATGATGATAATTTGGAAAAATCACCACTAAGACTTGAAAAGAGGCCGTTAAAGGGTGAAAACTCGAACAAGCCCTCAAACGACCCCGTCAGAGGCACGAACACCTTGCAGGACACCAATGTAACTTGTAGGAACTGATCGCATAGCCTCGGGTATCCTAGTTTGACAATGTGACCATAATTTGCAGAAATCACACTTAGACATGAAAACAGGCCGTTAAAGGGTGAAAATCGGTACCAGCCCCCAAACGACCCCGTAGGAGGCACGAACACTTCGCATGGGACCAATGTAACTTGTAGGAACTGACCACGTAGTTTCGGGTCACCCGGTTTGAGAGTATGATGATAATTTTTTAAAATCACACTTAGACTCGAAACAGGTCGTTAAAGGGTGAAAACCCGAACCTTCCCTAAACGACCCCGTAGGAGGCACTAACACCTCGCTCGGGACCAATGTAACTTGTAAGAACTGACTGCGTAGTCCCGGGTCTCTCGATTTGAGAGTATGATGATAATTTGCCAAAATCACACTTAGACTTGAAAGCAGGCCGTTAAAGGGTGAAAACCCGAGCCAACCATCAAACGACCCCATAGGAGGCACGAACACCATGCACGGGACCAATGTAACTTCTAGGAACTGACCGCCTAGTCTCGGATCTCCCGATTTGACAGTTTAAAGATAATTTGCAAAAATCACACTAAGACATGAAAACAGACCATTAAAGGGTGAAAATCGGGACCAGCCCTCAAACGACCCCGTAAGAGGCACGAACACCACGTACGGGACCAATGTAACTTGTAGGAACTGATCACGTATTCCCGGGTCTCCCGGTTTGAGAGTATGATGATAATTTCCAAAAATCACACTTAGACTTGAAAATAGGCCGTTAAAGGGTGAAAACATGAACCAGCTGCCAAACGACCCCGTAGGAGGCACGAACACCTCACACGGGACCAATGCAACTTTTAGGAACTGACCGCATAGTCTCGGGTATCCCGGTCTAAGACTATGACAAAAATTTTGCCAAAATCATACTTAGACTTGAAATAGGTCGTTAATGGTTGAAAAATCAAACCAGCACCCCACGACCCCGTAAGAGGCACGAACACCTCGCACGGGACCAATGTAACATGTAGGAACGGACCATGTAATCCCGGGTCTCCTAATTTGAAAGTATGATGATAATTTGCAAAAATCACACTTACACTTGAAAGCAAGCCGTTAAAGGTTGAAAACCCGAACCAGCCACCAAACGACCCCGTAGGAGGCACGAACACCTCGCACGGGACCAATCTACCTTATAGGAACTGACCGCATTGTCCCGGGTCTCCCGATTTGAAAGTATGATGATAATTTGGAAAAATCACAACTTAGACATGAAAACAGGTCGTTAAAGGGTGAAAACCCGAACAAGCCCTCAAACGACCTCGTCAGAGGCACGAACACCTTGGGTCTCCTAGTTTGACAATGTAACGATAATTTGCAAAAATCATACTTAGATATGAAAGCATGCCGTTAAAGGGTGAAAACCGGTACCAACCCCCAAACAACCCCGTAGGAGGCACGAACACCTCGCACGGGACCATTGTAACTTGTAGGAACTGACCACGTAGTCCCGCATCTACCGATTTTAGAGTATGATAATAATTTGCAAAAATCACTCTTAGACTTGAAAATAGGCCGTTAAAGGGTGAAAACTCGAACCAGCACCTAAACGACCCCGTAGGAGGCATGAAAAACTCGCACGGGACCAATGCAACTTATAGGTACTGACGGCATAGTCCAGGGTATCACGGTCAGAGACTATGACAATAATTTTCCAAACTCACACTTAGAGTTGAAAATAGGCCGTTAATAGGTGAAAACTCGAACCAGCCCCCCATGACCCCGTAGGAGGCACTAACACCTCGCACGGGACCAATGTAACTTATAGAAACTGATCGCGTTGTTCCGGGTCTCCTGATTTGAGAGTATGATGATAATTTTCAAAAATCACTCTTAGACTTGAAAGCAGGCCGTTAAAGGGTGAAAACCCGAGCCAACCATCAAACGACCCCATAGGAGGCACGAACACCATGCACGGGACCAATGTAACTTGTAGGAACTGACCGCATAGTCTCGGGTCTCCCGGTTTGAAAATGTGATGACAATTTTACTAAAATCACACTTAGACATGAAAAGGGTGAAAATCGGTACCGGCCCCAAACGACCCCGTAGGAGGCACGAACACCTCGCACGGGACCAATGTAACTTGTAGGAACTGACCGCGTCGTCCCTGGTCTCCTAATTTGAGAGTATGACGATAATTTTCCCAAATTACACTTAGACTTGAAAACAGACCATTAGAGGGTAAAAACCCGAACGAGCCCCCAAACGACCTCGTAGGAGGCAAAAATGCCTCGTACGGGACCAATGTAACTTGTAGGAACTAACCGCGTAGTCTCGAGTCTCCCGATTTGAGATTATGACGATAATTTTCCAAAATCACACAGACTTGAAATAGCCCGTTAAATGGTGAAAACCCGAACCTACCCCTAAACGACACTGTAGGAGGAACGAACACCTCTCACGGGACCAATGTAAGTTGTAGGAACTGACCGCATAGTTCCGGGTCTCCCGATTTGAGAGTATGATGATAAACTTCAAAAATCACCACTTAGACTTGAAAATAAGCCGCTAAAGGGTGATGACCCGAACCAGCCTCCAAACGACCCCGTAGGAGGCACGAACACCTGGCACGGGACCAATGTAACTTATAGGAACTGATCGCATAGTCCCGTGTCTCCCTGTTTGAGAGTATGACGATAATTTGCAAAAATTACCACTTGGACTTCAAAATTACCACTGAATGAGTCCCCAAACGACCCAGTAGGAGGCATGAGACTAATGTAACTTGTAGGAATTGACCGCGTAGTCTCGGGTCTCCCAGTTTGAAAGTGTGTGGATAATTTTTAAAAATCACACTTAGACATGAGAACAGGTCATTAAAGGGTGAAAACCAGTACCAGCCCAAAAATGACCCAGTACGAGGCACGAACACCTCGCACGGGACCAATGCAACTTTTAGGAAGTGATCGTGTAGTTCTGAGTCTCCCGGTTTGAGAGTATGATGATAATTTTCCAAAATCACACTTAGACTTGAAACAGGCCATTAAAGGGAGAAAACTCGAACATGCCCTAAACGACCACGTAGGAGGAACGAACACCTCGCACGGGACCAATGTAACTTGTAGGAACTGACCGCGTAGTTTTGGGTCTCCCGGTTTGAGAGTATGACTATAATTTTGCCAAAATCACATTTAGAATTTAAAACAGGCCGTTAAAGGGTGAAAACCCGAATAAGCCCCCCGACGACCTTGTAGGAGGCACGAACACCTCATACGGGACCAATGTAGCTTGTAGGAACTGACCGCGTAGTCTTAGGTATCCCGGTTTGAAAGTATGACGATAATTTGTAAAAATGAAACTTAGATTTGAAAATAGGCCTTTAAAGGGGGAAAACCCGAACTAGCATCCAAACGACCCCATAGGAGGCACGAACACCTCGGACGGGACCAATGTAACTTGTAGGAACTGACCGCGTAGTCTCGGGTCTCCCGATTTGACAGGGTGACGATAATTTTCTAAAATCACACTTGGACATAAAAACAGGCCGTTAAAGGGTGAAAACTGGTACCAACCATCAAACGACCCCGTAGGAGGGACGAAAACATCGTACGGGACCAATCTAACTTGTAGGAACTGACCACGTATTTTTCGGGTCTCCCGGTTTGAGAGTATAATGATAATTTGCAAAAATCACACTTAGACTTGACAACAGGCCGGTAAAGGGTGAAAACACGAATCAGCCCCCAAACGACCCCTTAGGAGGCACAAACACCTCGCACGGGACCAATGCAACTTGTAGGAACTGACCGCGTAGTCCTGAGTATCCCGGTCTGAGACTATGCCAATAATTTGCCGAAATCACACTTAGACGTGAAAATAGGCCGTTAATGGGTGAAAACTCGAACCAGCCCCCCCCCCCCCCACGACCCCATAAGAGGCACGAACACCTCGCACGGGACCAATGTAACATGTAGGAACTGACTCCGTATTTCCAGGTCTCCCAGTTTAAGAGTATGATGATAATTTGCAAAAATCACACTTAGACGTGAAAGCAGGCTGTTAAAGGGTGAAAACACAAACCAGCCCCCAAACGCCCCTGTAGGAGGCCCGAACACCTCGAACGGGACCAATCTAAATTGTAGGAACTGACCGCGTAATCTCGAGTCTCCCGATTTGAGAGTATGATGATAATTTGGAAAAATCACCATTTAGACTTGAAAACAAGCCGTTAAATGGTGAAAACCCGAACCAGCCCTCAAACGACCCCTTAGGAGGCACAAACACCTTGCACGGGACCAATGTAACTTGTAGGAACTGACCGCGTAGTCCCGGGTCTCCCGGTTTGAGAGTATGATGATAATTTACCAAAATCACACTTAGACTTGAAAGAGGCCGTTAAAATGTAAAAACCCGAACCATCCCCTAAACGACCCCATAGGAGGAATGAACACCTCACACGGGACCAATGTAACTTGTAGGAACTAACCGCGTAGTCCCGAGTCTATCGGTTTGAGAGTATGATGATAATTTTCCAAAATCACATTTAGAATTGAAAATAGGCCGTCAAACGGTGAAAACCCGAACATTACCCCCGACGACCCCATAGGAGGCACAAACACCTCACACGAGACCAATGTAACTTGTAGGAACTGATCGCATTGTCCCAGGTCTCCCGGTTTGAAAGTATGATGAAAATTTGCAAAAATCACAATTAGACTGGAAAATCGGCCGTTAAAGGGTGAAAACTGGTACCAGCCCCCAAACGACCTCGTAGGAGGCACGAACACCTCGCACGGGACCTATGCAACTTGTAGGAACTAACCGCGTAGTCCCGAGTCTATCGGTTTGAGAGTATGATGATAATTTTCCAAAATCACATTTAGAATTGAAAATAGGCCGTCAAACGGTGAAAACCCGAACATTACCCCCGACGACCCCATAGGAGGCACAAACACCTCACACGAGACCAATGTAACTTGTAGGAACTGATCGCATTGTCCCAGGTCTCCCGGTTTGAAAGTATGATGAAAATTTGCAAAAATCACAATTAGACTGGAAAATCGGCCGTTAAAGGGTGAAAACTGGTACCAGCCCCCAAACGACCTCGTAGGAGGCACGAACACCTCGCACGGGACCTATGCAACTTGTAGGAACTAACCGCGTAGTCCCGGTCTGAGACTATGACAATTATTTTCCAAAATCACACTTAGACTTGAAAATAGACCGCTAACGGGTGAAAACTCGACCCTCCCCCCCACGACCCCGTAGGAGGCACGAACACCTCGCACGGGTCCAATGTAACATGTAGGAACTGACCGCATAGTTCCAGGTCTCCGGGTTTGAGAGTATGATGATAATTTGCAAAAATCAAACTTAGACTTGAAAGCATGCCGTTAAAGGGTGAAAACACGAAGCAACCCCCAAACGATCCTATAGGAGGTACGAACACCTCGTACGAGTCCAATCTAACTTGTAGGAACTGACCGCGTAGTCCCGGGTCTCTTGATTTGAGAGTATGACAATAATTTGGAAAAATAACCACTTAGACTTGAAAACAGGCTGTTAAAGGGTGAAAACCCCAACCATTCCTCAAAGGACCCCGTAGGAGGTACGAACACCTTGCACGGGACCAATGTAACTTGTAGAAACTATCCGCATAGTCTCGGGTCACCCGGTTTGAAAGTGTGATGATAATTTGCAAAAATCACACTTAGACATGAAAACAGGTAGTTAAAGCGTGAAAACCCGAACCAGCCGCTAAACGACCCCGTAGGAGGAAAGAACACCTCGCACGGGACCACTGTAACTTGTAGGAACTAACCGCGTAGTCCCAGGACTATCGGTTTGAGAGTATGACGATAATTTTCTAAAATCACATTTAGAATTGAAAACAAGCCGTCAAAGGGTGAAAACCCGAACAAGCCCCCCGACGACCCCGTAGGAGGGACAAACACCTCACACGAGAACAATGCAACTTGTAGGAACTGACCACATTGTACCAGGTCTCCCGGTTTGAAAGTATGATGATATTTTTCAAAAATCACACTTAGACTCGAAAACTGGCCGTTAAAGGGTAAAAACCTGTACCATCCCCCAAACGACCCCTTAGGAGGCACGAACACCTTGCACGGGACCAATGCAACTTGTACGAACTGACTGCGTAGCCTCGGGTCTCCCAGTTTGACAGTGTGATCATAATTTGCAAAAATCACATTTAGACATGAAAACAGGCCGTTAAAGGGTGAAAACCGGTTCCAGCCCCCAAATGACCCCGTAGGAGGAACAAACACCTCGCACGGGACCAATGTAACTTGTAGGAACAGACCACGTAGTCTCGGGTATCCGGATCCGACACTATGATAATAATTTGCAAATAGGCCGTTAATGGGTGAAAACTCGAACCAGCCCCCCCCATGACCCCGTAGGAGGCACGGACACCTCGCACGGGACCAATGTAACTTATAAGAACTGACCGCGTATTGCCGGGTCTCCCGATTTGAGAGTATGATGATAATTTGCAAAAATCACACTTAGACATGAAAGCAGGCCGTTAAAGGGTGAAAACCCGAACCAGCCTCCAAACGACCCTGTAGGAGGCACGAACACCTCGCACGGGACCAATCTAATTTGTAGGAACTTATCGCGTAGTCTCGGGTCTCCTGATTTGAGAGTATGATGATAATTTGTAAAAATCACCACTTAGACTTGAAAATAGGCTGTTAACGGGTGAAAACCTGAACCGGCCCTCAAACAACCCCGTAGGAGGCACAAACACCTTGTACAGGACCCATGTAACTTGTAAGAACTAACCGTTTAGTCCCGGGTCTCCCGGTTTGAAAGTGTGATGATAATTTTCAAAAATCACACTTAGACATGAAAACAGGCCGTTAACGGGTAAAAACCGGTACCAGAACCCAAACGACCCCGAAGGAGACACGAACACCTCGTACGGGACCAATGTAAATTGTAGGAACTAACCGCGTAGTCCCGAGTCTCCCAGTTTGAGAGTATGACAATAATTTGGAAAAATAACACTTGGATTTGAAAACAGGTCGTTAAAGGTTAAAAACCTGAACCAGCCCACAAATGACCCCGTTGGAGGCACGAACACCTTGTACGGAACTAATGTAACTTGTAGGAACGTACCGCGTAGTCCTGGGCCTCCCGATTTGAAAGTATGATTATAATTTGTAAAAATCACACTTAGACATGAAAACTGACCGTTAAAGGGTGAAAACCCGAACCAACCTCCAATAGACCCCGTAGGAGGCACGAACGCCTCGCACGCTACACATATAACTTGTAGGATCTAACCGCATAGTCCCGAGTCTCACGGTTTGAGAGTATGACAATAATTTGGAAAAATAACACTTAGACTTGAAAACAGGCCGTTAAAGGTTAAAAACCTGAACCAGCCCCCAAACGATCCCGTTGGAGGCACGAACACCTTGCACGGGACTAATGTAACTTGTAGGAACTTGTGCGTAGTCTCGGCTCTCCCTATTTGAAAGTGTGATTATAATTTTCAAAAATCACACTTAGACTTGAATACAGGCCGTTAAAGATTGAAAACCCGAACCAACCCCCAAAGGACCCCATAGGAGGCACGAACACCTCGCACGAGACCAATCTAACTTGTAGGAACTGAACGCAAAGTCCCAGGTCTCCCGGTTTGAAGTATGATGATAATTTGGCAAAATCACACTTAGACTTAAAACATGCCGTTAAAGGATTAAAACCCAAACCTGCCCCTAAACGACCCCATAGCAGGAACGAACACCTCGCACGGGACCGATGAAACTTGTAGGAATTGACCGCGTAGTCCCGGGTCTCCCGGTTTGATAGTATGACGATAATTTACAAAAGTCATATTTAGAATTGAAATTATGCCGTCAAAGGGTGTAAACCCGAACAAGCCCCCCGACGACCCCGTAGGAGGCACGAACACCTCGCACGGGACCAATGTAACTTGTAGGAACTGGCCCTGTAGTCCCAGGTCTCCCGGTTTGATAGTATGATGATAATTTGCAAAAATCACACTTAGACTTGAAAACAGGCCGCCAAAGGGTGAAAAATCGAACAAGCCCTCAAAGGACACCGTAGGAGGCACAAACACCTTGCACGAGACCAATGTAACTTGTAGGAACTAATCGCATAGTCTCGGGTCTCCCGGTTTGACAATGTGACGATAATTTGTAAAAATCATACTTAGATAGTAAAATAGGCAGTTAAAGGGTGAAAGCCGATACCAGTCCCCAAATGACCCCGTAGGAGGCACGAACACCTCGCACGGGACCAATGTAACATGTAGGAACTAACAACGTAGTTCCGGGTCTCCCGATTTGAGAGTATGATGATAATTTGCAAAAATCACACTTAGTCTTGAAAGCATGCCGTTAAAGGGTGAAAACCAAAACCAGCCCCCAAACGACCCTGTAGGAGGCACGAACATCTCGCAAGGGACCAATGCAACTTGTAGGAACTGACCGCATAGTCCCGGCTATCCCGGTCTGAGACTATGACAATAATTTGCCAAAATCACACTTAGACTTGAAAACAGGTCGTTAAAGGGTGAAAACCCGAACCAACCCTCAAACGACCCCGTAGGAGGCACGAACACCTTGCACGGGATCAATGTTACTTGTAGGTACTGACCGCGTAGTCCCGGGTATCCCGTTCTGAGACTATGACGATAAGTTGCCAAAATCACACTTAGACTTGAAAATAGGCCGTTAATGGGTGAAAACTCGAACCAGTCCCCCCATGACCCCGTATGAGGCACAAACACCTCTCACGGGACCAATGAAACTTGTATTAACGGACCGCGTAGTTTCGGGTCTCCCGGTTTGAGAGTATAATGATAATTTTCAAAAATCACACTTAGACTTGAAAGCAGGCCCTTAAAGGGTGAAAACCGGAACCAACCACCAAACGACCCTGTAAGAGGCACGAACACCTCGTACGGAACCAATCTAACTTATAGGAACTGACCGCATAGTCTCGGGTCTCTCGATTTGAGAGTATGACGATAATTTGGAAAAATCACCACTTAGACTTGAAAACAGGCCGTTAAAGGGAAAAAACCCAAACCAGCCATCAAAGGACCCCGTAGGAGGCACGAACACCTTGCACGGAACCAATATATCTTGTAGGAACTGAACACATAGTCCTGGGTCTCCCGGTTTGAATGTGTGATGACAATTTTGTTAAAATCACACTTAGACATGAAAACAGGCCGTTAAAGGGTGAAAACTGGTACCGGCCTCCAAACGACCCCGGAGGAGGCACGAGCACATCGCACGGGACCAATGTAACTCGTAGGAACTGACCACGTAGTCCCGGGTCTCCCGATTTGAGAGTATGAACATAATTTTCCAAAATTTCACTTGGATTTGAAAACAGGCCATTAAAGGGTGAAAACCCAATCCAGCCCCCAAACGACCTCGTAGGAGGCACGAACGCCTCGCACGGGACCAATGTAACTTGTAGAAACTAACCGTGTAGTCTCGAGTCTCCCGGTTTGAGAGTATGATGATAATTATCCAAAATCACACTTAGACTTGAAATAGCCCATTAAATGGTGAAAACTCGAACCTGCTGCTAAACGACCCCGTAGGAGGAACGAACACCTCGCGCGGGACTAATGTAACTTGTAGGAACTGATCGCATAGTCCCGGGTCTCCCGATTTGAGAGTATGATGATAATTTGCAAAAATTACCACTTAGACTTGAAAATAGGCCGCTAACGGGTGAAAAACCGAACCAGACCCCAAACGACACCGTAGGAGGCACGAACACCTAGCACGGGACCAATGTGACTTGTGGGAACTGATCGCATAGTCCGTGTCTCCCTGTTTGAGAGTATGACAATAATTTGAACAAAAATCACCACTTGGAATTCAAAATAGGCCGTTAAAGGGTAAAAACCCAAACCAGCCTCCAAACGACCCCGTAGGAGGCACGAACACCTCACATGAGACCAATGAACTTGTAGGAACTGACCACGTAGTCTCGAGTATCCCGGTTTTAAAGTGCGAGGATAATTTATAAAAATCGCACATATATATGAAAAGAGGTTGTTAAAGTGTGAAAACCAGTACCAGCCCCCAAACGACCCCGTAGGAGGCACGAACACCTCACATAGGACCAAAGTAACTTGTAGGAACTGACCGCGTAGTTCCGGGTCACCCGGTTTGAGAGTATCATGAGCATTTGAAAAAATAACACTTCGACTTCAAAACAGATCGTTAAAAGGGTAAAAACCCAAAATAGCCCCCAAACGGACCCGTCGGAGGCACGAACACCTCACACGGGACCAATGTAACTTGTAGGAACTGACCGTGTAGTCCCGAGTCTCCCGATTTGAGAGTATGATAATAATTGGCAAAAATGACACTTAGACTTGAAAACAGGCCTTTAAAGGGGGAAAACCCGAACCAGCCCTCAAATGACCCCGTAGGAGGCACGAATACCTCGGACGGGACCAATGTAACTTGTAGGAACTGACCGCATAGTCTCGGGTCTCCCGATTTGACAATGTGATGATAATTTTCAAAAATCACACTTAGACTTGAAAGCAGACCGTTAAAGGGTGAAAACCGGAACTAGTCCCCAAATGACCCTGTAAGAGGAACGAACACCTCGCACGGGACCAATATAACTTGTAGGAACTGACCGCATAGTCTCGGGTCCCTCGATTTGAGAGTACGATGATAATTTGAAAAAATCACCACTTACACTTGAAAACAGGCCGTTAAAGGGTGGAAACCCGAACCATCCCGTAAACGTCCCCGTAGGAGGCACAAGCACCTTCTACGGGACCAATGTAACTTGTAGGAACTGACTGCGTAGTCCCGGGTCTCCCGGTTTGAGAGTATGATGATAATTTACCAAAATCACACTTAGACTTGAAACAGGCCGTTAAAGCGTGAAAACCCGAACCAGCCCCTAAACGACCCCGTAGGAGGAACGAACACCTTGTACGGGACCAATGTAACCTGTAGGAACTAACCACGTAGTCCCGGGTCTATCGGTTCGAGAGTATGACGATAATTTGCGAAAATCACATTTAGAATTGAAAACAGGTCGTCAGTGGGTGAAAACCCGAACAAGCCCTTCGACGACCCTGTAGGAGGGACAAACACCTCACACGAGACCAACGTAACTTGTAGGAACTGACCGCATTGTACTAGGTCTCCCGGTTTGAAAGTATGATGATAATTTGCAAAAATCACACTTAGACTTGAAAACCGGCTGTTAAAGGGTGAAAACCGGTACCAGCCCCCAAACGACCCCGTAGGAGGCACGAACACCTCGCACGGGACCAATGTAACTATAGGAACTGACTGCGTAGTCTTGAGTCTCCCAGTTTGATAGTGTGCTCATAATTTGCAAAAATAACATTTAGATATGAAAACAGGCCGTTAAAGGGTGAAAACCGGTACTAGCCCCCAAATGACCCCGTAGGAGGAACGAACACCTGGCACGGAACCAATGTAACTTGTAGGAACTGACCGCGTAGTCCCGAGTATCCCGGTCTGAGACTATGACGATAATTTGCCAAAATCTCACTTAAACTGGAAAATAGGCCGTTAAAGGTTGAAAACTTGACCCATCTCCCCTACGACCCCGTAGGAGGCATGAACACCTCGCACGGGACCAAGGTAACTTGTAGGTACTGACCGCGTTGTCTCGGGTCTCCCGATTTGAGAGTATGATGATAATTTGGAAAAATCACCACTTACACTTGAAAATTGGCCGTTAAAGGGTGAAAACTCGAACAAGCCCTCAAACGACCCCGTAGGAGGCACAAACACCTTGCATGAAACCAATGTATCTTGTAGGTACGGACCACGTATTCTCGGGTATCCTGATCTGACACAATGACAATAATTTGCCAAAATCACACTTACACTTGCAAATAGGCCGTTAATGGGTGAAAACTCGAACCATCCCCCCCATGATCCCGTAGGAGGTACGAACACCTCGCACGGGACCAATGTAACTTATAGGAACTGACCGCGTAGTTCCGGGTCTCCCGATTTTAGAGTATGATGATAATTTGCAAAAATCACACTTAGACATGAAAGCAGGCCGTTAAAGGGTGAAAACCCAAACAAGCACCCAAACGACCCTGTAGGAGGCACGAACACCTCACACGGGACCAATCTAACTAGCAGGAACTTATCGCGTAGTCCCGAGTGTCCTGATATGAGAGTATAATGATAATTTGGAAAAATCACCACTTAGACTTGAAACTAGGCCGTTAAAGGGTGAAACTCTGAACCAGCCCTCAAAGGACCCCGTAGGAGGCACAAACACCTTGTACAGGACCAATTTAACTTGTAAGTGTGATGATAATTTTCAAAAATCACACTTAGACATGAAAACAGGCCGTTAAAGGGTAAAAACGAGTACCAGCCCCCAAACGACCCCGAAGGAGACACGAATACCGCGCACGGGACCAATGTAACTTGTAGGAACTAACCGCGTAGTCCCGAGTCTCCCGATTTGAGAGTATGACATTAATTTGGAAAAATAACACTTAGACTGGAAAACAGGCCGTTAAAGGTTAAAAACCTGAACCAGCCCCCAAATGATCCCGTTGGAGGAACGAACACCTTGCACGGGACTAATGTAACTTATAGGAACATACCGCGTAGTCCTAGGCCTCCCGATTTGGAAGTGTGATTATAATTTGCAAAAATCACACTAAGACATGAAAACAGGCCCTTAAAGGGTGAAAACCCGAACCAGCCCCCAATAGACCCCGTAGGAGGCACGAATGCCTCGCACGCTACACATATAACTTCTAGGAACTAATCGCATAGTCCCGAGTCTCACAGTTTGAGAGTATGACAATAATTTGGAAAAATAACACTTAGACTTGAAAACAGGCCGTTAAAGGTTAAAAACCTGAACCAGCCCCCAAACGACCCCGTTGGAGGCACGAACACCTTGCACGGAACTAATGTAACTTGTAGGAACACACCGCGTAGTCCCGGGTCTCCCTATTTGAAAGTGTGATTATAATTTGCAAAAATCACACTTAGACTTGAAAACAGGCCGTTAAAGGTTAAAAACCTGAACCAGCCCCCAAACGACCCCGTTGGAGGCACGAACACCTTGCACGGCACTAATGTAACTTGTAGGAACATACCGCATAGTCCTGGGTCTCCCTATTTGAAAGTGTGATTATAATTTGCAAAAATCACACTTAGACTTGAATAGAGGCCGTTAAAGGTTGAAAACCCGAACCAACCCCCAAAGGACCCCATAGGAGGCACGAACACCTCGCACGGGACCAATCTAACTTATAGGAACTGACCGCAAAGTTCCAGGTCTCCCGATTTGAGAGTATGATGATAATTTTCCAAAATCACACTTAGACTTAAAACAGGCCATTAAAGGGTGAAAGCCCAAACCTGCCCCTAAACGACCCCATAGGGGGAACGAACACCTCGCACGGGACCGATGTAACTTATAGGAACTGACCGCATAGTCCTGGGTCTCTCAATTTGAGAGTATGATGATAATTTGGAAAAATCACTACTTAGACTTGACAACAGGCCGTTAAAGGGTGAAAACACGAACCAGCCCCCAAACGAACCCGTAGGAGGCACAAACACCTCGCACGGGACCAATGCAACTTGTAGGAACTGACCGCGTAGTCCCGAGTATCCCGGTCTGAGACTATGAAAATAATTTGCCAAAATCACATTTAGACTTGAAAATAGGTCATTCATGGGTGAAAACTCAAACCAGCCCCCCCACGACCCCGTAGGAGGCACGAACACCTCGCACGAGTCCAATGTAACATGTAGGAACTTACCGCGTAGTTCCAGGTCTCCCGATTTGAGAGTATGATGATTATTTGCAAAAATCACACTTAGACTTGAAAGCAGGCCGTTAAAGGGTGAAAACCCGAACCAGCCCCCAAACGACCCTGTAGGAGGCACAGACACCTCGCATGGGAAAAATCTAAATCATAGGAATTGACCGCGTTGTCTCGGGTCTCCTGATTTGAGAGTATGATGATAATTTGGAAAAATCACCACTTAGACTTGAAAACAGGCCGTTAAAGGGTGAAAACCCGAACCATCCCTCAAACGAGCCCGTAGGATGCACGAACACCTTGCACGGGACCAATGTAACTTGTTGGAACTGACCGCGTAGTCCCGGGTCTCCTGGTTTGAGAGTATGATGATAATTTGCCAAAATCACACTTAGACTTGAAACAGGCCGTTAAAGCGTGAAAACCCGAACCAGCCCCTAAACGACCCCGTAGGAGGAACGAACAGCTCGCACGGGACCAATGTAACTTGTAGGAACTAACCGCGTTTTGTCGAGTCTATCGGTTTGAGAGTATGATGATAATTTGCCAAAATCACATTTAGAAATGAAAACAGGTCGTCAAAGGGTGAAAACCCATAAAAGCCACCCGACGACCCCGTAGGAGGCACGAACACCTCACACGAGACCAATGTAACTTGTAGGAACTGACTGCATTGTCCCAGGTCTCTCGATTTGAATGTATGATGATAATTATGCAAAAAAACACACTTAGACTTTAAAACCGGCCGTTAAAGGGTGAAAACTGGTACCAACCCCCAAACGACCCCGTAGGAGGCACGAACACCTCGCACGGGACCAATGTAACTTGTAGGAAGTGACCGCCTAGTCTCGGGTCTCCCAGTTTTACAGTGTGATCATAATTTGGAAAAATCACACTTAGAAATGAAA